>WBMW01004307.1:111326-142354 GCA_013396635.1 Penelope pileata | reverse complement strand
GGGGCGGGGCGGGGCGGGGCGGGGCGCGCGCCGCGCGGAGCCGGTAGGCGACGGGAAGGGGGCGGTTACCCCGTGAGGGGGCAACGCCTAGTGCGCGCTCGGCCGTTAGCCCCAGGCACGGCCGCTGGGCGTGAGGAAGGGCTCAGGGCTTCGTCCCAAAGCTTCTTGCCAAAGTCACCTTCGTCCTGGGGGCTGATTGGGTTCAAAGGATTGGCCACGGCCATTTCTAGGGGGGCTGAGTTTCAGAGATGCCAGGTTTTGTTTGAGTTGTGTACAGCCCAAGGGGTTTTCTGTGCCAAAACAGCTGGGCTTGTATTTTATATTTCACGTTTTTTAATGTTTTGGGAGGGTTTTTTTGTTTGTTTTTAATTCTGACGGAGCTTCACACTCTGAAAGAAAGGCAGATCTTTCTGGCACACCTCGCAGAGCTGTGGGCACTTTCCCACTCTTCATCCCCCCACCGTTAGGGATGGAGATGCTGCCGCTGCTGTGGGCTGTGCCGTGCCTTCATTACTTTTTAGTATTGACACTTAAAAAAAAATCTATTCTTCTGGCTACGAAACAGCTGTGGCAGCAGAAAGCGGTGCTGGAAAGGCTTTTGTGTAGAAATGTGGGTCGTGGGGAAAGCCGATTTTCTGGCATTTCAGGGAATGCTGTGATCAGTTGCACTTGAGGGAAGCTGCAAATACAGTGCTTTCCCATTTTGTAGGATGTGCTGTAATCGTGAGAGAAAAGAGGCACCCGTGAAACCAAACGAGGTGGACGAGGCAACAGCAGTGTGTCACCCAGGAAGAGGGAACTGCTGCTGTGGGTGCTTGTAGAAGATAGGAATCAGCTTGCATAGGGAAAATGGGGAAGGGTCAGGAGTGCTGGGGAGTTAGATAACCATAAGCGCTGAAATTTAGGGGGACTGTGTAGGAGATCAGTTCAGATTCCAAAAGGGAACAGAAACAGGGCTGAGTAAAACCCAATTGTGTACCAGTACTGAAGGTGCTGCTCAGGAGGCCCTGCGGTCCCCAGACCGTGGGCCTCCTCCCCTGCATAGCCCCAGGGCAAGGATGGGCAAAAATCCAATCATCCACCAGAAGAGAAGAAAGGAAAAGGCAGTAAATAGGTAACTTTTGAAGGATCTGCTGCTGATGGAGAATGTCGAGAAGACAGAGTACAACGAAGCAAAGCGAGGAAGATGATGGTCTCTGGGAAGGGCCAATGAGGGGAACAGAGGAATGTGAGAGACTGTGGTCACCTGTTACGAGACAAGGATGAGATAGTGGTAGAAATGGTACAGATATGCGTGGAAGGTCTGAGTTCAGGGCTCTAAGTGCGTGGTAGCAGCCCGGCATATATGCTGTTAATTATTTGAGTAAAGTAAGAACCTGAGGTACCCGTCTGACTCTCAGTTAACAGTGCTCATTCCCCTCCTCTGCTTGTTCGTTGTGAGGCTGTTCCGTGGAGCACCCTGTTCAGTAGCCGTTTGTACAGCATCTCTTTCCTGACCTGCACTTTGCTGTTCTGAATCTATACGTATGCATATAATCATCCTATATCCCATGAGTTCTCCATTAGGAGTGAATGCACACTTGGATTGTTTCTGGATCATCCCAGCCGTTATTTCAGCCAGCAACCTACTTGTTTCGCTTCACCTCAGCTACCTGCAGTGTGTTAGCACCATTATGGCAATGGGAGCTCAGCAATGTGGTGGGAACAGCGCCCGGCCAGGTCACTCTCAGCCTGCTCCTTCCTCCTCATCCCTGCTCCAGCCAGAGGATGCGCTTTTCTCAAGCCTGCTGGGAGTGCTGCTTGTGTGATCAGTCTTTAACTCATTTCTCTCAGAACGAGCCTGCTTATTTTAAGCAGCTTAAGGTGTGATTCTGTGGCAGCTTCCCATGATCTAAATCCCAGCTTCTCCCACCCCCTCCTCCCATTCCTGGCTCCATGCTTCGGTCTCTGTTCCTGTGCTGCCATAAATGCTCATGCTGCATCTCGCTCCAGCAGCAGGGCTTTGCCAGCAGGGCTTATTTTGGTTGTACAGGTGAGGATGAAAAAAACGAGCGGGTCTGCCTCGGGGTCCAGGACCTGTGTCAGGAGAGCAGTGCCAAGCAGAGGTAGTGCTGTCCTTTCTGCGTGTGCTGTTTCTTTCAGGAACTTCAGACAACTTGCTCTTGGCTTTGTTTTCCCCAGTGTTGTGGTTTGTACTAATTACCCCTCTTTATACCTCCTCCATTGTTCATCCCTGTAAGAAATTATCCTGTCACTTAGCCATTGAACTAGCAATATACTGAACTCGCTGTAATTAGCAAATTGATAAAGATACATAAGATGCTTAAAGCAATCATACAATAGCCTCCGCGCTTTCCACAAACCCATGACAATGCAAATGTCATGCAGTCTAATTTTAGACAGACACTGCGTCTTTTGTTCATTAGCCTTTGTTTGTTGTCTTACGGCCAGCTTCAACAAGACGGATTTTAGGGAATGAGCTCAGAATTTTGATTTCTAAGCCAGGAGCGATAACCGTCTACATTATTAATGGATTTTTTTAACTGCTGTAGTTATCCTTTGTATTCCATTTTAGATGTAAGGCAGGTCTTCAGGGGATGTGTCCATTGACCATAAGACATTTGGGGTCTCCAGCCACAAGTTTGCTCTCTAGATTATTTCCAGAGTGACTGGAGACACAGAAGAGAGCTGCCTGGAGCTGAGGAGAGAGGCGGGGAGGGAGGAAGGAAGCTTACACAAAATAAGATTAAATTTGCTTGGTTTTGCCTGGTATGGTCTATGTCAGTTCTTGAGTTTTGTTTTTTTTTTTTTTTTTTAAGTTAATTAGAATATAGTGGATTTGTCTGGAATATGGATCTTGTACCAAAATTAATAAGGTCAACATCCTGGCATTTGGCGCTTAATGCAGTGTGTTCAAGCCCAGCTGAAGTCCCTAATAGCATTTTGTCTTGTTTTCTTTGTTAGCCCAAATGATGGATAAACCAAGAGGCTTTTAGAACACAAACTATTTATTAATTAAAATGAAAAATTTGTTTATTAAGTTTTAACAGTTTTTTTTTTCAGAAATGTAACCCTGTATTTAGAAAAGAAAGGCTTTACTTCTGCCTCCTTTTCCACTGTCTTCACCTTCCTAAAGAGGAGTCAGCATACTTCAAAAGCACATGCTGTATCTTTGCAGGACTCCACTAGAATAGTCAGTGGATGTATCACTGAGACTCATTTTATTGTTAATTTATCTTCTTGATGCACAATATCAGACTCCATTTTCATTGACTGAATAACCGTGGAGTCATTATGAAGGCAATAAGAACTGAGTTACTAGCCTTGGAAGTGATTACTGGTAGATTTTTGCCTCTTAAGCCTCCAAACAGGATGTTGCATTATTACATGCAGTTCTCTTCCCTGATGTACTGTCTGAGCATTGGCCAAACTATCATGTACCACTCTGATTCATGCAGAGCGCTTAATCTCAGTAGAGCCAAAGCAAGTATACACGAGATCGTAAATGACAGTTTTCATTGCAATGCCCTTTTTGTATATATGGGGCTCTCTGTCTTGATGAAATACTGTTTAGTGCAATCTAGTAGCCTGATTGCTGGATGCTAGTAAGTCATCACATTCTGCCTGGAACACTTACCTGCTTGTTTTTCCAGAGTAGGCGTTACAGGTTTGTATGATAGACTTCTGTTCTGGTCATTGAAATCCTGTTAAATATGATTGGTTTCCAACAGCAGCATATGCCGCTCCCTCAGGAACATGGGTGTCAGACCACATGTGTGATAGGCAGAGCCACCAAACGAGCATCAGGCCTGTTTGTCCCTGAAGCTGACTTTTCACAGCTGGAGGAGTAGTTTGAAGCTGTGGTGGTGGTCTTCGGCATGGTTATGCGAATTACAGAACCTAAACCGTGGCTTACACACAGCATTTTCCTTGGAAAATAAATACCTGCTTTTGAAAATCTCAGAGTGTTCAGATGTGAGGTAAGGCAATGTGGTAGTTGCCAGCCAGCCAGGGCTTCTCCTCGTTTACCACGTTTGTCGGCCTGAGCCTGGTGTGAGGCGCAGCAGCCATTTGAATGCAGCATGCATGAGCCAGCTGGCAGCACTGAACGTGTTGGGCTAGTGAGCAGCAGGATTCTCTCTTTTACTTAGGTGATTTTCTGATCTTTCTTTTTTCAATGTTTACATTGGAGCAGTACTCAGAGGCCCCAGAAATGAAGCAGAAGTGATCTGCACCACAGAGATTTATGAAGAAATTGTCACGACTCTTACTGCCCCTTCCTGCTCCATTGGTACAAGCTGTACCACAGAGCAGCAAAGAACTGAATGTTTTCAAAAGCAAGTACACGCGGAAATGTGGCTTTTCAGCCTCACAAAGTGCTTGCTTGGGAGGGAGAGAGGGAGAGAGGAGGAAAGAGGAGGCTGGGATTTCTAAGGCTGTGTCAGTACTTTAAGGAATCATTGAATAAAGCACCTCACATACATCTTGCTCATCCTCTGGCACTCCTAAGAAAGCAATGGCTGCAACTGCAGTTTGTGAAGTGGCTGGTGCTGCAGGTTAAGCAGTAAGGGCTTACTGGGTCTCTCCCTCAGAGCAAGAAGTACTTGGGCAGGCTTGTGCAGAGCTGCTTTGTTTTGCCCAGGATGAGGAATTTCTGTATATGTGTACCAGTAATGCTCTGGGAAGGTTTTCTGAACATAGTTTGATCGCCCTAAATCTGCTGAAGTCCTCATTTAGTCAGGTATGTCCGCCTCTGTGCTTGCTATGAGACGCACCTAGCTGATGATCCTGTAAGGCCACTTGATCCTACTCTGCGAGGAGCCTGGTCTCAAGATAGCTGAGAAGATGGTGCCTTTTGCACCAAAGAGACAGTCCACTTGCTGACTTCTGTGATTCTCTGATTCTCTGATTTTGACATTCCCAGATTGGTGTCCTGCTTTGTGCAACCAGGATGGAAGATACAAACTTGCACAGCATGTGTCCTAATTATGCAGCAGATCGAAAATTTCGTAGGAACATGGAAACTGGTCTGAATCTGAAATGGTAACCCAGAACTAAAATGTTCCATGTTATAATCAGACTCCTGAGTCTTCCAAGCTTCCACACTGATCCTACAGTATTAGACTAAGCTTTCATTTCAAATCCTTCTGGATAACTCAGTCCAACTGCCTCCGTCAGTCTAAAGAAAATGTATTGCATGACCTGCCTAGTTCTTGCCAGTAACATAAGGGGACGGCATACACTGCAAGACTTCCATTTGTTGCCAACTTCTTTTTGACTGAACCATTTAAAGAGTACAAAACTGGGGCAGCCGAAAGCCTGTAAACCATTCACTCAGTATTTTGAAGACTCAAGATTGGTTTAAATGTTGCATAGATTTTGTACTGGCTGTGTCCACATGCAGGTAAGTTTGATCCATGTGGACTGTAGTTCATCAAGCTGTTTAGACCCCCTCTGTTGCCATTACTTGCTCAGATCTACCTTTGCAGTGCCACCCTTGTCCTACCTTAGGCTGCTGAACAGCAATCACAGTAAACGTCTTTGCCAGGAGGATGTGTGTACCTGGGTTCTCTAGGTTTTGAAGGATTTTGAAAAACTAAAGAGCATAGGAAGTGAATGTAACAAAGCTTGCTGTGAGACCTTATGTAAGGGCAATGTGGTTTTATAAACAACATCTCTACAGTTGACTGTGTCCCTTCATGCTTTCACACCCACGTGCTCAGGAGCACCAAAATCTGTCTGTCCCGATGGTCTCGCCAAGATCACACGTGATCACACATAGGACAAGGATGCTCGCTGTTACATTGTCATTGCTCCTCTGAGTGTCTTCTTGATGGGCAGCTTGAACTGATTTTGGACTTGCTTTTTTTACTCCCTGGGAGGAGATGATGTTCGGGATCCTGTGCCTCACTATATAAATGTAACATATTGTATTTATCTGGGTATTTTAAGTCTGTGGACTTGTTATTCATCTTGTCTGATACTTTAGGTCAGTTTGTTCCTTTTCAGTACATGTTCTGCTACTTCGTCGGGTGCTTTCGCACGCATACGTACACGCGCTGCCACCCACACTCCGTCAGTACCAGTTTTAATATCTATTACAAATCACTGCAGGAGAACCAAGTAGCTCCTCCTTTTTCCCTGAACACTTTGTTCCTCGAGTGCAAGCATCGCTTTTTATTTCTGCCTATGCTGTAGCATATCAAATATGGTTGGAAACATGTCCCAGTATGAACACCCCATTTACTCTCTGACTTTAGAATTCTGCCCTGTTCCAATGGGTCATTAGTGGAGCAAAGCCAGAAGGATACTCAATTGTTTGCTCAAGTCTGAAAGGCCAGTGTTGCAAAACTGCAGAGTGTGCTATTAACAGGGATGAATCCTTTGGCAATGCATTCTTTCTACTGCAAAATACTTGCTGTGTGGAACCTAAGACCCTTATTACAAATTCATGAATGATTTTAATCCATTCTGGCAGCTTTCATAAGCACTGCAGTCATCTGGAAGCAAAAAAGATCATTGGTTTGTGCAAAATAATGCAGCTATGCTCACATTTGATCTAGCTCTCTAGAGAGAAAGGAATACTTAAACTTTTTTTAAAAAATTAACCAAGATAGCTTTCTACTGTGTTAGATCTAACAAATCTATTTAGAAGTCATGTTCGATAAGATATAATAACTCAATGCAGAACATAAACAAAAGAAAAAGGGATATCTAGAGTGTGCACAGCTCCTGATGTGCTAGAGGAGTAGTAGAATTATGTAAAACTTAACTACCAGTTGTCAGAAAGTAACACTCTAATAGGATAATCTGGCTATCAAGACCTCCTTTCTTTCATCATTATTTTTAAACACTTCCCTAAAATGTGAGTTTCCCTTTGAGCACTCTTAACCTTGAGGCACTGTTTGTTGCGGAGACAAAACTGTCAGAAAGGAAATCGGATCTGAGAGTGAGCAGCTTTTATTTCCCTGGGGCACTATGGTGCAATATGATAGCGCTAGTCAACAAGTAACATTTATTGTGGTAAATGCTTGAAGAAGTACCCACTAGCTGGTTTTAGTACAATTTTCATAACATTATTTTTCCCAGTAAGCAAATGTTGTAGGAACAAATGAGATATTCTGTGATCACAAGTCAGAGAGAAAGCATGTGTGGGAGAGGATGCATTGCAATGAGCAGTATTCCAGAGCTGCTGTGATTCTTGAATACGGTCAGCCTTGATGTAAGGCCAAAACTAAAGATCTAACTTTCAAAATTCCAGCTCTTATTTCTATAGACCACTAAGAAGAGCTGAGCTTTAACTAAGGCTCTTAAATGCTGTAAAGTTTCTTACTTCTATCAGTAGAACAGTTTTGTCCCACTTGCTCAGATTTGCAAAAGGAACTCATGTAAGGAAAGCTTATAATTCATCTCTCTTCCCAGTCTGTCATGAAGAAATTACAGTTTTACAGCTTGCCTTGCCACTGAATAATCAGAATTAGGCATCTTTCCTCTTTACTCAATCATGAGTAATTTGCATTGAGGGGTACAAAAGAACAGCGTATTGAAATCACCTCCAGGCAACTAAAGATTCTGGAGAAATTAAGCCAGTTCATAAACTACATCTAGACAAGTAAAAGGAAAAGAAGAAAAAGAAAAAGGAGGAAGGAAAATAAGAAAAAGAGAAAAAGAAAATAAGAAAAGAAATGGAAAAGAGATCCAGGCCTGAAACAGAGCAGCAAGCCAGGGAATATTTAGATTGGTTTATATTTATTTACAAATGTTGGTAGCAGATGGTTACCAACATTTCATCATTATGTCTGTTTAAGTAAACTTAAAAGCTGTAACAAACAGCACAATTTATGTAGCAGCTTGCCTTCTTTAGCCCACTCTTAACTTGCCTTACCCAGAACAAATCCCATTACAATTCATCACACAGCTAAGTAGCTAAAAAAAGGAAATAGATGCAAGTGTAAAACCAGAAAAGCAGCACAGTTGTCCAAAAGCAGAGATCAGTTGTTTCTCCACCATGGGTGCCTGCTTTGACTGATAGTTCTGTACATAAAGGATCATTTTCAGAAGATTTCGTCCTCTCCCAAATATGGAGTGTACTTGGTTTTTAAAGCTAATAGGGGCTGTAGAAGCACACGCTACCTGAGCAGCTAGAGAGGCATAATTTATCTCCCTGCTCTCTTTGTGAGGGAGCATATTTAGCAGACTAACATTGCTAGGCTGCTCTTTTCCCACCTTACCCTTTTATTGTCATGCAATGCACAAGCTGCCCTGAGATAAGGTGACGACTGATGGATGATGGTGGCTGGTCAAATGGATGTTTATCATACATATTTGTTAAAAAAATGCTGTCTAAAGAAAATAAATAAATAGAAATGGAGATCTCAACTGAATTTCCTCAAAAGAATGCCTCACGTCTGAGACTATCACTCCTAGAGTTGTCATACAGGACAGATAATAGTTTTTGTTTACCTTCCACTGAAACAGTTTAATTCAGCCAGGCTCCACTCTCTCTTGAATAGCTAATCACTCACAAATTCAAGAAGAAAGATTATGTTTTCATGGGCAGCTGGAAGGAACTGCTTGTGATACGAAAGTGGAAATGGAAGAAAATATCAATTATATCACCATAAACGGGATGAGCAACATAATGAGCAAACAGTGATTTAAAAATGGCATCATGAATACTTGCTCTGTAAATATTTAGACTGGAGCTGAATTTCCTGTTCATGTTCTAGCTAGTGGCAAGGACAGGGTCGTCACTTGCTAAAGAGGATATCACTGTAGGTGGTCTGGAGATGTGAGTACCACCATCATTTCCTGTCTGACTTGGCCTCACAATCTGCCTTGGTTTGGAAACCTCCATTCAGCAGGAGCCCAAAGTGTGTGTCCATCTGTGTGTGAGCTTATCTCTGAAACAGAATGACAGGCTATACACTTATAAATCAAAAGAATTATTGAATATGCTCTTTTGTTCCTTGCTGGGAAAATCTTGTGTACAGTGGCATTGTAGCCTTGTAAAAAGCAAGTGGCGTCTTAACTGGAAGTGGATTTAGAATATGCTGATTTAGCTGATTATGTTAAAAATAGTAAGAAGCAGAGAAAAAAATCTTTTCCTATCTCATGTATATGTAGCAAATGCTCAAAACAACTTTTATGAGAGTGAGCATCGACTTAATTAGAAGTGGCGTGCTTTCAAAAGAGTCCTTCTGCGTGATTCAACACATCACACAGCAAGTTTCATTTTAGGCCGAGACATGCATATTTAGATGCAATGCTTGCAGGATCTGCTACTGCCATAGCATTTACCAAGGTCCTGGCTCAGAGCTTTGCAGGTCCCAGCTTACACTTTAGCCCAACGCATGAGCATTTCCATGCCAAGATTTGAGTGGTGCTCTCATTCTCTCATTGTTTCTGCACTGCCTCTGGGCAGTGGAGCACAGAGCCAGCCGTGCTCTATGTGTCCCTGGGACCGATCCTTGTGCCCCTGTGTCAGCTCTGGCACACGCAGGGTGGTGGAGATGGGGACAGAGATGCAGGGCCACGAGTGCCCTGGTTTGTCTCTGCCCTTGTTGCCAACCAGCCCAGTCCTAGAAACAGATGGACACTAAGTCAGTTTGGGGCTTGAAAGCAGTGCCAGGCTGAAACCACCAGCTTGAAAAGTGGATATTGGATGGGGACAGACTAGGAACTGGCTAGGAGCCCTGAATCTCTCTGCATTTTCAACATCACCACACTGGATGAGACTTTGGCAGCATCCACGCTTACCTTCTAGCGGGCGCTGAATCATCCTGCTCAGCCGGGCTGAGGCTGCCCTGCCAAGGGACCGTGCCCAGCTGGGGCTGGGGTGAGATCTGGGGCTGGAGATGCTCCTGGTTCCCTAGCGCAGCCACAGCTGTCTGCTGGAGGCAGACATGTCTGGTCTGTCCCTGAAAAAAAGGCAGATTCACCAGACCCAGGGCCAGCAGATTTATGGGGTTGCTGTTTTCCCCTCTGTGCCATGGAGTGGAGCTGGAGCCCTGCCATTCCTCTGGAAGCAGAAGCCCAGGGCCTGGCTGGCGGTGAATGCAACTGCTGCCGTTGGACTCGTCTTAGAAGTCGCTGGTAGTGACATATTTAGGCTACAGCAGCTCACATTTTCATTAGTGATGTTGCTTCTGGAGAGGAGCGCTGAGTAGTAATCATTATTATTGCTTTAGCAGATTGTATCTGTGCGCTGCTGCCACCTGCCACTCTCTGTACCACGCTGCAGAGGCAGCCCTGGCTTTAAATCCTAGTGGGTGACCTTATTATCAGCTCCATGTTTTCAAAACCCATAGAAGGCTGCCCTCAAATTATACGATTTAGAAATGAATACATTGGAGGAGGCTTCCTTTTCATTGCTGCTTGGCTCCTGGGTCTTTAGCATCCACACAGGTCTTTTTTCATTATTCTCTCTGCAGCAAGCTAAGGTTTTAGGTGCAGAAGGAGAGGAGGAAGAGGGGAGGGAAGGGCAGAAGTAAAAGAGGAAAAGAAAAGAGGGAAGGGAAGAGGAAGAGGAAGGGAAAAGGAGAAGAATAGCAAGCAAGCAAGCAGAAAAAGAAAAAAAGAATTTATACTAAACCACACCAGGGACTGTGATTTTAAGAAAAGTAGCAGGTAAAATCTTTCACATGTAAACAGAGATAATGGCACTGCCAAGGCTTGGTTCACTGAGCAAAAGTGAAAAGCAAAGTATGTAAATATGTTTTATCCTGCAACAGCTTACCAGCTGAAAGTTACGCATACCTGCTCAGAAGTTAAGGTTTGCAAAGGTTCCCATAAGTTGCCCAGCTTGAATTAGTGAAGTTGAGGTTTCTTGTCCCCTCAGTGCTCATGATTCCTAGGCTCTAACCCATAGAAGTCCAGGCGATGGACTACCTGTGTGATTAATTTTATTGTATTTTTGAAGTGAGAGGGCTGGGATTTCAGGCTTTTCATTTGAGTGCTCTCTTTACTTTCTGAGCTACTGAATACAGGGTGCAGAAGGACAGAGTAATTCAGGGTATCTGGCTTCTCTTGCTGATCAAGTGTCACAGATATGATGCATCAGAAGAGGAATTAAGTTAGAGGGATATGCAGCAATAATTGCTGGGATGGCACGATATGATTGTGGTGGAAACACAGTGCTTTGGATGGAGGCCCACCCAGGCAGTCATCTGGGCCAGCACAAAACAGCATTGTTCGGGGTTGCTTGGAAGGATCCTTATGCTGTGTAAATCCCTGCATTTGCTGATTCAGTAGAGATGCACAAGTTTATACCACTGGCAAGTCTGGCTGTATCTTTAATTTATAACTCGAACTCTTTGTTACAAATCTGGAGAAACTGTCTCCAGGATGTGATTCTGTACACTGGGAACAGTGTCATTTAAATGCAAACTGTGGCTTGGCTATGGTCAAAGGTTTGTGGTATGTGTTGTTTCCATTTTAAATATGTGTAGAAAGAACAAAATTTGTAGCTGAAAGCCTGATAATGTGGTTATCCTTGTTCAATTTTTTAGCACCATCTGTTCTTCCAAGTAAGGATTCCTGACAAATCATATGAGCAAAAACTTACTTTATTTCTCCATGCAGCAGACGAACCATTAGAGCTACGGAAATCTGGTTGGGCAAAGAAATATGTTTATAAAATGATTGGTTTAAGTCTTTGTTGTCTGAGAAAATGACTTTTTAATGTACTGACAGCTGTCTCCCTCTGGCGTGTTTTCAGTTTAACAGTTTATGTTGGAACCAGATCATTTATTTCATAACTGGCTGCAGCATAACAAACAGCACTTTTAAATCTCCAATCAGCCCACGTATCACATAAATGTTATCTGTCCCCATTGGGATACCTTCTCAATCACTACTTCTTCTTAATCATGCCTGAAAAATACGTAAATAATATGGCCACATGGTAATCCTCTTTTAAGTCACACAGGCAGAAACGTGACTTGCCTGAAACATTTGGGTGTTTTAATAGGTTGTCTTAGTTTGGAGTTGAGGCAGCAACCCCGCACATTAATGCATACTTTATTTGCTAAAATAGTTCTATAGCGCTTATTTAAATCCTATCTAGAAAACAAATATTATTATTATTTTCTGTTCCCTAGAGCCTGTTTCCAAAACCCACTGTGTTGGGCACGGTGCATATACAGCCTTCGTGCTCACCAGCTGCACCAGGGGTTCATTTAGCTGTCCTCAGACCTCGCTTTCTGACACAAGAGTGCTGGGCTTCGCCTCTCCATCTGTGTCCAGCGGTGTCCAGCTGGATGCAGGCTGGCATTGCGTGGGGCAGGACAGAAGCCTGCATGCAGCTTGGAATGAGCCCTCCCGCCCCTTGTGCGTCACACAAGACGTGTTCACCGCCGCTTTGGAGCAGCACCTGTACCTCCGGTTGAAAACTGAACACAAAAATTAGTTTGTAATAGGTGCAGCTGAAAGTGGCACAGAGGGAAGTTTTCTTCATTTCCATCTAAAATGGTTCTTGCTAACTGAACAGTAAGCGATACTCTTCCCTGGTGCATTTCTGTGGCGCGTGCTGTGTCTGTGATCTGTCCTTAGGCTATGTGCACTCTGAACTGAAACATTTATTTTGTGTCAAAATAATGTCCTTACGAACCGTGTGAAAACAAAACCAATGTTAAAAACTTTGCAAGCTTTACACCACCAATGAATAGATGCATAAGGAAGGAAAAATACAAGCTCTCTGCAGAAATCAGCATCTAGATAAAACATCTGTGGGGGAAAATGTGTCTGGATAAATGGCTTTTCAGATGAAAAAAAAAAGAAGCCCCAAGAAATAAGCAAGCGTTTGCTGGTGGGCTGCCAGAAGTTGCAGCCGTAGGTAGGAAGGTGACTTCTGACCTGTGGCCTCCAGGATTCTCCTGATGATCTGTGACAGCTTGAGCGTAACACAAATGTGAAATTTGGAGCTGCGCAGGCAGCATTACCAAGGTTATGTTGATGGGGTATCCTGTGGCTTCCTTCCGCTACGGTGATTGGGGAACCTGAATTAGCTCTGATTCAAGGTAAAGCTTGGATGCCATGACTGCACTGGACCCTGGCAGGTCGCATTCGACACTGTATTCACTCAGCTGGTCACAACCTGAGAGCAGATTGTGCCATATTGAGCCATGTGCAGTGTTTTGTAGAAAAGGGAGAGCTGCTTTGGTAAGGGGTATGGTGAATGGGAACACCTTGCAAGCACAGGACTTGCCATGTCAGGTAGGCTGACCTGCGATGGCAAACAAAGCTCCTTGGTCAGAAGGGAAGCTGTGGGGTTTGTGCAGATGTCTTGGATGATCCAGTTCCAGCTTGTAGACATACTAAGCAAGGGAAGTGCGTGTTGCCTTTATCATTTAAGCTATTTAAGCTGAATTTGCTTCTCTATTGACCCGTGGATGTCACAGCCCTGATCTGATCTTTGTGCCTGTGGGAACCCAACTGGAGGAGAGGAAAGAGGCCAGTTCGTGTTTGGTTCTTGTTCTGGTTCAGGTCCCATAACTCTGGAGTGCTCCCAGATTTGGTAACAGAGGTAAAGCTGGGGTAACCTTCAGGGCTAAACAGTTTTCTTGTGAAGTCCCAGCTCTCAGGAACAAGCAGAGGACCTGGTCCCCAGAACAGACTGAACGGAAAGACCTCAGATCTGGGTCAGTCCTGCTCTGTCTTTCACTGAAGAAGCTCATGGCTGTGGTAGGCAGGCAAAGCAGTCATGTCTCCCTAAGTAGTATTCAGTTTTTGGGAGCCAAAAATTCCGCAAGTTCTGGAGCTGCCAGCACAATGGCATTGAAGGTGGGCTTTTCTCCAGGTGCAGCAGAGGATGGAGTAATAGCTCTCCTGGGTGCAAACAATGCAGAGGAGAAAAGCTGAAATTGCTGCCATAGGAGAAACAAAATATTAGTAGTTCTGAATATGGATTTCTTAGCAATGCTTGTAAGAAAACCCTCAATTTTATGTTTTAAGTCGCTGACACTCCTGCAAGATACTCTCAGCTCTGAAGTGAGTCCTACAGTGTATTTTTTGCTGCTATTCAGGTGACAATGGAGTGTCAGGAATGTCGCACGGGGTGTGTGTGGATATGTAATAGCATTCATGGGCTTCTGTGATGACACAAGCTTTGTCGAAGCTCTCTGACTATAACAGATCTCAAATAAGTGATTGTTCTGAATAAATTGTCTACACCATTGTTTTCCTACTGCAAACAGAACAGAGCCATTTTTAAACAGGCTGGATGAAAACGACACAGAATTCGCTGTGTGAAAGGAAAGGACAATTTCAATTATATTTTCCCTGCTATTTTCTGAACACTTCTCATAATGTTTTTTTTTACTGCGCAATTCTTTTGATTCATAAACAGACAAGGCTTTGGAAAGTGTTACCTCCCACTAATAAACATGGGAGTTGCACACAGTCATTCGCTTAATGTTGTGGAACAAGGAGTCTCTTATGCAGCCACTCAAGGGGCAGAGCTTGGGAAAACTTTGATATGGCATTTCTCCAAGCCACAGCTGAAGAGGACTGTGCTTCTGTTTCTTAGATTTCAGATGCTAATTGCAGCAGGATTCTTATCCAGTGCATTAGTGAAAGCCTTCAATAAGACAAAGGTACCACAGCAGTCAATATTCATGGGTCAGCAATCCAGCTGAAGCCTCACTGTTTTGCCGGTGCTGTCTTCCCAATGGGCCCTTGCAGCAGCTCCTGACCTCTCCCAGTCATTACAGACCCCATGTCAAATTCTGTGAGAGGGTCGCTGGCAATCCAATACTGATGATAGCAGCCTGTCTCCTGAAACTCTCCCTGCAGCTTCAGCCGGATGCGGCATTTTTGCTGTCTTAGGTCATGATTTACAGAACGTTTCCAGGATATTTCACTTCAGAGGGAGCGCAGCAGCAGCAGCACAGCAGCAGAGAGCCGGGCAGTGTGCCCAAATGCGGGCTGGCACGCACGCCTGCCCCAAGAGGAGCAGCCTTCGGACAGACCCTGCTTTGCCAGGCACTCCCATCCAAATGCACTGATGCTTTGGGAATGTCATGGGTCAGTGCACCTCCTGGCAGCACATCTTTCAGCCTGCGTGCCCCACTGCCTGCGCTCGGGGCTGCCTGTAGCCCTGGCACAACTTAGGCCAAGAGGAGATATCAGCAGCCTCCAGCTAGCTGGCAGACACTTTGTCCCCACGGCATCTCTCCTGCCAAGTTCAAACCCTGTCTGAGACCTCAGGGCACGGCTGTGTGGCCTGGGGGTAGTCGGGGAATGAGCACCTCCGGGGCTAGGGGAGGTCCTCATCCTGTGTCATCCTTCCTTAATGCAGTGCTTTGAGACTGGAAAGGTACTGCCTAATAGGGCACATAAGAAATAAGAGAAATTTCACGTCTAAAACCTTCTGTTCTAAACAGCAGTGTCAGCTGAAATAAGCATGTTTTTTAATTTAGCTTTCATACTGCATCAATTCCAGACGGTCACATTTTCCCTGTGGTGATATTGCCAAAGTAATTCTCAGCCGAGTCCCTAGCCTTATTTTGTGTCACATCACTCTTAGATAACTGGAAACATACCGTAAATATTAGGTGTGTACCAGAAATGAAGAATTACAGAAAACAGTTGCCTCGCCCTTGAAGATGACAAAGTATTTTACCATCAAGAAAATCAGCCAGACTCTTTTAGAGTAATTCTCAAATCCGTTGCAATGATCAGCCTCCTCTTTAAAAGCCTCAAAGTGCCTGCATTACACTCATGCTGGATTCTGATTTTTGTTGCTGTTGTTGTTTAATTACAGCAATTAACAATGCTAGGACAACATTTTCGTCAGGAGCCGTGAATGGGGGGACCCGCAGTTAGGGTGGGGTGAGCTCATTGCTCCATGCTTTGCTTCTGCCATCCCATCCCACGCTGGGTAGTGCCATGAGCCACCGTTCTGCCCAGAGTGCTTTTGCTTTATTGAGATGCCCATCGCTGCTTCATTTTCTTTTTGGGAATATTTCTGCCCATTACTGAGTGTTACGGTGAGAGCAAGATGCCATCTCGTGGTCGGATTTCCATCTCACAGGCCTGAGCTTGCTTTTCTGAGCAGCTGGGGGATGCAAAACAACTAACCCAGCATTTTCAGTTTTCATTATAAACCCAGGTCCTCCACTCATACCTAAAAGCTTTTAAAGTAAAATGGTCCACTGTTAATCATAACCCAGAAACTGGCATTTGGAGATAATAATCGTTTATGAATTTATGAAAGCAAAATGCTGATATGTGCGATTTATTTTTCCAAAGTCAAGCAAACATATTAATTTTGCAAAGTGTAATGATTTTGTGCAACTGCTTGGAAAAAGGTAGTGCAAGCATTATTCAGGGGAAAACCTATGATTCCCATAATTTAGGTTGATATAAATAGCTGTTAGGACTACCTCATCTCTTTTCCACGTTTCCTTATTTCTCAATCTCAGGCACAAAGCTGAGTGATAAGAATATCAAAATACAGAATCTGCCTGGAGTACAAAGCTTGTAGACTTTGGGAGCACTTAAATGTGGATTTTTGTCCAGTTGGCTGTTCAAGAATTAGCCATAAAGGCAAGAATCAAACTATCGCTTTTGATGTGCCATTCCCAACGATTGGGTCTGTTTTGTGTAACGTAAAGACCCACTTCTTTAGCCCAGCCTCTTCAGGAAACAAAGTAAAAGGCAGGAGTGTGATTGCAAAAATACATTAGCAATAGAGGATAGCTGCCATCGAGGTTTCTTTGCCAGGGCTGCCCTACAAGCGCTGGTAGAGGGTGGGGCAGTGGAGCCCTGAGTATTTCAGAGACAGCTCCAGCTCCTGGACCAGCTCGGAGATGAAAGCAGTAAAGTGGATATGGAGCTGCTTTGACTTCCACTCCTTTGGGGTGACCAGTCCAGTCCAGCTTGCTTTCAAAAATCAGTGTTTGCATCTGTCGGGCCTGCTCTTTGTGCACTACCTGCATGCAGACACTGTCTATGTTCTTTGCTGTGTGGGTTCACAGGCATGCAGGCTGTGGCTGTACGTCTGTATTATAAACTGAGCATGCCTGTGAGCCTTGCTCCGTGCTTGCTGGTCAATCAAGCAGGTTCATAGGCCCAGGAACACAAGTGTGAACCCCTGAACCGCTCCTTGAGGCAGATTTTGTTTCTCCCCCAGAGCATCACCCAGGCCAGCCTCATAGCAGCTCCGTTCATCAGGCGCTGCCAGCTCCTAACTGGTGTCAGTTTGTGCAAGAGCATAATAGAGCAAAGGTGTGAGTCCAAGCATGGGACACAGGGAAAAGAGAGCTTCTGTACCACTGCCAATTCATTAGGGGTTTTTTGGCAGCAAAGAGTCTTTTGTTCTCACTGCATCGCAATGAGGACTAAATAGTCCATTTAAGTGCCTCTTTGCCTTTTCTTTCACTCTGCACTGCAGCTGGCATGCCCAAGAAAGCCAGCTTGCTCTGAGCACACATTAAAGATGAGCCAACATCTGCAAAACAGAAGTGACACATCACTATTTCACAGTCAGGAGGCACCAAGATGGCAGAAGAAAACTGAGGATGGGAATGTGTTCCTGTCCCACCCAGATGTGTGCAGGCACAGCAGCCGTGGGCTCAGACATGCTGACACGAACAGAGCTGAGGGAAATGCAATCTGCCAGAACCAGTCACCGAGCTGCTAGGCTCCCATTTCCTTACAACTGCTTCTGCCTGCAGAGACAGAATTTTTCTCCATCCACACACTTATTTTGAAAATTTAAGCAAGCAATCGTGGAATTTTCTACTAGATGTTGGCTCTTTTCTTTCTGTCCCAATTTTTTTTAATCATCTGTGACACTGATTGACATAAAAAAAAAAAAGCAAGGAAAATTTCAGTGAAAGGGATTCATTTCCCTCCTCCCTCCATCTGCCAGCAGTGACAAGCAGCAAGTAGAGCAGCACTGCATCCTGCCCTGGGTCAGGTCAGCACCGCACACTGCTGCAAAGTCAGCACGATCAGGAACTGAAATATCTGTAAATGTCAGGTGTGTCTTCCACAGACTGCAGAGGTGAAAGGAACCCCTGTGCTCACACACTCTTCTCTTCTGTATAAGCAGGGCATGGAGCTGTTCTCTGCAGCTGGATGACAGCCAGCTTAGAAAGACACAATTTCATTTTAAGAGCCTGTGCAATTCCCCTGGTAAGGCATTCCAGATGCTGCTTTCCTTACTTCAAGGAAACTGTGTCCTGTGTGGAGGCTGAGTGTACCTATACAGAGTTCTGCTTCCAGCTGCCGAGCATTGGCCAGCTGCTGCCTGCAGGATGGAGAGCCGGGGCTGGAGGCAGCTCTGCAGCTTTCAGTGGGAGAAGAGGCAGAACCTGTGCTTGTTGCTCCACTGTCGCTCCCCAAAAAAGCTGATGGACAGCACTGGCCAGTGTTGACAGCAGGCTGCGTCCATACCATTGTCCTCCTCTTCCCCATTCTCCATGTACTCATGACTGTAAAAGCAATCTCCGTTGCAGTGTTTTTCCATATGTCTTTTTAAAATGACGGTAAAGGCCCTTTCTTGAACAAGATGAATGTCTTAATCCCTTTATGAGCTGAATAACTTGATCCGTCTGCATCACAAGAATCCCCTCCCCATTCTGGATCATTTTCTGTGTTCCTCCTGTGAATTCTCTCCTTTCTTCATCCTCCCTGTAGGCACGTTATTCTAGCAACAGTATTACAACACCTGCATACAGAGATGAGCCCACCTTAGCCCTCTTTATGTGTTGATTTTTCCATGCTATCATGATCATCAAGCCCTTACCAGCTCATTGCTTTCTGTGACACGCAGTCCGTGTCCTCAGCTGACGCAGGTACGTGGGTGTGTTTCCAACAGGATGGCTGAAAGTCTTCCAAAGCAGGGTGACTGACCACTGGCTGGGCCTGGAGCTTGTCTTCTGCTGTGACCTCTCCACCCTCCCTTGGCTGATCATGCAGGCCCTGGCCATGGGTGCATTAATCCGTGAAGTCAGATGTTCCTCCTGAAGTCCAAGCTTCTGCTTATCTATGAATCCCAATAATCTTTCACTGACTGCCACTTCAAATTTGTGTTTGAAGTGTCTCAGATTCTCCTTCTCTAGAGATATTCAAACCCCACCTGGATGCTTTCCTGTGCAGCCTACTCCAGGGAACCTGCTTTAGCAGGGGGGTCGGACTCAGTGATTTCCAGAGGTCCCTTTCAACCGCTACAGTTCTGTGATTCTGTGATATTATGGAAACTTACGTAACCCGTATTTAGTTACCTAGGAAGCATTTAGCAGCCCCACATCAGAGAGAAGTATTTAAATCTGGGTGCCACCAGGGCATAGCAGCCTGGAGAGCTGCCAGTCACTGGCACCCAGCCACCAACCACCATTTCTGAAGTGGATTCCTGTGGCAAAATAATCTTCCTGAATACAGTCAGTAAGCTTTTACCAGATCCAGCCCTGGCCACAGTTCAGTTTGTACAACCCGGTTATGATTATTTTGCAATTCCAACAAGGTGGGTGATGTGAAAGAGAGGCAGCAGCAGCAGCAACTCAGTCTGAAATAGAAGACAGAAGGTTAATTGAAAAGTCACAAGGTCCTCATCATCCTCCCATATGCTAGAACTTGGTTTTTGTTCCTGGATTTCCTGGGTAAGTAGCCATCAGAAACAAGTTTTCAGGTTTTATGGCCAAGTGAAATGAAAGACGTTTATTTGAAAAAAAAAAAAAAAAGAGAGATATTCAATAATATTTATCTGCAGTATTTCATAACTGCCAAACGTGGGAATAGTATTAAGAACTGGAAAAAAAATCCTCTTATTTCAATTTACTTTATGTTCTGACAAAAAAAACCTGACGATTTGGAATATCAAATAGACATCCACTTTCCTGCTTTCACCTTGGAGGTATCGGAAAATATTACCCTGTCAGTTCTGCTCAGACCCAACAAGAAGGGATTGCCTCTCGCAGTGTCTGCTCGCAGTCCAAGCTAATCCTTCTGTAGCACTTGTCTGTTAATATTTAACAGGCTCCAACGTGCTCAGATTCAGTGGCCAAAAACCTCGCTTGTGAAGTAATCCTGTAGAAGGATTCCTATTTACTTTCCAACACTTAATCTTTGCCTTTGTGAAATACTTTTGATTGCTTAGAAGTTCTGACATGACCTTAATACATCTCCAATAAAGAATTACTGCAGAAGTGGCAAGTTAATTTCGTAGCACAAAATAGGAGAACAGCAGTCATATATTATTGGTAGAATTTAGTCACAAATCGGAAATAATTTTTGTACTAATATCAACATAATTTTATCTCTTCAGTTAGTACTAATTTGTTTAATGTGCAGAATTTCTGATTTTTTTGGGTATTTCATTATTGCTCTCCCCTAACTACTGTATTAAATATTATATGTATTTATCTATACATAAAATATTATCTATATTCAACAATTAAGGGAAAGCAGCACCATTAGGATTGTAAATAATTGAATAGTAGAATTTATTTCTTACAATAAGCCGTGAACTAAAACTTAGGTAAAGAAAATCTCTCTTTCTTTCTAATTTTAAGTAGCCTGACTTTCTAATTTTAAATAGACTTAAACAGGATATTCCTATCATCACGTGTCATTTTTATTAATTCTCAGTCATCCGTTGTAAAAATGGTAATCTCAGTAAATTCGCTTGATAATACTATAGAATCCCCTGCATAGCTGTAGCACAGGAATTGCTTAGCATTCAAAATGTAAGAATGAAAGCAGAATTGCTCTGTTCTTCAGTGCATTTTTTTCAAAAACAAAAGACATTTTAGTTTATCTCTTTGTCATTTGTGTCCTATGTTTAAAAAAAAAAAAAAAGCTAATTAACTATGCGACACATCTGTCCAATCTGTCCATAGTCTTTTTACGGAACAAATGACTGTGAAATCTGTTCCCCTAATCTGTGCCAGGGTCTTTCTCTTTCTCCAATTTTGGAAGTGAGTGAATTGAAGAGGTAATGTAGATACACCTAAATTACTTTAAAAGTAATAGAAAAAAGACTTCAGTGCAAGAATACATTCCCCGTCCAGCTGTTGGCTGAGAGGGTGAGTTATCAGTCCAGCTCCTAAGATGGAGGACATCATACACAATACTGATGTGTTCTCCTTTCTTCTACCCTCCTGTGTTCTACTCAAGGTGCTTATGGACCTTGCATGAAGCCTGGATGGGAGAGGTGAGGTTCCCATTGCAGGATAGTTGGGCAAGAGAAGAAAATGTGTTAGACTGCTTTGATTGTGAAGCCTTCCTGATTCCCACTGCTGCCTGCTGCTGCAGCTGTGGGAAACTTCCATCACTTGGGGATCTTGTCTGTGAGTTGTCAATATCAAGGACTACCTTCGTCCAAGGAAGATAAGCAAGATGTGAAGGGCCCTCGGGAAGATGCATGGTAAACTCAAGAGGGGAGAAAAGAGCATTGTAAAGTTTAAATTGGTCAGCACCTACCTGGTGCTGCAGAGAGGCTCCTGAGGCCACCTGTGCCTGAACTCAAGTCCAGGAGACCACTAGCATAGACGTAGCAGCGTTGGCACTGAATTGGTGGCTGGATCCCTGAAACAGTCTGTGCCAGGGGTGAAAAGGTTTGTAATTTGCCTGGAGTTGAATGTTGTGGTCGGCACAACCAGGAGCACAGTGTGCTGCAGTGGAATGTGGGAGTCAACAGCCCAATGCCAGGGAAAGACGCTCTTCCTGACACAGAATCGGTGGGAGTCTGAGGAAACTGCATTTTCCTTTTATCCTGACAAGAAGCTGTAGCCTTCTTTCAAAACACTTTTCCCATATGATCCACTCTTTCCTTATTTAGCTGAATTAGTAGGAGCTTTTGAAGTAAAATCAGTCAATTTAGGAAAAATACAAACACTGCTGATATCTGACACTTGAGACTCAATAGCTGTGCAAAGGTTACTCAGTAGGAGTAGATATTATATTGCTCATTATTCTTCTGTGCCCTGGCTCCCTGATCCATCCACGAGGGCAAAAGTTATTTAATACACTAACTGGAACCTCTGCCAGGTTTTGGACTGATATGATTTGTGGCCAATGAACTCTTGTAGTCTATCATTAAATGCCCTAATAGGTTCTTTAACAAGCTGCTGTGGAGGAAATCTTGCCAAGTCTGAACGATTTTTGCTCAGGGCTCTTCCATATGCTTCTAAAGCCCTGGAAGAAGCCTGAGAGGTTAACAGAGAGACCTCTTGAAATAGTTTTTATTTCTCAGTGGACACCTTCTGCGTGGCATCTTCCTGATTTACCTGTGCTCTCTTGCTCGGTGAAACTATTGAAAGCATAAGGTCCCGCTGATTTGAAATAACTCACGATAAAAGATTCTATACGCTAAAATTATGCACTGAGGTAAAAAAAATGCTATTAGTTACAGTGGTGAATTTCCCAGGGTGACTGAAACTACTTATTTTCTTTTAAATTAGTCTTTGATTATTAAATCTATTTGATATCAAAATGGGGATTGAAATATTTCTGCATTTACTTTATGAGTTAGGCAAACTTGCGTCTTGCTAGTATAGCTGGAGGCAAAATATGGAGGACGTGAATAATGACAGAAGTGATTTTCTAGAAACTTCTTCTAGAAACAAAGGGCTATTCACCAATTGTGATTAGTCTAGAAGTTTCGCTAGAAGTGGCAGCAACAATAATTAGAGGAAACCAAGGTTTCCAAGTGCTCATTTGTAGGTACACGTGTGATCTTTCTATGCCTCTCTCTTTCTCCTGAGAGAGTTCCTATAACTCTGGTCATGTTATGTGGAGTTCTTGAGGCTGTGGCTTACTGGCCCCTCACTGTTTAATAGCTATCAGGATGGACTTAGTCTTGTCTTGATAACATAAACTTAAAATCAAAACAGCAAGTTTATTTTAGAGATGTGAGTGATTACGCTATTTCGTTACAGAAATTGGAACTGGAAACAAAAGAGGGAGAAAGAACACATCTCTGAAGTGCAATTCTCCATGGTGGTTAGCAACTAGAGCTGGTCCCACATTTCAGATAATGCGAGGACTGGGCAATGTGATCCCCCACACCAAGGTGCGTGCTCTGTGACTTTATTTTCTCTTTCTTTTTGTCCAAAATAAAGTCTTCTTCCTACCTGTCTTGCCAGTCAGCAGGGTGCATTTCCCATCTTTTCTTTGGTTTGACAGCTCAGCTTTAGTGTCTCTGGGCTCTTTTATTCCACCTAGCTGTGATCATTTGTTCCATCTTCTGTGATCAGTTCTTCCGTCCTCCCTCCTCAGCAGAGAGCCCCGTGCTCTTCTCCCCTGCCCTGGAACTGGGTTCTGACATTCAAGCTACAAAGGCCCTAAATGGGACACGTCCCAGTCCCAGGAGCTCCTGTGCACATACTGATCTTGCAGTCTTCACTGAGAAGCGCATTTCTAGCTTAAAGAGCCTGCTTGCTATTCATATCCTTTTCAGGATTGCTACAGAGCTTTATCAGTGCTGTGCTTTAAGATTCACAGTGCTGATACCTGATTATGTCTACCACTTATGGTAATGCTCAGTGGTAATGCCAAGACTACAGGCGAGAAATTAATGACCAAGGTAGCATTCTTGGAACTGAAATGGAAGTATCCCACTTTTCCAGCATGTCGCTTTCCCCCCTTCACCTTGTATTGTTTTTAGGGGCCTGCTTACATTCTATAAATGGACAGCACAAGCTCAGCTGCAGTGGCTGGGTAGAGTAGGACTCAGGCTCTGTGGCACTGGAGATGTGTTTGTGCATTGAAACTACCGCCTGCTGCCAAAATCTCTGCTGAGCAACAGCATCTTGGAGCTGCAAAGTCCTGCACTGTCAGAAATGGGAGTTCCCTGGCCAAGTCCTGCTGTCAGTCTTGGCACCACATGGGGAAGTTTTGTGTGCTGCAGAGCTCCATGCAAGGTGTGCTCAAGGATCCAAACTCCAGCAGAGGGAAGGCACCAGGGGCTCTCCTAACGTGATACCCAGCTGCCATGAGAACCGAGAAGACTTCTTGACCAGTTTTGATGTGGCACTTGCAAGATGCCTGGTGGAACAACAAGTTCCTGGAGGCTTTCTGAAAACGTGGCTGTGGATGTTGTTCATTCAAGTTGCAGTTTACATTCAGTGTATGCTAGCTGCCTCAAACTTTCCCAACCTCTGTCACCAGGTGTTCACCTTAGTTGCCTTCAGCACTAACTGGTGCTCTGGGGAAAGGCTGGCACCTGCCTCCTTTTTGAAATTGTTTGATTCACAAAGATTAAGAAGGATGAAGGATGCTATATCTAGCAGGCCCCTGTGAAAATCTGATGACAAGTTGTGCAAATCTGGTGTCTCCTAGCAAATGCACATCAGCCAAGAGCAGAGCAGCTGGAAAGTCAGCTGGCTTCACATTGTCAAGGTGTCCTGGCAAGAGCTACCAGGGAACACGACAGCTGCAGAGCAGCAATCCAACTTTATCCAGCATGGAAAAGAGTGCCGAGATGGAAGAATATGCAACCTCGACAGGGGTTAGAAGTCCACTTCTCAGGGGAGAAAAGAATTCGCTCTGCCCTCAGTGAATAATTCAACTGAGGAGTTTTGCTTTGGGCAACTTGTGAAAGTAGCAGAGCTTCATGTGTAAAATTGTATTTCAGAAAGCTTTACCCATTAATTTAACATGGCTTAGCTCAATTTCCTCCTTTCTTATGCAGTACGGTCCATCTTCTGCTTTGCCACTCAGGACTGATGTATTCCTCTGTGGTGTGAAGTGTACCAGCTACATACAGCAGGTCTCAATAACTCTCTTCTGTGGCAAAGCAAAAGGAGAGCTTTAGAACAGCAAAGGAAGTCATACAGAATTTCCAGTGCACTCAGCAATTTCTTATTCATTCTGCGCTATGCAGTATTCATCTATGGATAAAGCTTTTATAAGAGCTATTTAAATATATGATTATAATAAATATTCATAACTCCTTTTGCAAGATTTTTTTTTTAAATGTACAGAAAACCAGCAGAGGTATTTCAGGGTTTATTTTCCCCATGTAGTTCTAAAGATATTAAAGTTTGTGAAAAAGCAAGGGTCAAAAGGGACGGCGTAATTGTAGGCGGCAATCATGCAATATAATGCTGATTCAAAATGGACTTTATAGCCAGTGTATGAGAATGCAGAACATGTGCACAGATATACCAAGTAAACTGGGGCTTGTATTTGAAGAAATGCAACCTGTTTTTTAACTAAGTTCAGCATATCATTGTTAAATATGCTTTAAATACAACACCTTAACTCCACTCATCAGTGCTGGGAATACTGGGATGTACAGCACCAAAACAGGAGGAGACCCACAGGAATTTAATGGAAGGGTAATTCTAGAAAAAGGGTAGTGGATGCTGTAAGATCCAGAGCCTACTGCAGCTTTACGACTGGCATGGACATTATGGTGTGACCTTGCTGCTCTTAACTTCAGTGCTGCGTGTTTGCAGGCTGGTGAGGTCTGTAAGCTTGGTATGTTCCGGGGGTGGAGAAGTGGGACTCTGGAGGAAAAAAAGCTTCAGTAAAAGTGATCTGACTATTTTCAGGACTGAACTTAAAAGAGAACACACTGCTCTACTGGGTTGAAATAGTTTCAGAAGCTATTTCTTCTAGCAGTGCCAGCAGGTGTCTTCCTGCCTTGCAGCAAGAACTTGAACCTTTTCAAGAGAAGAGAATCCACCAGGATTTGGAGGTGCACTTTTCTCTTTGATAAGCAGCCCACATTTGCTGAGATGAAACACTGAAACTAGCATAAATAAGTACTTATTTAGTATAAATAATAAATAGTATAAGTGCAAATGTGCAAACCTGCAGAACTGCCCAGCCCACGTGTGCCCCAGCCGCCCATAGCTGGGACTGGCTGCGAGTCACAGCAGCAGCCCTGCTCATGCCACAGAACCAGAATTTCCCTTTCATTTGTCTCCCAACAAAGAGAATTTTGGATGCAGGAAGATGTAGCAGGAGAGGCTGGAACACAGAAGGCAAAGGAAAGGAGAAGAGATGGGAAAAGTCTAGAAGTATTGAGTATCTGGTGT
Organism: Penelope pileata; assembly: GCA_013396635.1. Classification (NCBI taxonomy): domain Eukaryota; kingdom Metazoa; phylum Chordata; class Aves; order Galliformes; family Cracidae; genus Penelope; species Penelope pileata. The sequence goes on along the minus strand of WBMW01004307.1, from coordinate 116,360 downwards.
AATGAGAGTTTTAAACCCTTCAGCCTATTTATGCTACCTAAAAGCAAACTCATAGGTGGTGTGATTTTTGTGAGTATTTTCATATGAAGAAATTACTGGGCACCAAAGTGGTCCTTGATCCATCAAAAATGTTATACTGTAACATCTTAGGAAGTNGGGGGGGGGGGGGGGGAGGAGGCCATAATGTTAAGAAAGGAAACGTAACAAATTCCTGGAACAAATTTCTTAGGGATACCATCAGTTAAAGTTTTTTGGCATCTTATCCAGGCTTGCTGTCTCTAAAGTGCCTGCTTTGACCACTACAGTATCTTGTGCTTAATATTTATTTTTCAGATGCCAGCCTATAGCTAATTTTACTTAGTAAATAAGTTGAGAAGTAAACATCCTTTTAGACCTTTTAGTCTTGAACACTTTGGACATTTAGAGTGGAGAAGTGACAAGGACAGAATGAAGACTGGAGCCAAGCAAGAGGAAAGGAGCAAGAAGGAAAGGAATGGATGAAGAAGAAGGATCAGGAAGGGGAGAGAAAGAAGGGGCAGGAGCTCATCTGCACAGCTGAATTATTAGATCATAAACTAGAGGGAACCCAGCTAGACCACACAGCCTGAGATTTCCCAAAAACCATCAGCATTTAAGCTGGTGCTTACCATTTTAGGGACAGAAAGACCTCACAAACGAACTTGCTTTTATTATTGCCAGCAACTGAATAGCACCACATCTATTGGCAGATGTTACCATGAGTGAGTACATTAGTTAGGAGAAAAGGATGCAGTTTCTCATCGAAAGTGTTTAATCGCTTGTTATGTTAAGTAAAAAAGAACAGATACATTGTCTATAAAAATGTTAAGTGGAATGTTAAATTTTCAGTCTATTTGCTAAGTTATTCTATTTTCTTATCTAAAACATTCCTTTTATGATTTAGTGAAGTAATGAATACTTAAAGAAAAGCGAACCTTGACTTCAATTTTGCTGCCTTGAGCTTTCTATTAAAAGAAAATCAGCAATAATTTTTTCAGTTTTCTCAAAGCATGATTCCCTTTCTTGAGGGTCTGTTTCTGTGGAGAAGGTTTTTGTATTATTTCTCACATTTGAAGATCCTGTTGAAGAAATAGCTTAAGAAATTCACCTTCATTTGTGAACATCATTTCTAGACAACTAAGCACATGACATTTAATCCTACCAGTACCAATCTTCAAATCTGTCTTTCCTCTGAAATGTCTTTTGCATGTCAGGAGAAGGCAAATAAATGATGAGACGAATGGTAGACAAGTCAGGTTTGAAACATCAAATTTAGGGATGATACCAGCAGAGGGCAATAAATAGACACCATCCCTGACAGTGTTACAACAACGTGGAAGCTGGAAGCTCAAAGCCTTCTGGTGTGTCCATCATTTTTCGAAAAGCAGTCTGAGATTCCTTCAATAAATTACAAAAACAAAAGTCAAAGAAAAATGGCTTTCTTTTTCAAAATCTGTTTAGCTGTCACACAGTCCTATGATAAAAAGCACTTCCCAAGTGCTCATAACCAGCCATATTAAAGAACAGGAATTAATATGTGGAATGAAAGTCATAAACCATAGCATGCATGGTCGAAGGCATTGATGCCTGTATATGTGCACACAATACCATAAGAGTTCCATTGACAGCTCTAGAAAAGCTACTTGTTAACTTGATTTACAGCACCTCCTTTTCCTTTTAATAATAGGAAATGCAATTTTAGAAACAGTGCAGTAAGCAGAAATGGGAGTTGAATGAAAGTCTGTAATCTCCATCCACTGAGGTACAGAATTCTTTGTGGCCTTCAGCGTGTTTTCTTTAAAAAAAATTTTAGATTGGAATGCCTTTTTTTTTTGTATGCACAGCATATGTTGGTTTTACTCTTTTTTTGCTTCAGTATGATCATGTTAAGGGACCATTAACCAGTCTTCAACTTCCAACTTGCTCATTTTATTGTTTCTTGAGAAGGCATTTGCTAAAATAAGAGAAAAAAATAGTTCTTCTGTCCTAATGAGGCAGAAAACGCTACTGGAGTACCCTAGGAATCTTTTTAGATAATTAAGTGCCTTAGGCCTAATCAGCATCACCAAACTTTTCAACACTTAAATTATTTACAGGTAGTTAAGACCAAATGTTTCACTCACCATCAGCTGGGATGCTGTTTTGTGTGTCTCTAGGCTATTTCGAGGCAGATTCATTAATCTAGCAGGTCTTGCAAACAGAAGAAAAATGTACTTTAACCCCTGTGGCTTATTCCAGCTTGGGTAATGCAGATCAGACCCAAGGGTGATATTCAAGGATGTCAGATGATAGAGAAGTATTTCTGCTCTGAGTGTCTTCCATGAAGATATTGTCATCCCCAAACTCATGTTTTAACGATGCATTTTATTTCACTGATTTATACTCTGACAGTAGAAATAATTTCTGCCTCTGCATCTGAGCAGCTTTATTGGGTCTTCGATTGGAAGTTTTGCAAGTTGTGTAGCAACTTCTGAGTTGTTAAAACTTCCAAAATGTTGACAATGCTCTTCCTTTAAAGGATACAGTTGTAGCCGTTAGATGAAAATTTAACACCATTCTTGCAATGCTCTTGTTTAATAAGTGTCCTACAAACGCATACATGAAATTAAACAGCACTTTATGCTCCCTGCACAGCAGCTACCTCCAGAAAACCCCTTAGAAAAACAAGGGTGTCTGGTTAGCAACTCAGTTCAAAATATACTATGGACCTCACTCCAAGTTAAGGGTATGAACTAGAGCACTTTTGCTCCAGCTTCTCTGGCATAACACATGCACTGTGCCCTGCCCTACAGGATGTCTCTGGTGATGAGAAGAAGGAAACGTCTTAACAAAGTATACGAGAAAACTTCCCCCCACACTGAGAGGCCACATGCTCTGCTGCAAAAATACATGGCTTGGAGGAAACTGATAGACCACTAGACCATTGGGAATGGCCCTCCAGATTCAAACAGAGTAAACAAAGATATGTCCTCTTCCACAAAAGAGAATGAGCTTCAAGTACTCCCTAAAACCAGGACAAAGTGGGTAGGCAAGGCCCAGGGCTGCCTTGCCACCCTTGCTTCTGCTGTTTTGCGTGAGGAAAGAAGATTTTCCAGGAGTCTGGGCCTGCCCACAGGCAGCTCTGCCCCCCACGGCCAGGCTGAGCGGAGGACCCTCAGCAGCAGGGAGGGAGACCCTCCTGAAGGGTGAGTTAGCAGTGATGCAGAATTCCAAGTGGGAGTCAGACTCTTCAGGACATTGAAAGTATATGCATGCTCCTTAGAAAAAAAATGAACTGCACTGCTGTTCTGTAGTAGCAGTGGAGGCACGTGTGACTTGCCTATGTCATTGCTATGGCGTGCAGCAGTGGGACTGTATGGAGCTGAGCCCTCACTCTGTCTAATCCAATATTTTGAAGCTAGAAATGGCCAAACCATGCTCTCTGTGCTCTAAAAATACAGGGATTGAATAGAGGAAGTGTGGTTGCTTAGAGAGAAAAAGGAAAGGTGTTTCCTCACTGGCACCTAATTTTGTGTGCATCCAAATGGGTTACAAAAAGTGAGAGAGGCAGGGGAAGGATGTCCCAGCGGCTCATTAGCATTCTGCTCTCTCTCTCAGGCTGAAGGAATAATTAGCCACGTCTCCCTCCCCAAAGGATCACCACAGCACTGTGTGCCTGTACAAGCGCAGGGAATGAGGTATTGCAAGGAAGAACGATTCCACCTCCTGCTTTAAAGACAAATAGAAAGCACATCATTTGGGAAAGAAAAAAAAACAAGAGAATTGGCTGAAGTTGTTTGCAAGTTCTAGCCAAACTGGCAAAATCACTTACAGTATTGGAAAGGCAGCAAGTAGAAATATTGGAAGCATTTTTGACAATTAAACAAAATAGTGATTTTTCATTTCAAAGTGAAATTTTATTTCAGCTACATGTAAATGTGATTTCAAAATGGCTATAGCACACCTGCAGCTGAAATAACGTGTTTTTTCTTTTTTTTTAGACCTGCAGATCAGAAGCCCTTTGATTGCAGGTGGGACAAGGAATATTTTGGCAGCTGCTTTCTTTGTTCTCGCAATCCAAGACTTCTTATACTTCAGTGTTTGACAGCTTTCTTTGTGTTTTCTACCAGAGGGAAACAGAGATTTATATTACTGGACAGGTGATGGAAGAAGTAAAAAACAAAAGAGTCTAGGAAGTCTGAAGTCAGAGTTCAGGACTCCAATCATGAAATGTACAAAATTGTCTGTTCCTCCAGAAGCAAAAATCTGCAGAATTCAAGAGCTGCCAATGGGCTGAAGCTGATGAGACACGGTGGCATGGCCACATGGCCCTGCGGCTGCCTGAGGCTGCCTGCCAGCCGGACCTCCATCTTCTAACCCTGGGCAAGGGGCTGGCTCTTGGCCAGGGGCAGGTGAAGGCTGTTTGCATGGGCAGTCTGCTCATACCCTGAGCCCGCTCTTTAGGAAGTAATTACGTTGCTGCAAGTAAGAGTGACACATTCGGCCTCTCAGGAGCTCTTTCTGTGCTAAGCTTTCCAAGCGATTGCTGTGCAAACAAAGGGGTAGACTAGCTATCAATTTATATGATCTATTCATGCCTAACTTCAAGTGTCAGATTTGCAGAGACAATTTAATGAGAGTATGGCATCACACACGCTTCTGAAATGCTCAAGAAAAGCTGCTTCTTGCTCTTAGGTATCTACATGCCTTTAACAGTCTCCCTGTTGGATGTTACTCTATGCCTTTATACCTCCTCCTCTTTTTCCAGACATATCATTTATCTTTTTATTTTAGGAAGAAAGTTCTTTACATCTGCTTCTGGTCCTGGTAGCTCATTACAAGTTTGAGAGCCAATTGACTAAGTTTTCTTCTCATTTGAGCTCTTAGAAATTTTGTTCAAACCCTTAGTCCGGTTGTATAAGCTGTGTGGGCTGGCACCTCAGCCTTTCACAAGGGAAGCACATTTTCACTTCTCTGATTTTCTTTTTTTTTTTTTTCCCTTCACTTTGACACCTGCTTTGTTTGTGTGTTTTTTTT
>WBMW01004307.1:0-111256 GCA_013396635.1 Penelope pileata | reverse complement strand
TTTTTTTTTTTTTTTTTTTTGGCACTGTGTGGAGCCAGGGGCAGTAGAAGTGGCTGTGGAGCTGTGTGCAAGCCAGAAAGAGGGATTCTCTTCTTGTCACTGGCAGTTTGTCTCTCTTGGGGCCACACTAATGCTTTGGCCTTGGCGGTCACACCAGGTACTCAACATCAGCCGGATAAAAAAGATGCAGGAAAGTNAAAAAATTCTCCTCAGAAAGAGCGGTCAGGCACTGGCACAGGCTTCCCAGGAAGGTGGTGGAGTCACTGTCCCTGGAGATGTTCAGGAAACGTGGAGATGTGGCAGTGAGGGACATGAGTCAGTGGACATGGTGGGGATGCATTGATGGTTGGACTTGATGTTAGATGTCTTTTCCAACCATAGTGGTTCTATGATTCTTGATTCTATCATGCTCAGGACAGATTCGCTGATGCTATGGGGATTCCTGTGTTACCATCTGCAAAATATGGCATGTGGTGTTATGAAAACATACACCTTTGAACTTGACTGCTTTACCAGACCATTCAGACTTTGTGCTGTAACAGTGATCAGGCACTTTACACTTCTTCCTAGCAATGCTCGGTTTCATCACCTGCAACCTCCATCAACACTGTATGATTAATGGTCACTTTTGTTTCTTTTTCCTGCTGTGACTCACCAGTCTTTGTGAAAGACATATTGTCCGTGCACTGTATTTCAGATATGTTAGTCTTAATTATTTAAAGACAAGACAGGAAGAATTTGCCATATTGCCAGACAAACAAGAAGACTCACAAACCCATGATTCTTTCCCACTCCTAGAAGGGGGCAGAAAAGAGGAGGAGAAAGGGGAGAGAGGAGGAAGGGGAAGGATTCCACTAGTGATAAAATATCTCTTTATCCTTAAATAGATTTAGGCCCCAGTTCTGCTTTTGTGAGGGCTGCTCTGAAAGAAACGCCTCCTATGTTATTATGTTGGCCATCAGAGGCAGATGTTGGTGGCATGGCAGTAGAGACTGAACCTTCCCACAATTATTCCATTCCATTTTGTTGCCGTGTGACAGATGGCAGCAGAGGGGCACTCTGACACAATGGCATCTGACATGGAGTGCACAGGAAGCAAAGGTGTGGAATTGAAAAAATTGTGGAAAAAATATCACCCACTGGCATTCATCAACACTTGCTGAACGTTTGTGGAGACCAAAGAGTGGGTGTGAGCACAGTGAGGTGGGGGGTGGTGCATTTCAGCACCAGTGACAACAGTGATGTGAAAGACAAGGCAGATTCCGGATGGCCGTACACAGCTGTTACACCGTGAAATGAAGAGTGTCTCAATCAGCTCATCTATGCATACTGGATAATGGTGGTGACTATAAAAACAGTTGAAAATATTTTTTCAAATAGGTTTAAAAAAAGTGTTTTGTAGATGAGAATTTTCTCTATCAGGAAGTGTTGCTGTGCTCCTTGTATCTGTTGTAGTTTTCATGGAAATAAACAGGAGGCATTACTTTTGGAGCGACCTACTTTATATCTTGTACCATTTTACACACCAAGGCAATGTGTCAGCCCTCAGTGGAATCGTGGTTTTGTGCTGTAGTGAAAGTAAGAGGAAAAACAGGCACTCACAAGGAATGAGGAAACTACCTGACTATTTATTGGGGGGTGAACGGGTCCCTCACCTCTGCTATGGAGAGGAATGGGCACACTTAGAGGCAACTCATCTCAACCTGAAAGACAGACTATAGAGCAGTAAATGTCAAAAGACCTGAAGGGCCCAGGCTAGGTGAGATGGACCCTAACATTAAGGATCAACATACTGCTAAACATTTATTGATGGTGCCTCGTCGCAGGTGATGAAGGAGTCTTGGTCATGCTTAACATGCCACTTGGCAAAATTCCAGCACGTAAAACATGAATGCGTCCTCTTGGATCCAGAGGAAATATATTTGGCTTCTTGCTTTATCTTGCAGGTGTCATTTTTGCTGCTGCCTGCTGCCGGCAGGCTAGGAGGAAGGCGCGGTGTGCAGTGGCAGCGCGGGGCTGGGCTGCAACAGGGGTTTGTTCGAGGCCAGGTGCATGGCACCGTGTGGCCAGGAGAGGGCCACCAAGCCCTGGCAGTTTCACGGTGGTTTGCTCTTCACCAAACGAGCGTGCTTTGTTGAAGCTTAATTGCAAAGCCACTGACATTTGTGGATGCCCACCGCCAGGGAAACAACTGCATGCTTTCTTATAGAGACGAATGAAAGAAAGCTGTTCCTTCGGACCTGCTGCAAATGTTGCTTTTAGGAGACGGAATCAAATAGAAGGAGATGAGAAGAGCTATTAAAAGTGCAGGGGTCCTTGCCTTTCACTCTAGCAGTCTCTAATAAATGCTCAACAAGCCACAAGGCTGCTATCTATGCACAACTGCAGGTGTCCCACAGATCAAGTGGAATCACTCTGTACTCCTTCCTCCCACCTCCCTGCCACAGAAGTCCTGTTGCTAACCTGACTTAGTCCTAATAGAGCACTGCCCAGTACCACTGCTTCCTTTTCAGTATGTCACCGTATGAAGCTGTTCTGAGCAGATGGGCACTCAGGTGTAGAGGTCTCCCTCGGCCCAAGCAGGATGGAAATGAATCTGATAAGCAGGAAGCAGCGTTCTGAGGGGCTGCCTTCTCCTCCCACATAAAGTACTCACTTCTTCCTTCTCAAGACGACGAATTCTGTGTTTAAATCCATGAGTNAGGTTCTTCCACCTTAATCCTGTTCAGTGAAGTTTCTGGTTTATGAAGGTTGCAGCTTGTATGAGATTTGTTCCTTTAAACGGTCAAAAAAATCTGGAATAACTATATTTACTGCTAAGATCCAAGACATCTTTACCACAACAGACAAGCTTCTCCATACTTACAACCTTAGTGTGATGGAAACAGGAGAAATGGTAGCCATGATGACATCATCTTAAGGAATCATTCCAAAAAATGACTGACACATTCTTTATTCTCAGCCTGCCTAATTTACATGTTTATAAATTAGCTTGAGATGATATATAGCATCTCACAATAAACTTAGTGTCCTGTGTTGCTTTGGTTTAATTTCATTTGCATTTACCTCATGACAGCATTATCTTACACATATATCAAATATTTTCAGATGAAAGCAACTCGTCTCATTAAATGTCTTACCCATTTTAAGAATTAAAGTAACTTTTCTTTCCACTTAGTCAAAACACATTCTAGCTCTAACAAATTAACAAAGCTTACTGCCCTATACCCTTATCAATAAAAAGCCAAACATTGTCTACGTCGTGTAAATCTCTCCTTCCTCTATGTACCCCAGTGAGGCTTTAATTCATTAGGCCCTTCAGTGCCAAAACTCCTTTCTTACTAATAAGACATTACATAGTAAGACTACTACGTGCACAGACAAAAACTTCTACTATAGATGACTATTGCGCTACACACAGAAAGCAGTAGCTTACTTTCTCTGTGGCATGGTCCACTGTTACTGCCTTATTCTGGGGCCCAACTTTTTTCATCCATTTTCTCAGCCATTTCAAAATCTTGATTCCAGTTTGCAGTGCTGCTGGTCACTGCTCTGGGTGAAGTAATTTTACTGCTCTTATCATAATTCATGACTCATTCTTGACTTTTCCAGACCAGTTCCCAGAGCCCAACACAAGGAGTCTGAAATGCAGAAACTGCTCTTGAGCTACAGACTAAACTTCCAAAGAAGATTATCAGTCTCTGGATTAGCCTTCTGTCCAGAGCATCTGGCAAAACCGTCTTCTTTACCAAAATCTGTGGATTGTCGTAGGTTAATGCAGAAGGAAGAGAATGAGAAAACAACGCTTGTATCAAGCAATGCCTATTTCTCCAGTGAAGTGCCAAAAGATTCTGAAATATTGCCCATGAAATATTTGATACCATCCTGACATATGCTATAAAGGTATATAGGCACAATCTACCATGCTGCAATTAGACTGGAACTGTTGTCGATGCTAACGTCAAAGGCAAGCTCCATCAGTTGTCTCCAGCAAAATCCCAGGCTGTTCAGGGAAGTCGAAGATGTTAACATGCTCCCTTCCAGTACTGGCAGAGCCTTCTCCATTTCCATATCCTTAGCATTCACCAGTCCTAAAAGCCAGAGATTTAGTGTTTTGCAGTCGTACGTAGCAGTACGCTGTCACTGGGATACTGCTAGGCCTTTCCATAAAGAAGCTAAGAAGTCTCAAACATGCACCTTATGGCAACACCGAAAAAAGTAGATATCAAAACCTTACTTTAAAATTGGGTGCCATGATTTTGCACAGCCAATTAGCACCATATGCAGTGAGGAGAGCCACTGGAATGAGAATGTCATAACTGAAACTAGCAAAAGGTCATGAAAGGTGTTTTCAGAGCTCTTCATGTTTTTCTGTTACATGTTAGAAAACATTTTTCTGAAACTTAAGGAAAATATACAGACAGATCAATCTAGCCTGCCAATATGATTTCAGAAGATTGTAGAATAATAGCAGTGATTCATGAAGTTATTATTTTGATTATGAAGAGGTGTAGGTGGGAGAGCTGAAGGAATATGTTCAGGAATGGCAAGCATTGCCATGTGTATATCCTGCATGGCACTCGATAACGCCAAGTCAGAGGCAGTACCAGGCAGAGCAATGCTGGTGTGCCGTTGCCCTGCTCCTACAACAACGGGACATTTTTCATAGTTTAGAAAAAGTGGGGAGAAGAAAACGCCTATCTCTCTCATCGCAATCAATAATGCGTTTATGTCAGGTTTTGTCCTGAGTGCAGCCCAATGCCCCAGCTCATGGGGCTGCTGCGAGCTCTGGCCCACACGGTTTTACCTTCAGGAGCAGGAACATAGCAGAATTTGCTGAGTTCTTCGTAAGACTTGGATAATGCTTTTGTAGATTTTTATTTCTTTCTAATTTGAATCTCCATTTAGACTTTTGGGGCTAGCTACAGCCCAGGACAGAAGATGCCCTGTCACAGGGGTGGAGCCTGCTGCATCCCGGGGTGTTGAGTCACGTGTGGTACACACCAAAAGTTTTTGGTGCCATCAGACCACACTGCCAAAACTGCTGGATTAAAGACTCCCCAGCCACAGTATACGTGTAAAAGAAGAGAAGATATGTATTTTCCATACATGCTAACAAATAATTTTTGGCAATACGGAAGTACCTGGAGTCCCCTGTCAAGTTCTGTGTTTGTTAGGACACACAGACACAGTATGTACCAAAGAGCCCTGAAGCGACAGCAAAGGAAAGAACTGACAAGAGAACTATTGAAGCCTTCCTTCAGTGAGCAGACAGGCAGAGAGCAGCCTGGGATGTCTTCATGGAAGTTTTGCTGGCCCTTGAGATTAATACAGGATCATATACTGGGACCCAGGGACAGAGCTGCAGATTGAATTCAGATTTCTCAAGGCAGTGGCTAACTTTCATCCAGAGCAATTTCTTTCTGTCTTGCTGGCAGGCAAACTGGAAGTGTGACTGATTGCAGACAAGCTGCCACAGTGACAGGAGGTGTTCAGATACAGTCTGTAAAGAGGACAAGAACATCCGTTTTTCTCCCACATCAGATACTCCCTCCTACCTTTCCCCCATCTCCTGTTTATAACCTGTGTTGCCAAAAAAAAGGCACAGTACGATCTCTTTCATGGAAGTCCTTTCAGAGCCAGACATCTGGGACAACTGAGCATAGGCATTAAGATAATTACAGTGCAAAGTTGCTATATCCTGGCCAAGTCTTGTGTTGTGCCCACCCAATTTTTCTGAATAGAAATTTCTTGCAGGACTCACGCCCAGACCGTGCTGTAAGTATTCACTTGTGGTGAGGCTTCCTGGAGCTTTGATGTGGATCTGAAGGAATCCTGTCCCTAAAGTAAGAATTTGTGGAAGAATAACTACTCAGGTGAAAACCAAGTATTGGCCTGAACAAAACCACCCTCAAAACGTGTGTGACACAGTGTGTCATAGGAAGTAACGTGGTAGAGGACAGAGGCTGGCTATGGGCTGGCGTCTCAACAAGAAGGAACTCCCAAAAAGTGGGGAAAGATGTCAAGACAACACTGGACTCACTCACTATGAAACAGCATAGACAGCATTGTACGGAAAAAGTGCAGCGAGAGTTTTCTGTGCTGAATCATGGCTGAAGGCAGATGGGAGCCGTGAGTGAATAAACAGCTTTTGTTGGGCTGCCCTTGTGTGCAGCAAAGCTCTGCGTTGCACGCGCTGCTTCCAGAGCGCTTGACTCTGTGATTCATTTCTTTGCCCAAGAGAACCGACACAGATGACCCCGTAGCTTGGTTAATCAACTGGGTCAAAAAGGAGTAATAATATGCATAATGTGACAATTAGCTTTTGGCAGTGTTTAATATATTCACTCTGGGAAAGGTTTGTATGATAGTTCTGAGTAATAGAAATGAATGAAACTTTAAGGAGGTTGTCAGCTGTCCTCCCCTAAAAAGCAGAATGATTAATGATAGAAAAATTACAACAAGAATTTAATAACTGCTTGCGCTTGGCTTTTTAGATTGCAAGGAACTTCGCAAACATTCACTAATTGATTTAAAGCCTCTGTTTATCCTGTGGTGTGAACACTGGAAGTGTAAGACCAATGTAGCAACTGGAGAGACCGTGAGATTCATCATGCTCCCCACTGAAATCAATGTCCCGGTTCTGCATTGGAAAGGAGAAATGTTAGTTCCTGAGCTGCTGATATTGGACTGCAGATATTTTAGCTGCTGAGAACCCAGAAGAAACCACATTGTTTACTGGCAAAGCAGACACTCTCCTGGTGAAGCTGCCCATTGTTTGCAACAAGAAGTCTTCCATTGAGCTGTGTACCTTCAGAAGGGTGCTCAGGTGTGGAAAAGCTGGGCTCTCGTAGAACACAATCGCACTAATAAAACTGATGTCTAGCACACTTCTAGAGCCCTCACTCTAGAGCAAGGTTGCGAGGCCACCTCTGAAGTGAAACATTAGTCACTGTGTGCAGGCGTGCGAGATTTAAAGTCGGCTTCCTCTTGAGAAAAGCACTCGTTTTCTGCAAGATGACTCTAGCTGACCTCAACAAAGCTTCCTCACGGCAAGGGAAAGGATATGTCAGCTTGGCTTAAGGGAAAGCTCCATTTTGAAACCTGAAAGTAATTGCTACACTTGAAAAGTTTAAGTATGGCTACATCTCCCTTTGATCTTCAGCTGCAAATAAATTAGCATTACAGTTTGCATCTCACAGAGAGGTGTTAGCACTGCTGGACTGCTTGGCAGCTCTTGCTCCACTTGTGTTTATCTTTTGTAAAGGCCATTTTCCAGCCTGCAGCAGAGTTGGCAATGGAGGATGCTGGCAAAAAGGCTTTTTTGTATGGAAGCGTAAAGAATTTTAGAAAGGAACACAGCTCTAAAATAGCCATGATGGACATTTCATGGGGGCTGAGTGCTTAACATTATTCTTGGCCAAGAAGCAATATTTTTGGATGTTTTTTTTTTGGTTTATCTTTATAGCATGCTTACCAGCAGAATAACTGAAGATGGAGTAACTGCAAGTACTTCAAACACCAAATGTGGTAATCTCAGAAAGCAGAGTGCTGGCAGCCGCAGTGCACAGCTGTGTTGTGCTGCTGGGCTGAGCTACAGGCACTGGCCCTGATTACCAGCTGTGCTGCTGCAAGGTCCAGGCCGATATGCCTGCACAGAGCGATGCAGCACCACGGAAACTGCCTGCGGTGAGTGAGGTTAGAAATCACTGCTTGGCATTTGTTGTGTGGTGTGAGCATCACGTGGGCTGAGTGTGTGGTACGCAAAGCCAATGTTGATAGAACACATACACTCTATTTGCTCATACACCCTCAGAGACATGTTGCTGCGTGCATTACCGAACTAGACACATTCCATGCCCAGATGACTGTGAGCCCTTGGGCATCACTTCTCTTTTGCTCCTTTGTGTGTCCCAGCCGATTCTCCTTGGGGAGCTCCATCCCTCTAGAGGCAGTGCTGCTGTAGGGGAAGGAAGAGGGAAGCAGTGTGCTGGCTGTATAACAGACATGCTGATGTGAAATCCATACTGCGTGTCTAGGCTGGTACTTGAGCCAGTGTCTTCTGTCTATTTCTACTTTCAGTTCCCATGCAGATACTGACAAAACAATAGAAAGTCATTGTGTCCACAGGATGCTCCGAGAAAGAGAGGAGACCAGGGCTGGTGACTGCAGCAATAACAAACACCAGAAGAGCAAGGACAGAGAGATGCTAGCTTTCTGAAAGGCAGACTTCGCTGACTGGCCAGTCTGCCACCAGTGCAGGCATGCTTCCTCTGGGACCCCAGTTAATGACAAACTCAGTGGCCACGTACCCATATCCCCCGTACCTAGATGATGCACGCTTCTAAGAGACATAGGCATGCCACTACTTGGTTTTAGGTGTAGATAGTTTGCAACAGAGACGAACATAAGATGCAAGTGCCTGGCATTCCACTTCGGTGGAGAGACTGCACACGGGATGCCTTCAGCATCACAGATTAGATCTGTTCTGCCAGTACACCGTAGCTCAGTTTAGTTGAGGAACTTGAATAACAAAATTTAACCATTTAATTCCTTAACAAAAGGAGAAGAATTAACTCCAACAGCTGTGGAGCTAGGGAAGGCTGAGCAGGAAAGCCTCACTTTCCAGCTGCTGAGAATCTGTAGTATTTTTCTGAGGTAAAGCTCCCTATCAGCCTCCAATCTGTATTTGTACTTCCAGTTCAAACAGGCAAGCCGGAGGTGAGAGATATGACTCGTCCAATTTTATAAAAGTGAAAAGCAAGGAACAAGCAAGTTGAGGCAGTAGGATATGAGAAAAAACAGGAACAGGTCTCAAACTGAAATGCAAGTCAAATGTCTTAATCACAAGACTGTCCTTTCTTTTTATACTGATGGCTTTCCTATCTAAATGCCTTCTAAAAACAAACAGGTTGAATGTAGGGAAAAGCTTTGGTAGATGGTGTGGGACTGTAACTAGTAGTCTTTTGCATACTTATCATTTTGCTTGACATTGCTTGACATACAAGGTTGGAGCAAATGTGCCCAATAACTGTCCCTGGCTCGTAAGGTACTTAATGTTTTTGGCTTTCTTAGCTGAAAAATGTTCTTCATTTTAACATAAGGAAAATAATCCTGCAGGAAAATCATTTCTCACTCATCCAAATGTTCTCTTCAACTGGTGAGAGAGAGTCAGAGGAGCATAAAATGGAACTTCTACTCCTGGGTAAACTGCATTTGAAATCCAGGTTGAAAAATAAAGGTATCAAAATGATATCCACATCGTTCATGCCCTTAGAGGTCTGTGTGTTGGTGGGAAGCTGCCCTGCTCTCGTGTCATTGATAGTTCAACAACATCAAGGGGAAGAAGAAGAATGTCTGAGATCTTTTTGGTGGTGGGAGGTTCCTAGCAAGGAAAGCTCAGTATTTGGAAGAGATGGGAAGGCCTGTGCATTACCCACTGCAGGAGCAGGGCTGTGTGCTGGGGACTTCTCCCTGTGTCTGGGAGGACCTCATGCAGAAGGAGGTGTTGGACGTGAGCACCCACTCACAGGTGTCCCACCTACAGGAGTTCAGTATCTTGCCCTATTTTGCCTGGGAAAAAGGAAAACAGAGTCAGTTTTTGTAAAAAGCTGACCCTGGCTGTCAGCCAGCTCTACCAACCACACTTTGCCATCAGGCAGCCGTGGGTCTGACCTGTTCGAGGCACCATGGTAGATACGCAGCTTCCTTACACGTGATTCAAGGTCAAACAACACAGAGAGCTAGGAAGAAGGGATTTCTGCAAAAAAACATCACTGAAGACTACTCCAAAGTGCTGGTTATGTGTCAGAAAGCTTATTTGCAAAGCACCCCAATAAAATACACCTAATAAAAATGCATAGATATCTGAAGTCTCCTTAATCAAGGCTCTCTGAGGGTGTTTTTGGATCTCAGAGTCCACAAGCATTTGTCTTCCCCTTCAAAATGTCCTGTTTCTCTCTTCCAGCCAGCCTCCTTCCTCCTGTCCCTGCACAGGTGTTTTCTAAATGACCTCCGCTCCAAGTCTTCCCTCATTTTAGTTACTTTGAGATGGAGTCCTGAATGTTAATGACACTTCAAAATATTAAATCCGTGAATAATTAAGGTGTTTTGTGTTTTACCTCGCTCCTTTAGTGAGAAAGATTCGTATTCAATACACGAATTTATAAAGCTTGACAGCTTAAGCTTAATATTTTTTCAGTTTCAGAGACTAAAAACTATTAATTCAGACACTCATTGAAAAAAATCTCAAAACAGTAGTATGAAGAACTGAAGGTTGTGTTCAGTAAATACATTTACAGAGGAAAATCACGTTCTTGTGAAAGCACAACTGAGAGATGAAAATTCAGAGTATCTCAAAAAAGTAAATATCAGAAAATTGTGACCCCATATTGTACATAATGCTTTAAACATGCTTTCTTCCCCTTTGTGTGTCATTTATTATTAATAAACAAAAGCATTGCAATTTTGAAAAGAAAATTTACATAATTATCTAAAATATTAAGCTAGAAAAATGAAGATGAGATGTCTCAGAGGTGTTAATTACTGGAACTGGGAAGCTCAGTGGGGAAGGGGCTGGAAGCATGGCTCAGAAGTGTTTGTACTTTTCGACTGTGTAAGTAAAGGAAAACATTTCTGACTGGAAGAACTATGAAGCAACGAAAAAGGATCCTTTCAAACAGACCGTTCTATTTGTGTGTGAGCGAGAATGCTGTGAGCAAAGGAATTGCATACACCAGGACGTCTTGTGTACCTTGGTTACATCAAAACAACCTTGTAAACTTTCTATGAAGTGTCCGTGAGAAGGTATGTAGGTAATTAAAGCCTATCACTGGATTTGGATATTTGCACTTTAGGACAACCACTACCCGGCACTTCTCTCTGTGTTTAATGATGTCCATAATGTCTTACGTGGACTGTAAACTCTTTTAGGACAGGGATTTTTTTTTGGTATTTGCACATATATAAAGAAAATACATGAGGCTGATATCTCTTCGGGTTTCAACAGCATAAATAGCTCTTGACACTTTGCATTCAACAATATGGTTTAATTGAGAAACAACAGAGGGGTTACGAGTGTTTCTGCTTGTATTCTTAAGTAAGGGACAGTTAGAAAGGTGGGCCCCACAGGAGCATGTGGGGAAGGATAAGTTAGGATAGCCAAGTGGGACTACCCTGTGCATTCTTGGCACTGCAGGGTTTATTTATAATCATCTGAGTCTGCATGCAGAAAGGGGAAATCTGCTTTCATTGATCCCTGTTAGTTTTGCAAATGCACACAGTTTTGGTACAAACTAAGCATCTCATTCAACTGTTCATTTCAAATGATCAGCTTTTCTGGGAGAGATGTACTGAGCAAGAAGAGGTGAAGCAATTCTGCTGTTTTGTTTTCTCCACCTCTATGCACTGGTTCTGAGAATCCTTGAGAAAATGGAGGTAGTTACCTAGTCTCCCGTCGAATTATTTTTGTGTTGCAATGTTTGTGGGATGAGGGCTTTAATGGGCCAGGTCTGTATCTGCAGTCAATTTGTCTCAACAGCTGAAGATGAATGAAGATTTTGCCATGAGTTTGTGCAGACTGATGTATTTTCACTGACTGTTTCGAAACAGCTCGTAACAAAAATGCTTCTGCAACACACAACATGCATAGGACATTTTTATGATGTCAGCAACAAATCAAAATGAGGCTTACAGCCTTGCATTTCTATTGTCTGTAGTCAAATTACTGACTACATTTGTCCAATGTCTGCTAGAGCACCCTGCCAAGATACCTCTTCTGCAGGAGTGACAAGCCTGTTACATTTAAAAATAATAATTTGAAATCAGATAAGGAGAAAAATGTATAAAAATGAAGGATAGCAAGGGGAGAGAACGGTGAAAAACTGACATGTTGGGGATTATGATACTAATATTTGATATAAAGGCAGGGGGAGGCTCAGTGCCTAACGACAGCGTGATCAGCAGTAGCAGAAAGGCACCAGAAGAATGCAGGTTTCAGACCTGCTTGGAGGGCTGCTGTCCCCCTGTTCTTGGAACAGCCCCTGCCGACAGAGGCTTAGATACGATATTTGTCCAGGAAAAGGAAAGGGATGAGAAAAGAACAAGCAACATGTTTAGGCCCCAGGAAAAAAAGAAATATCTTTTGGACTTGCTTTGAGTGAAGGCTTGGAAACTGGTGTTTTTTCTTCTGCATTTTATTTTCTATTTTTTTTTTAATGTATTTGCAGGGAATCGAGCAGTTCTGTGGTTTCTTATTAAAATTTTGCAAGAAGGAACAAACAAAGATGTTAAGATAACTTTAATTTAGATTTTAAATACCCCTAGACCTATTAAAAACATGCAGTGAAATTTTTTTATAATGTCAGCTGATTTGCCTCCAGAGTCCTGCTTTTCAAGGACAAATGCTCTTTAGCGTACATTTCTCAGCATTCCAAGCTCATTTATCATTTTTAACAAAGTTTTTAAAAATGCATTAAGTTGGGCAATTAAGATAGTCTTCCACTCTTATTCACAGTCATGGACTACCTAACTTCAGAAAGGGTTCTATAGGCCAGAACTTTGGTTAAAGGCTGACTTAACCTCTCTGTTTTTGTGCTGCAATTTTGTTTGGCCGCCTTTTCTGAAGTAAGCATTTAATTAGAGTCCACAAGATGAGAACAGTGATTCAATATTTCCATTCATTTGTTGCAAATTTTCCTTTGTAATTTTATTTCTATTCTGTTTTGAGGGTGCTGTTGTGGTTTTTGTGAACACTGAATGCTGTTAGTGTAGGATTAGAAATCCCCATACCATATTAAAACCACAAACTAAATGAGAGTTTGTCTGGTACCAAGTGTTGCTAAATGAGATGATGTTTCAGCAGTGCCTGATTTTAACCTGTGTTACATATGCATGAGTACATGATTTTTGGTGTACTACATGATAAATTTTTAAAAGATGTTTTCCCCATAGAAAATAGACCTCTGCAACTTCAGTTTAATCTTTCAATTCCATACTTAAAAGTTTTCTGGTTCACAGTATTTGACACCTGCTCTTGTTTTGGACGTAGACCATCGAGGGAATTCCGGTCAAAGGAGTTTTAAACTATATGGAAGATTTAAAGGAGGAGTATGAGCGCAGGTACATGAATGAATGTGCTTCTTAGGTGATCTCACATCTGAGAACAGAGCTAAGAAAATGTTGGGATTTAAGTGGATTTCCCAAATATCTCTTATACAAGCTTTTACAGGGTTATACATTTCAAGCATCTTGCAGACT
Organism: Penelope pileata; assembly: GCA_013396635.1. Classification (NCBI taxonomy): domain Eukaryota; kingdom Metazoa; phylum Chordata; class Aves; order Galliformes; family Cracidae; genus Penelope; species Penelope pileata. Next base: position 97,999 of record WBMW01004307.1, on the reverse strand, counting down.
TGCCCTCCTTTGCAAGCGAGATTTTTGTGCAGTTTTTGTTCCACCAGCTTCTGGGGTAGATGTGTGAGTATTTTCAGAGTTCTAACAAGAAACCTTGTCTCCCGGACAGGTGCTTTCTCCTAGAACAGGCTGTCAGAGAAACTAAACTGAATTGGTGCAGTTGCTGGTGGGTTGGTTTAAGTGCTCAGGGCTGGGACAAAGCACACTGAAAAGATTTACCTCGGGTCTAGGGGTCGCTCTGCATTCCATCACCACAAGCTTGGTCATCTTGCAGAAAAGGAAAAGGGGAAGGTGGGCCTCTAGTCCAATATCGGTTATAATACAAGAGGGAGACAAATATGTGACAGATACTGCTACCCATAGAGCTTTCCAATAGGAAAAGTAGATTAACAAGTGTCGCTGTCCTCCTTTTAAGGTGCAGGGGATATTTAAGCCACCGCAGGTGGAGAGAAACAATGAATGGAAAAATCCACTTGTGTAATTAGCCAATCAAAAGCCATCGCATCCACTGGTCTAGTGCCTAATTTACACTGAAAATACTGTAATTTCCCTTGTCAGTTTCCTTCTTGTGTTGTGCATTTCACTGTGCTAAAGTAATTACCATCATATACTTCTAAAGGAGATTATTGTTATTGGACCTAATATTTTCATGGGATCTCTTCAGCCAGTCACCACAGGCACTCCCATTTCCCCCTACACTGATACACTTGTAGGAACAGGAAAAATAAACAGGAAAGATCAGCTAAATAGTCTCTGAGGTGCCCTTTACACATTAGCAATAATTTCATTCTTTCTTAAATACTGCCATTCATGGAAATAGATCAGCAGTGAATCCCTTTGAAATATTCTCTTCCCAGATCATTTCCAGAGCAATCATTCTTGCAGTCAGACTTCAGATAACTTCATAAAGAAGGAGGCCATCCAATGTTTTTTACTGTCCTTTTGGATTCTACCTCAAGTGAACGATACCATCAGGTTCAAAAGGGAAACCATATACTAAAAGTGTGTCACCCTGTTGTGTCAAACCAATGGTCTGGTCTGCCGGCCTCATTTGTATGAGGGGCTGCAGTGGATGCAAAGAGCTGGGCTTTAAGAAAAGGACAGCAGTTCTCCATGCAGCCTCCCAGCTTCACAGCAGCTCGTGATCCTCCTGAAGCACGGGTTCTAGCTGCACCTTAGTGCTGAACTGCTGCTTACAGATTTTATTTAACCCTTTTGGCTTTCAGAATTATCTCTTATCATTAAACTACTCATATTAATGATTTGTGATTTGGGGAAAAACACTTGTTTAATTGTTTTAGGACTCTTGACCATTAATTTCATTGGGCGTTCCTAGTTTTTGAATTATACCATTTTTGTATTCTCCTTTTTCTGTGATTTTATAGAGTTCATAGTATCATTGCTGAGCTATTTCTTTTCTGGGACTGAAGGGCACATTTTTATTGGCAACACTTTTCATGGGTTTTTATTTGCAAAGGTTTTTGTGTGGTACTTAAACTGAAGTTAAGTGTTTTGATTTAAAAATGGCTTATTTTATTTCCAGTGCTCATATCAGAAGAGATCTTTTACTATTAGATGGAGCAACTATTTTAAAACAAAGGTTCTAAAGTATCCTTTAACAACAGAATAAAACTATCGCAAGATTCTGTCTCTGAACTCCAACTGAAGAAGAATGAATGCCTCTGCTTTATACAGGAGCAGAGTTCATTTTTTTCAAATCTAACTCAGAAAAGATTTTCTAGATTAATTTTCAGATTTACATTTAAATATTAAATATTAAAAAAGATAATCTATGAAGTTCATTAGTAGATAGCATCTTTACTTATTTTTCACTGTTTTTACTGAATGTTTTATAGTTGAGTGAACAGCCCTTCAAAAATGTTGTCGATGAGATGTGTAACGTCTGAGGCTGTAACCTGTTATTATTTACACAGACCTGGGCCAACTTGTTTTATTGTTTAGCATCTTAGAAAAGCCTTTGTTTTCTTAGAAAAGCTCACATACCCCATTAAACCAGTGAGCCTGCTGTTTTCCCCCGGCTACTTTACTATCTGTTGTCAATTTTCAGAGAAAGCTGCTGAAGGACTTACCCTCTGCCAGTATATCTCTGTGTATGATGATACACTCCTAAGTGCTTATAATTACGTTCCACTGTTTGGTAGGAATGGGATCATATTCACCAGATGATGCAACAGAACCCTTGTAGCCAGGGTTCAGGGGCTTAAATAATGCAGCTCTCTTTTTTGCAGGTGTGTCTTGAAGAATAATTTACTAGTTTTCAGCTCTCTGTAGACCTTCCCTCAATGCACACCATTTAGAATTGGTTGAATAAAAAATAATATATATATATAAATTCTGATCAAACATCCTGTAATTAGCAATTAACATCAAGCACATTGTTCTCTTCTAAAACCTGTTTCAGGTTTGTTGCCTATTCCTGTAGCTGTTTAGAATACAGCTGACTGAGCTCTGTAATTTGATTTAATTTTCTTTGCTAGAAACTTAAAATAGGAAATGAAAGCCAGAAACATCTGAATTCTAGCCCCAGCATTTCCACAAGAAGTCTGCACATTTTCTTAAAAGGTTCATGAATTTTGCATGCACAATTTGCTGTACAACCGATATGAAACAATTTTAGATCCAGTTAAATACTTACTGAAACCTTAGCTGGATTCAGAGAACTTTTTTCCTGACTTTTGTTTAGATGGCAAAAGATGGACGAAGTCCTACGGTCAGCCTTGTTAGTCTTTCTTCTTGAGTTTCAGTGCTGCTACCTGTAAAATGATTCAAATAAATGTAAGTATTCCCACAAGACCTTGGGAGGATTCATCAGTGTGTGCTTATAAAAGAGAAAAGCGATGGTCCTATAAACATCTTTACCAGAAGTGTTTATCTTGGCTTTTATTTAGCTCCAAAAAAAATAAAGCATTGATTGTGTTCCTAGATTGCTTTAGCCCACTCTAACTTCGCTACAGTAAGTGAAGCTGGTAAAGCAGAAACCACTTGATCAAATCCTCATTGGACACAGTCACATTACTATCCAGTGTGTTGCTGTTGTTGCTTTTAACAAAATCTTAATGCTAAGTGCTATTCTTAATGTCAGAAGAAAAACTCTGGAAATAGCCCTATACAGTTTAGTGGGAACCCTTGTCCTGTGTGGAAGAGGTTTACCTTGGTCTCAAGGAGAAAACTGTAAGGGAAAACTTAAGTTCATCAGTATGTAGAAAGACTACGTCATTTAGTCTTCTATAAATTTGAGGCTGGAAAAAGCTAGATCAGTTTGTTCGTTCTCCTGCTAGCTCAGAATATCTCCCCTGTGCTGTACATGCAGTGACTTATTCATAAATTGATTTATTAATGGGATGCTTGAGGTCAACACAGCTGCAGGCTGGCGAGTACCTTTTTTGCGCTGCTGAGCAAACCTGTGTCCCCTTGAATGCAGTAATGTTTAAGAGTCCAGGGCTGACTTGGGTACCAATAAAGCTTCAAAAGCATCCATTTCAAGCTGTTTAAAACACAACTGAGAGAGAGCTCTGCGCATCTGCAGAAGGGCAATCTCTTGGATTCTTGCTTTGTACCGTTCTTTTGCCTGCTCCAATTATTATGATCTGGGCTTTACATGGTATTTCCTTACGATTTTAAGAGCAAATTCCGTAGATAACTCACAGTTAAACAAAATAAGTGAGCCCTGAAAAAATAATTTGATGCTTCACATCTGATGAGGCCTATCCATCTTTCCCAGTAAGGACTGCAGGCACACTGGACATCAGCAGCTAAGCTGGATTGCCAAGGCTGTGAAAATCAAGATAAATGACTGTTTTGTTTAAACCCATCTGTTGTTGACAGGCCTAAGAGCAACTTCACTTCTAAGTTTTTTCATAAACATGTCTGTCCACAACACTTGGAGTCATTTTAATACACTTTGGAGTCCTTCTGTTAGGATGCTTTGTTTTGTGAATATTCTTTGAAAAAATGATTTGTATTGATTTGTATCGATGCGTTGCATCATTCATGTTAGTAACGGTGTTGATTCCCTCTGCGGTGCATAAAGACAACTCAATTGTTCCAACAACCTCATGTCACATCCTAGGTTTCCCTGGAGAAACCTGGCATTCTTTTGTGGCTTGCAATGTGACATTACAGGCACTGAAACCTAAGCTATGGCTCTTTCACAGACTTGTTGAAAAAGCGAGATCATTTTTATTGTGTGGCTGGAAATACAGACCTAAGCCGTGCTGGAAATGGAGGGATCCAGTAAAAAGCAATAGTCACATGCTTTAGAGATGTTCCTGGATGCCCGCCACAATGCTCACCCGCCAGCTGCATTGCACGAAAGGAATTATGTGTTTCTCCCTGTTGCTCTGGCTAATCAGCCTTGGAGGTACAAGGACAAGGTGGCACAGCCCCAACACACTTATCCTTGGCAGAGTTGCCATGACAGCTGCTCAGGTTTCCATTCTGAGCCAGTGACCATATACTGCTATGGCCATTTAGCCAGGAGGAGTAAAGCTGATGCGCTGTTCCCTCTCACTAGTCATCCTGGCAGTCATAAGCAATGACAAGAAGTTTATCTTCAAATCCTTTAAACTAGGGTTGCCTCGTATCCCCAAATCTAGTTGTTATAATTTGCAGGTGAACACTTCTGATGCCTCCTCATCTCTAGCATACCCCGCTGGTCTTTGCCCCTCAGCTATCACGCTTTGTCTGAGAAGAACATTACCTGATCCTGTCACCCCGTGAATAGGCTCTGAAGGTGCAGTTTCCTTGGAAAAAAATGTTGTTAGATGGGAGAATCTGATTTAGCCTCCCATTTAGTAATTTTATTCTCTGGCTGCGAGAAATCATAACTGGTGGCTAGAGATCTTCCTTAGAGCAAAGCATCATTTAGAAGAAAAGCATTTCAGAGAAAATGTGCTTTTCCACATGGAGGCTCTGGAAGGACCTGCCAGCTGTTTACTTTCCTCCTCGCTTGGCTCTGTTGGAGCTCCCCATCCTGCCCAGGAGACCCAGGGATGCCCCCTGGCCTTTCCCAGATGCTGAGCAGCTGATGATGAGGCAATCTGGTATCTAGATACTAGAGGATCTGTTATCTGATGACACAGGTACAGGAAGGCTTGAAATGCTCTTGAATTTTCTCTCCAGCTTAGTAGTGCTGGTTATACATTAATAAGCTTCTAAGCCATAATCACCTCGGTACTGACGCAATGCTACTATTTGCTATTTGAAATACATAAAATAGAAACTAACTATATAATAATTAAACAAGAAGGGGAAACATGGTTTCCTGGAAATTAATTGCATCCGTCCTTTGACTGTCTCTCTTATTTGGCAGCACAGGGTATTGGGAATACCAGCTCACTGAAAGGTACTCTGTGAAAATACACATGCAGTATCAGCTTAAACCCATTATTACTGATAGTAATCGTGTATAATAAAATCCTTTGTGCCTCAATATTCACCAAATGCAAATGAATTTGTTCTAGGCAGCAAATTTCCAAAAGGATTAAGCACCCAACGATGCAAGAGAAAACTTCTAAATGTTTGCCCCTATTCAATGAAGATATGGAAACAGTGCTGGGAGCAGGTTCCTCAGTTAGCTCATTTGCCCTTTGCAGGTGCTCCTCACAACATCAAATTTACAGGCATGGCCCTCAGCTCACAGCACATCTGGCCAAGGTGGCTGCTTGCAGCCGTGACTTAGCCACAACCTTGCACTCACCACAGGAGGCTGAAAATGTGTTACCATGGTTAAATGATTTGGGAGGAGAGCAAGGGGGAGGGAGTGAGACAGATGCATTGACATTTTAAAAGTGGGATCCTCAGGGAACCTGGATAGACTAAAAAATGGTGCAAATGTAAGCGTGGGGAGTGCATGCTTTAGGAGATTGTCAAGCAAGTGTATAAATTAAGTTTGTTAGAGAAAATGAGTTTATACTCTTAATGTTTGAAATAGCTTGCTATTTAATGACATATAAAGGAATGATAATCAGTTATATTTGAAAAAAAAAGATAAAGTTTGAGGATGTTTTTTTCATGTTTTTTCAAAAGATAAAGAATTCAATGTTCACGATTTTGCCAAAAAGCATTTGCAGGAAAATTGGTAGGGGAGGCCACGCTTCATCTCACCTGTGACTTTTGTTGTACTTATGCCCACATGCAATGTGTTTACATATCAGGTCAGTGTATATTCTATAGGTTTCCTTCAGACTACACACCAAGACACACACTGCACAGCTGCAGTACTTCCTCTGATATGTACACGAAGACGATTAGATTCTCTGATGACAATTTTATTCTCACATGGTCCTCAATTTGTATTTACGAAGCTGACGCTGACCTAGCATTTATTATGTGTAGTTGAAAAGCAGCTAATGGTTGGGGAAAACAGATGGTTCCTGGTCCATTTCTCAAGGTATGCTCCATAAACTCTTCAAGACCAAGCTTCTGATGTAGTAGGTGACCTAGACTCGGAACAAACCATCTAGTTTCCACATTATTATTTCCTTCCTTCCCCCTTCCCTTTCGTCTCTTCTCCCGTCCCTTACTTTCCCTACTTCCTCCTTCTCTGTCTTTCTCCTTTCCCTTCATTTCTGTCTTAGCAAGCCTTACAAATTTTTGGGATACGCTACAATATTAGATTTTGCATAGAAAAAAAACAAGTAACTGACTGAAAACTTTTTTTTTTTTAATCAGCATTGGTATAAATTAAATAAAGTGTACCTGGACCAAGCTTCTTGGCATAATCCCAAAGATATAGTTTCCCTACTGTTTAATATGAGTAACTCCTTGTAGATATACAGCTCTGTAAGTTTGCTTTAAATAAAGAGAACGAACTTTAGATGTTACGGATATATAAAAGCAGTTCCATGACCCAGAAGGTGAATAATGACCTTATTTCCTTAGTAGAAAGGAAAAAAAATCTTGACTTAAAATGTTTGTGTTGTTTGCTCAAGTTGTTTTAGATTAATAAGAATACAAAGTTAAATTGTAATAATAATAACCGTTAGTAACATGATAAGAAGTATTGATGTAAGTTTGATCTAACAGTGATTTGTGTTGTCAATAATAACCAGATACCCTAATGTTTTAATCAATAAGATTAAGAAATGCTTGGAAACAAGTATGTAACATGAATAAAATGAGGCATAAAAGGCAGACTTAAAGGGTTGTTCTTTGGTACTGTCCCTGAGGTGATGTTTCTGGAGACAACTGTGTCATTCTGGTCTGTCAGATGGTGCTGAAGCTAAACGAGGTGAACAAGTGCACAGACTGAAGCTTCAGCTGTTTGGTTTCAGCAATAGAATAGTATTTGCTTTGCTTGTCAGCTCCTGCTTTTCTAAGGCTCCATGCTGTATAAGGATGTCAGTGTCATTAGGCACAGATGATCCTCCCACAGGCCACAGGTACTATCAAGTCTGCCAACCTCAGAAGGAGCAAGACTTGAACCTAACCCTTACCTTTTTCCTCTTAAAAGCCCAGAACATGCCCTGAGTCATCCAGTGATCGTCACGTTAAAGCTTTCTCTTTCACCTGGGCACAACGTAGCTTATTTCTGCAATAACAGAAATGCTGAACTAGAACGAATCTGGGTCCTTCTTCATATTCCCCTGTGAGTTCAACTAAAGAGAATAATAAGAAACAAAACCAGGTGGAGATGCCAGGGGTTTCATGTCTGCTTAATGATCTTGAGTTCTTGTATCTTGAGTTCTTGAGTTCTACCTATGGATGGATCTCCTTAAAAAAGATCTCTTCAACATGCAGTCCACCAAACAAAATTTGGCAAGAGTTTCAAAAATTGTTACTCAAGAATACTTCTAAAGTTTAAGTGGTTCCATGCATCTGAAGTACAAAAGTCTTACTTTAAGTCATGAAAAAATATCATGGTTACTATAATGTATTCCACAGATTGTTTTTTTTCTCTAGTTTGCATTTCTTGTTTAGAGAAATGACAACTGAGTGCAATCACTCCAGTACAATAATTATCCTATGACAGAGCAACATTTTATAAGAAGTCAAAAGGTACCTGGCAAAGCTAGCATGATCTAAAAGATTCTCTTTTGGAAATAATCAAGTGTGAACCAAACGCCACAGAGAGTTAATTAAAAGAACAGATTCCAAACTGGGTGATAATTGCAGTCAATGATATCTGTAGGCCTGTCAATGGCCTACAGAAAGCAGAATCTCTTGGCCTCGGATAAAAGGAAAATGACTATTCAGCAACAGAGACCATATGCCTTTTAGCACGTGATTTAGTGGTATTGGACAAGGTTGCCTAAAAGAAGTTTCCTGTCTCCTTCTTTCTTTATAGCTCAGTGGTTCATCTAATCTCCTGCAAGAAGACTTGGCCATTTAGCCAGCTCCACTTAAAGATCCTCCTTTCCACAGCAAAAACACTGCTTGATTTCCCCAAACCTCTTGTTAGCGTTAAAGAAAACATCTTCTCCCACCTTTAATTTGCACTTTCAACAGCTAGTACTCCATATCTCACCTGTGCTGGATCTAAATCTTGATATTTCTACCCATCCTTTCCTAGCCTCAGTCCTAGTTCTGAACAAAGCAGCATTTTAGTCATCATTGAGGGATAAGAGCACACCCAGAACCAAACTAAGCCACTCAGCAGGGCAGAGCCACTGCCTTGATGGGACAATGGCAGGGGTGGGGCAGAGCCAGGACAGGTGGCCAGAATTAAGCCAAGGGTTATTTCATACCACATGACACCATGCAGAAGGATATAAGGCTGTAGGGGAGTTGTCTGAAGGTTGCTGCTGCTTGGGGGTTGTGTAATGTTGGTGTGTGGTGAGACCTTGCTGTGCTGGTGGCTGTTGTGCAGCGCAGTTGTTGCTGGGTATCAGGTAGCCAGTGACGGTAGTGTGGCTGTATCTGTTATTAGCACTGCTGATGTGTTTTCATTTTTTTATTCTGTCTTAGTAAGTACCTTTTATCTCAACCTGCTAATTCTATTTTATTTCTCATTCTCTTTCATCTCACTTGAGGGGAGTGAGTTAACAGCTGTGTGGTGTTGAGCTATTGCTAGGTTAAACCCCAACAGTACCCATGGTTCTGCTTTTCCCCTGTGATGCCTCCTTCTTCCTATCTGTGTGAAGGATGCCTGCATATTGTGTGTACCTCTGAATCCAAGCTTGCCATGCCTTACAGCTACATACTTGGCATCAACTGGATCCAACAATGGGCATTAGGTGTCTAGGCTTTTCCAGCAGTCCCTGGTGAGTATTGTGCTCCTTCAAGAGTCTCATATTTTTAGTAAAGAGGTATTATGGGGTGATTTTCAGTCCCTCCCCTCCTGGAGTCACTTTATCCAAGTATTTAGCCCTATTTGGCAGATTCTTGGGTTCTGAACACAGAGGCCTTCCTGAAGTGAGGAAGGCCTGACTCATCTTGTGGAAAGTTTTTTCTATGTTACAATAGGAAATATGAAGTATAAAACCCATGTTCAATTTCCTGCAAAGCCAGAGAGGATTTAAACTCAGAGCGGTAAGTGACATTCAGATTCCTAATAAATGCTGATTAGTTTTAAATCAGCAAGAAGAGTTACTGAGAAGAGGCCAATGCACCTGGCAGGGATGAGAGAAGTACAGAGTCTACAGCAGAGTCTTGCTGAACCTCTGCTTGCACTTCAGTTCCACGAAGGCATGAAAAGAGCTTCCCATCCAACTTGTATTCTCGGGCAGGGCAGTCACAACCATGGCTGCATGCGCATGAGTTTGCTGATGCAAATATCAATCCTATAGAAGAACTTTAACAGAACTCTGTGTGCCATCAGCATTTCTCTGTTCCTCTTGCAGGAATTGTTCCATGGCTTGGCACCATGCAAATCGTCTCTGCAGCAGTATTCTCACCGCTGTGGAGTGGTGTTTGCCTTGCCACTGCTTCACTTAGGTTTTTTAAAGGCTTTTTCATTATTCCTTTCCCTATACATTTCACTGGTGTGGGGTGTGGACTTTATAGAGCTATAGCTTATTGTATTTTACACCTAGAGCTGTTCAGTACATCAGCCCATTAAGACCCACTACTTGAATAAGGTTATGCACTGCATTTATACAGTTAGGCTAAATTCAACTATTTCTTCCTGTTCCCAAGAGTGCAGTGAACATTTTTGTTGCAGAGGCTGGAGTTAACAATGGAATAGAGCTTGCTAATACAGGGCTTGGTGATTTAAATGCTCTGAGAATTGTTGTACTGCAATAAGGAAAATGCCCTTGTGCAGCAATTTCCAGCTGAATACTGAAGGAAAAGAGAAGACATTTCCCCAGGTGAGGGAAGACTTAATGATGAAAATAAATCTGCCAATGACAAATTCAGATTTTCTGTAGAAGTTAGTCATCGCACCCTGCCTGTAAGAAGTCCAGTGGACCAAGGTAGGAAAGCAGAATTCATTTTCTGCTGCAAATAAAGTCATCATTCAACCGCTCACCCAAGAAATTATTGGCTAAGAAGCCAACAAGCCTGCTTGTTATGGAATATATTTACATTTTAACTACAATAATAAAATTCCTGTATTAGGACTTCACTGGAAGAACAGTTCTGATTCAGATCCTGTACAGTGATCAGATTCTTTGGACAGATTTGAGGCATTTTAGCATTCACATGGCATATACACAAGCGTATTTCAGAGCACAGAAATTAGTGCAGGGAAGCAAATCTATGTTGTCTGCACTCTACTGATATTTTCAGCTTTAGGAGAAAAAATACTGGAAAAACAACTTCTTATGGTAACACATGTATTAAGGAGGTAGGAATAATTTATACACTATTGAAATTTTTCTTATCTGCCTCTTTTTCTACTATGCATTTTTCTGCTCTCTTCTATGAAAACCAGGTTTAACTATGCTTCTGTTAGTGGCCATGGATGCTAAATCACAATTGACTTTCACAATCTCAAGTGTATCATCTGAGAGAGGAGAGAGATAATTCACCTTTTATTTTTTAACTAGGGATGAGTAAAATGATTTCCGGAGAACTTGGCCCAAACTATTTCCTATTGCTTGAACCAAAAAATGGATTTTCAAGTAGAGAAAATTTGATGGAAAATCTGCCAATTGAAAACTTTTTCTCCTTGAGTAACCCAGATGATTTCAGCTTGAGTCAGAGAGTTGTGATTCAAAATGAGAATGTACTTTAGCTAAGAGAAAGGACGTGGGGGAACAGTTTTAGTTATGCATGTGGGGTGGCAGCCTTGAGCAGGCACAAAAAGCAAGCATAGTAGAGAAGACCAGCTGTCTCCTTATAGCTCTTATGATTCTACTTTTAATTCCTCAGGGTCTAAGAATAATAATTTCACTTGCTTCACAGTGCATCAAATCCTTGTCCTTTCCTTGCTTTTCCTTCCCTTGCATTGCTTTGCCTTTCCTCTTCACAATTCACTTTTATGGTTAGTGTGATTTGTCATCCAAAAAGTTTTAATGAGTCATTATTTTGTTAAAAAAAAAAATAAATATATATACACCCAGAGGTTATGTTTACTCTGACTCAAGAGCTCAATTAAATTAACTCAGAAATCAAGTAGGAGTACTTGTGTTTTACTAGCAGTCATCCCTCTAAGTGCTTTTCTTGCTTGCAAAAATTTTGATGCTTATTTCCTGGTTTGCCCATTTTCATTTGTGTTTAATGAAGTCTCCACAGACTACCTGCAGCTGCTGTTTGCATTGTGCACTTCTGGCATCTTGAATAATTTTGCATCTACCTAAAGCAAAACCAGAAATAAAAAAAGGAAAAAAAAAAGTCTTTAGGGGTGATTCTGAGCCTTAGAAATAAATTATTTTTCCTTTCCATATATTTTCTTCCAGAGCAGTATAAACATACATCTGATGTGAGAAAAACAGCATCAGAAAAGAAGGAATGTGACCACTGTTAGTGAATGAATAGACAGAAAGGAGTTTCTGGGTCAGAGAACACCATAGCTGTGTTTTCTGAAGTCACAGTCCATTCCCCAAGCTTACCAGAGCATGGCCAGGTGGGACATCAGACCGTGACAAAGCTGTACTTGCAGGGAGCAGGGCAGACACTCAGCCCTGCCCTCCCCAAGCTTGCTGTGACCACCATCCTATCCCAAAGCTCACAAGTATCTTAGTGCTGTGGCAGAGATTCTTGTCTGTCTCCAGAGCTTGGGTGGAGGAAGGACACACCAAAAGGTGAGAGCAGCCTCAGGCCATGCGTCTGGGACTGCTTGGATGCTCCTCAGAAAAGCAACGTTGGGAAGGGCATCATGAAGATTACATGTGGAGCAGGTGGAATGCCCTGGAGGGCACCTCAGCCCCTCCTTGGCGGTTTTCCTCAGGCCTGGCTGTGTGCAGGCTGTGGGTGGTGTGGTGCGCGCTCTGTGATGGATCCTGGGATATCAGCTCATGGAAGCACGGCATGAGCTGCCCTCAGGAGATATATATGAAGGAACATAGTACAGCAGTGCAGAGATGGTCAGTCTGAAAGGCAATAAACAAACGTCAAAGACAAAATGTCAGCAAGCATCCTTTACTCCTTTTTTAAGTGCTTACATACAAAAAGGAATACACAACAATCTGTAGTTATATCAAATTTTTTCAGCACAACGCAGAAGTTGCTCCTCCTAGAAGTTGAGAGGTGGCAGGCTCAAAGACTGTCAAGTAAACAAGGAGACCCAAACTTGTGCAACAGAAAAGGTCTCAAAACTCTTATGACTACACCATTCAATCTTCTCGTTCTCAAGCTGCTTCCCAGTCTTCTCTCTCCCAAGCTCCTTCCTGCTCTGCGTGGCTGGCCCTTATCTAAGCCTGGAGCAATGCTGCCCCAGGTCCACCCCTTCTGGTCACAGGTGCAAGGGATCTACCAGTATTCCCTGGGCCAGCCATGCACCTCCACCATGTGCTCAATCATCAGCTCATGCTGTGATCAACTGTTTCCCTACAACTTTCCTGTGCCTACAGACATGAAAAAACAAGCTGGCACCACAACAGGAAACTGAGTGAGAAGATTTATTGGTCCCAAAGAGTCCTATCCCTGGACAGCCCCACTATAATGCTGGCATGACAAGTGTCCCTGCCATGCAGAGGGGATGGCAGTGCACGGTGATGCTGACCCACGCCTGGTCCTGAAGGTGAGGCTGCTGCTTGTGCCTGCTGCACAGGTCCCAAACACAGGTGGTTTGGAGCTGGGTACGGCAGAGGTTAACAAAAACTCTCTTAAACAGCCCTAATGTTCTCTCACCTTCTGTGGGACACCACTCGAAACCCAGGCTTCCTTAGAGGGAAGGAAATGGGCTTTTGTCAAGGTGAATGTAGAAATTCTAAGCATGTCACACTTCTCTACAAGTCAACTTACCTTGTTATTTACAGTTATTGAAAATACTCTTCTGGCTACAATTAAGATGGCAGCAATCCATTTCTTCTTGTTAATGAAATTGAGTGATTCGTATCTAGAAAGTGAGAACTCATACCTTTGAAGGAAGAAAAAGATTTTTCATCCCATTGTAATAAACAAAATTAAATTTACTTCCAGCTGTTTACAAGGTAAAGCTTAGAGGCTTAATCGGAATGTTTTGCTGTGCTGTTGTTTTCCTCTTTTTTTTTTTTTTATTTTTTTTTAACTTTTACTCCAAGCACTTTTTGCCTTTGTCCTGTTTTACACTGTCTTTCTGATTAATATCTTTTAATGGGCTGAATTCTTCATTCACCGAGGAAGGGATCCATTGAATGAAATTTTCACTAATCAGATCTAGATTTATTATTTCCTTTTCTCACAGTGCTTCAGATACTCACAGATAAGGACAAAAATAAATGGCTTGGCTCTTTTCTAACAGGACAGAGCATCCCAGCCATGGCTGTCAAGGGAAGTGACAGCCATAGACAAGATAGACATCGCTTTGTTCTTCTCTTCAAAGAAGTCTTTTTGTTCACCTCTGGCATTTCTCTCCTGATTACACACCAGATAACCATCTCACATGGATTTGTTGTACAATATGGTCTCTCAATAGACTGAGTTTTTCTTTTTGTGTGAGAATCGTGTTGTCTGTATACAAAAGCACTGGACTGGCACTTGGCTTTCAGGCTTGCTCCTATTCAGTCCTGGGCTTTTTGTGTGCTCTTTGGATATTGACTCACTCAGAGGAGGATTCATTTCTTAAACTAGAATGTTTGAAATGTGGCTGTCACGTCTGCATTGCCTTACAATGATTGGAGAGAGGAGGGACCCCCAGAGGTGTCTGTTCTGGAGGAATTAACCCCAAGGGCCTGTGCCTCTCCTCATCCCTATGGGGCCATGCTGTGACCTCATGACAATGCAATAATAAGACACCTTGTTACCTGCAGCAGATCCTGTCTGCCATTTCCCCATTTCTGATCTGTAAAACCACATTTCAATGGCTCCTATTCTCAGTGCACACGTCAGTCTGTCATTTGGTGAGGAATCTAGAGGCTATGCTAGAGGGCCACATGTGGATTCTTCTGACTTTGGCCTGGAGCTGTCCAAGAGGATTCCTCTGAATTCAACATCTTCAGCTGTGTGATACTCTTGCTGTGTAATCTGGATTTTTGTGGGCACAAAATCTAACAAATCTTGCTGCTGCCAATGCAGCCTGTTGGTGTGTGGGCATACATTTCTACAGCAGCCATCAACTCAGCTGCCTTTTTTCTTGTGTTCTGTCATCATTGTTATGATTTCCTTGGCTTTAGCTGCTGGTGGCATCTGAACTACCAGTTTTTGGGGCCAAAGGCAGAGCATGACCAGGAAAAGACATCTCATATCAGAAGCCCTTTCCATGGGAAAAGTCTTCTGAGCAGTCTTGCTTACATAACACTACGTTTACACATTATGCCAGTATTCCTAGAGGAAAACTATTTCTTTCTTGTAAGAGTGCTGCCCAGTTATATTAATGAAAAACACGATGTAAACAAAAAAAAATAAGTAAACTTGAATCTGCTTGGCTTGCAAGAGCACTGGTGTTCTGCCCAAATCCCACCCCTTTCAGTGATGCAGTTTCTTGTTTCCAGGATGATAAGACTGTCAAGTAGATTTGTGTGCTAGAGTAGCTCCAAGGTGGATTCCAGTCTTCCCCTAAAACACCATTCTTCATCCCAAGGGATTAACCTACGTGGAGCACTGGACCTCTGTCTCAGTGCAATGAATTTTTTCTAATGTTTCAAACAGGTAAAAAATGGCATATAAAAGTTACAAAAAAAAAAAGCCATGTTGTTGTTTGACTGACACTCAGCAGCTGATAGAAATGCCTTCATTTTCTAGTTCTGAGTTGGCTGATTTCTTCTTCATAGAATCATAGAATCATAGAATGGTTCAGGTTGGAAGGGACCTTAGAGATCATCTTGTTCCAACCCCCCTGCCATGGGCAAGGACACCGCTCACTAGAGCAGGTTGCCCAAAGCCCCATCCAGCCTGGCTTTGAATACTTCCAGGGAGGGGGCATTCTTCCCTGATGTAGATTTTGTTCTTCAGTGATATTTTCAGAAATCAACGTGATTCATTTTGGGTACTAAACTGCTTTAATTTAGAAGGCACCAGGACACAGTACTGGAAAGCTATTTCACGAGGAAAGCTGGTAGCTAAGTGAAAAGAAGTCTTGAAAGGAGAGGAGGTGTTTAATATTCATGGATATGTTTTAGTTGTCCTTTATGTTCTGCCAAAAAGAAGCCCATTCTTCTTTCCTTAATGGCATTTAGCTTTCAAAGTAGATTACCCTTTTAATTATACGAGTAGCATTTATTAGGCCAGGAAAACACATTAACAAAAGATATTTGTAAAATCTTGTGAACAATGGTTACTCAAAAATTAATTCTGAATGAGGCTTTCTCATGTAATTTTACTTGACTGCTTAAGAAATGTTTTACTTCGAAAGCAAAGCTAATTTATTACAGGAAAAATGAGCCAAAGTAACACATTTCGTAATATTTTAAAGTACCACAGCTTTACACCTTGAAGCCATGCAACAACACACATAGCAGAGGTAACTATATGGCAGCTCTGCAGTGAAAAATGACAGTGAAGGATTGGTGTCTGGCTGCCAAACAGCACCTTGATTTTTGCAGAGTATTGGCTAAAAGGTCCTCTTACCTGCATTTTACCCATTGATTAGACAAGCTAGATTATTATTGTTACAGAATTGACATCAGCAGTTTTTTCAATAAACCTTCAATCTCAAAATTAAGGAACAAGCACTTTTCTTGGTAGACTCTAAATATAATCGTGACCTCCCTTTCCAAGCCCAGGATGACAGAGCAGGGAAGGAAAACTGTTGCTACAGTGGGACTGGCAGGTTCTCATGAAGACGTAGCCACAAATGCGGCCATGGCTCTGTTCCCATCACCATAGCAGCAGCTTCTGGAGAAAACTACTTCTGGGATACAACTCTAGTGTTACCAGAAAGACCCATTTGCACGTGGGATGCAGAAAGAACTAATCTCTCCTTGACTTTCGTATTGTTTGAAAACTTGAATCCTTTCTGCCATGACCATTGCTTGGCTCATTCACCAGCTAACCAGGAGGCATCAGTAGGCGTTTAAGCCTTGTGCTCTCCCTTCATTTGTAGGGGCTGCAGAACTGTCGTTCAAACACACTTGCTGCATATCTTGGGGTAGAAAAGTCTACGTCTGTTGTCTGCACTGAAATCCAAGTTATTCTGCCAATGGCCACACCTGGGAGTTCTAACTCTTTATTGCTGCTTAACCAGCTATTCCTCATTGCATGTCCTACCTCATATGAAGTTTTGGCAGAGCCATTCAAGTACAAGTTTCAACAGTCATTTCTCATAGATAATGAATGTTATACTGGTTTCTGATTTTAAAGACTAGCTATTATTTAGTGACAGACAAGGCAAGGTGTCTGACAGTACGTTTTCACCTTAGTCTAGTGGAAAAGAAGAAACAAATGTAATGCAAAGCCATGGCTGAAAGAAGCCAGAATTTTTCAAGATAAATTAAATGCTTAATCACTGGAACAGTGTTTCTGGAATCACAATGGATTTCCTGCCACTTGATGATTATCACGGGACTTGTTTTGACAGTGCTGACAGCTGGGCTGAGCCAGTCACCTTCTTTTCCCTGGACAGAGGAGTGCTGAGGGGACAGTTTGTGTCATTGCAAGTTGGACAGCGATAACAGCAATGCAAGCTGTATGATGAAAGCACCCATTTTGCCCAGTTGACTGTAAAGGCAGTTTGACTTACTGTTTCTCCTATGAATGTTTGTCCTGCAAGTGTTACAAGTCAGAGGAAATTAACTCCACCCTAAGTTTCTTCTAACCATCCTGCCATAGCTCATACAAACTTGAAGCATGGGCTGATAATGCAAATGATAGCGTAAAGCTCCGATTCTGGTGTCATGCAGGAGTTCAAGCTGGATGAACTGATACAGCAGTGAGCATAAATTATTTAAGCAGCACATCAACTAAAAAATAATTTTGGACCAAAATGTTTCCTTTGGTAAATAGAAAAAGGTAGAATCAAATAAAGCATTTTCCCTACAACCCTAGCATGGTTTCACGCACAAACTTCTTGTTCATTTGTAACGTTATTTACGCCAAGAGCAGCCATGGCTGGGCTTGCCCTCGTGCACGTTCTCTGCTTTCAGAATACTTCTTACTGAGCTGGAGAAAAACAAAACAGAGGCAGATCTACAAGGCATTTCCAGCAATTAACCCGTGGATTCACATTTAAGTAGCATCTGTTGCACCCTGTTGCAGTCACACGCTTTATTAAAAATATTTATGTAACACTGGAGGATAATGCATTTGACTGGGAACCTTCTGAAGAGTGGAACAGATCAGATTCCACTCAGTTTGCCGGTTGAAAACTTCTAGTGTTCAGCCAGAAATATGAACAGGAATTTTCTTTGCTTTTACATAAACATTCCCAAGACTTTGTTTTAAATTATAAGAGTCTTGACAGTTATGTTATTTTCTCATACCGCATAGAAAGAGCTTCCCAAGGACTTTTATAGCAATTTGGCAGCTGAGCTCTGCAATGTAACTAGATCTCTCAAAAGACCAAATTATTTTCCCCTGCTAATGATTCTTAATGTTCTTCTCCAAGGAAATAAAATTCATGGTGAAAATCATTCCTTATTAAATGACATTTGTAACTAACCAGGGCACAGACAGTGAGATTGAATCAAAGCTTCTTTATTTTGTTGTTGCAATCTTCTTGTCAACATTCAGGACTCTGCAAATCGTGAGGTCCTTCCTGTGGTCTCTGCTGTTCCTCATTTGTACCAGCCTGTTCAAAGTTAAGGCAAAGGAATGTGTGTATGTGGCCTCTGTGGTGCAGCTGAGGTCCCCTTGCCACTTGTTAAATACAGAGGCGTCACCAAGTTTGTGCCATCTTTCTGCCCCCTGAGCAGATCTATAGGCTTCTGCTTTGTGATGTCTCTCAGGGCAGCTTCCTTCCCTCCTGTGCAACAGTTTAGGCTACGATCCTAAATTTCAACAGAACTGTCTTTACAGCAGCATAGCTTATGTCAGGAGTAAGTCAGTGAGCAGTTAGTACTTGGAGATACTCACATTGAACAAAAGCTCCACAGGAAAAAAAGCAGTGGTTGCAGATGAGCAGCAGGGTCATAGAATCATTTAGTTTGGAAAAATCCTTCAAGATCATCAAGTGCCATCGCTAAAACATGTCCACGCATCTCTCAAATGCCTCCAGGTAAGAGGACTCCACCACTGCCCTGAGCAGGCCGTTCCATTGCTTGACTGCCTTCTTGGTCCCCCTGCTTTCATGCCCCTTGCAGTGAGGGTACCCTGGCACCTCCCTGCCCATTCTCCTCAGGATGTTCACAGCAAGGAGGAGGCAGTGATGCTGGAACTGGCCCAGGATCACTGAGGCAACACTGTCAGGGTGGGCACCAGCAGGCCAGTCAGCTGCTGCCAGGCAGAATGGTGTCAGGCCATGTGCTGTAAAAGGGGAGGCTGATCTGATTTTCCCTCTATCAGCTGCCAGTTTTCAAGAAACACTTTGTGTCCTTGAGACTTCCACTCTTCTAAATTTAATTCCTGTTGGGCAGGTTCGATAGGTACTGGAGGGGAAATGGGGTGAGAAAATGATGGCTAGACTAGCAAACTATGCAGCTGCAAAATTGAATTTCCTTAGGAAATCAAGGAATTAACAGAAACAGTGAGCAATGTAGACCAGAGAGGCATTACTCGTTGTCCACAAGACTGAAGCAAGAAGTCTCCTCTATACTACTTTTCAGACTGTGTAGGAGTACCTTCCTTCAGGTCAGAGCCATCTCTTTACAGAGTTTACTTTGGTATTTGTTGGACCTCCTGAAGGTGAATAGCATAAAGTGTTCTTTTCAGGGATCACCCCCTCTAATGGAATATCCTGGATAGCCACGAACAAGAAATTGTAGCACGCTGGTGAACAGTACTCAGGCTTCCTCACTGAAGTACATCTGAATCTGTACTTCTGTGATGCATTCCTCTGTCCCCAGCATTCTGTGCTTCAGACACCCCTAAGCCATAGGCGATGACTTTGTGCTTAACAGCCCTTAAAGCATTTTTCTTCCATTAGTTTGTGTCACTGTTTTCAGCCCATTTAAACTTTTAATTCTCACAACATGAGGCAACAAGCTTAGCAGTATAATTATGCAATGTGTGAATGCGTTTCCTCTTGCTTGTTCTGCATCTCACTGATTTCATTTGATGCCCCTTTCCTTTTACACTAGGGAACAGCGTACCGTCGCTGCCTGGTCATCCTGCAAGTGTTACTGATGACTTCATAAAAAACAGTTGTATCCACTTCAGCTGACTCTTTTGTCTATGAGGACCTAACTCATGGGATTGTCCCCTGTATGAAAGCAGGTCCATAGCTTTGATTGCCATTGTTGTCCATCTCCAACCTTTGGCAGGTCTCTCTGAGGTGAGCAGTGTGATAGGGATTGTATGGACTGATTTTTGAATTTACACTAAGTAATACCACTCAGCTCTTAAACTGAAAATGCTATCGTTCTGACACAGCATCATTATAAAAATTAAGATAATAATGCCATTTTAAGGCAGAGAACAAAGCTTCTAGCAGTTTATTTACTTGCAACATCAGTTCATACAGAAGCTCTTAGTTTCACTACATAAGAAAAATATCTGAGCTACGCTTTCGTGTAATTTTCTGATAGAAACATGACGTTTAATGCACAAAATGTAACCATTTTATTAGTAAATTAATTTAGCAGTAAATATTCAGCCTAATTACTTCAAATAATGATTATACTGCCACACTGACACCTGATTCAGCTCTGTAAGTCGACTGTGTATGATTGGGGCTTCAGCAAGCTAACAGAGAGGGCATGTGCTGCTACAGTTTCAACTGCTCCATAAATTTGTAGAGGGAGTATTTGGCTCACGAGAAAAATTTCTGTTGGTTGGACTTTCCAATGATCAGAATGCAAGAATTGTATCATCAATACTGAAGAGTTATTCTCTTCTCTGTTTAGAAAACAAGTAAACAAAACGCATCTTTTAAAAGTGTCTCAATTTTGGATCTTTCAGGATTCAAATTACTACAGCTGCTCAGCACTCACAGGTTCACTTGAAGTGAGACAGTTTCTTTCAGAGAAGTTGAAGGCAATGCCACTTTCACAGAAGGAGTGTGGTGAGCACTTAACTGAAACTTGCGCGGTTAAGGAAATGATAGCAGTTCTTAAAAACAGACCCAAGGTTCACACGATTATTTTAGCACATTGAGCAGCTGTGCCTTGAGTCAATTTAATCAGTGCATGTCCTTTGGCTATCATGACCCAAACTCCTTCAATTAATTAGCCTGATTTTGTTCTTCAAAACAGTGGAAGTGAGGCACAAGTTGGCTGAACTCATTGCTATTACCTGGTGCCTCGCATTATTAATGCTCCTGATTTCAGGTAGGACAGACAAACCAGACATCTCTTCTTCACAGGCATGAAGCTGAGCACCGTTCCATGGGTGCTACACAGAGCACTCACTGCTGGTGGTCACTGCTTTTTCCCTTCCTTGCATTTCTCAGCCTCCCAGAATAACAACAGCAGAGATGTATAAACAGAGGTTGTTTGATGGGAAGATACCCAAACAGCAGTTCTGCGGTTCTGTCATTCTAGGCAAGTGCATGACTCATGGCTAGAGGACAGAGATGCACATTTCATTACTGCCCAGTAGGAGAGCATGCTGAGGAGACTCCAGTTTTGAAAACAGTGATGTGATCTTCTGTAGTTCTCCCACAATATTTCTTTCAATAAATCATAAAAACCCTGAATTTCTGCCACTGAACTTTTGTATAGCCAGAAATTCATATTGGGTTTGAAACAGCCTTTCTGACCTCTCAACTAAGACTCAGGATAGCTGCTGTACCAGTAGAAGTGACCCAAAGTACACTTTCATTTCTGTTTTTTGACATGCCATGTACTCTCTTTGCCAGGATCAATTATGTCAAAGTTTTGCAAAAAGCATCAGTGGAGGATCCCTTTGGCTCTGTCACTGCACTGAAGAAGCCTCTGCTTCTGTACCTGAAAACTGTAGTAATAAGATCTTTGCTTAACACAGGAGGAAAATAGGAACATGGAACGTGTTTTGGAAGGACATAGTTCATGATCTTGAACAGTATTAGACAAGCCTGACAATGCTAAGAGTTATATAGCTCTCATTTGTGATACAATGTCTATTTTCTACGATCATAACAATATTTCTCTTTCTTAAGGTAAAACTTGAAATATTTGCCGGTGTGCACGTTAACAAGCAGCTCAGGACAGTACGAGTGAATCTGTGAATTCAGACATTAGTGCTGATGCCCTGACGTGTACTCTATCGTCTGTTTGATGGCCTGTTACCAAAGGGCCTCATCCCGCGTGTGGGGTGGAGCTGGAGCAGTTGTTGATTCAGACTCTCGTATCCCCATTAGGCACCAGAGCTTTGCTGATGCCTGCCTGGAGCAGAGGCAGCAATCTCGTTTGTGTGGACCAAAACCACACTGAAGACCAAACCAACACACACTGTGAGGTGGCACAAGCAGGAGTTCTGTCCCAGGATATCTCCAGTGCTCTAGACCAAGAAGTCAGTGTAGGCTCGGCCTTTCTCTCCCTGTGGGTGCCTTTGACACACCCGTGCAGTGCTTCTAAACGGACGTTCTTTGCTGGTACTTCTCCAATCTGCTCTCCTGTGTTTCCCCGGAAACATCTCTGATATAGTTCCCACAGGAGCTTTGAGATTGGGGATATCATTTCTGCGGCCAGGCCAGCTTGTGCTCATCAGCATTCCATTACACAGGTTAAAAAGCAGTCAAAACAACAACCTCAAACTACAACAAAGTGGAAAATGAGAGGAATGGTTCATCTAACACCCAACAATAAAGCAATGACTCAGCTGAGAGGGAGCAATGAGAGTTTGTTCGTTCTTCTCCAATACTGGAATGAACTGGTATCTGCTCTCTCAACTGTCGTGTACTGCCATTTTCCAATCCCGTATCTGATTGATGTTTTCAGCTTAATTCTCAGCTGGAGCACTCTTTCCCCACTCCCCTTTCTTCCTTTCAGTAACCTCCAGTTAGCAAATAAAAGAGAGCTACCTACACTGAGCTGCTTGTTGTCACCTACCCTCTGTACAGGGGAGATGGCGGTGAGCAGGGGACAGGTGAATCAGTGTTAATTAGACCTTTTCCACACAGCAGGCTTCCCAAGTGCTGCAGTTATGAGTGACACTCTCAAGTAAAAGCCCAGGTTAGAGATGTAGCTACAAAACAGCAGTCTTTTAACCCTAGCTTTTTGCTTTTCTCTTCCAAGAGCTTACCGTCTCTCACAGTGGCAGGACTGCTCTGACAGAGCTCCCCCGTGCTGGATCTGGCAAATGGACCCCTGCTCCAGGCTGTCAATGCATCCTCCTTCTCTGAACCCTCCACGATGATTCCTAGTATCTACCTTTATCTTCCTTACTTCCTAACAGTCCTCTCTTGAAAAAAGATAAGACACAGTGTTCCCACCTCTGTCTTTGTATGTTAAGCTAAAAGGACACATTTGAATGGGACATTGTGACCACATCGCAAAACTGATCACCTCTTCCCATTCATTCAACATGAAGAAAACTATGGTTAAATCTTTTTCCAAGGAGCTTGAGATAGACACAGAAAAGCATCTGACAGCCTAAATTCTGGCCTCTAGGAGGAGACAAGTTCCTCCAACTATCCAGGCTCAACAGGTGACTGAGATTTTTTTTCCCTCATCCAATTATCAGCCCATAGTTGACTAGGTCAAATCTTCAGGGAATCCAACACAGATTTGCTGCCAGAGGCAGCTTGTGACCCAGCTGGACAGCAGCAAGGAGACTGGGGCTGGTTCAGATTATTTCTTTTTGTATATTCTGTGCAACGGCCATCACTTTTCCTATGGGATGAGATACATTGAGCAGAGCCTGACTTTTAAATTTGGGCTGGGAACAGGAGCTGTCTTCCTGAAATGAGCCAAGCCAGATGGTAATGATGCAGAGCAGGGCTGTCCCAGCCTCATGACAGCCCTCCGCTCAGGTCAGACTGATATAGTCTGCGGGCTAACAATGCCCACTGGTCAACTATCCCTGCCATGAGCCTGAGCATTTTGGAAGCTCATCAGGGAGCTGCCAAAAAGTGGGCTCAACTGAGCGCAGCTTCCCAGCTGGCTTTCCTGTATTCCCAGAGGCAATATGGGACTGCTCAGGTGAAGAATGACAAATGCTCCTCTGAGGACACAGCAAGTCCTTGCACAGGGAAAGTGTGCAAACAAAAGGACATAGCAGCAGTGGTGACCACTGCAACAGTTGACTAGTTTATGTTGCAATGAATTTTAATATATGCTTCACGTGAACATTTCATCATGTTTAGTTTGCTTTGACCTTCTCTGTCAGTGATCGGAGTGCTCCAAGAGAGCAGTAGGAGAGAGATGGAGATGGCAAAGCAGCAAGCTTGCCTCTGCCTCTCTGCCAGTCATGGAAAGTGGCTCAGAGAAACCTCAGGTTCCTGCCAGCTGCCCCCACCTGTCCGCCATGGCAGAGATGCCAATGAGCCAGCTTTGCCCAAGGCATCTCCAAACCCATGGGAGCCAGACCTTTAGCGCCAGTGGGCTCAACGTTGTTTAGGGTGCCCCATGGTGCTTAGTTCCATGTCCTCCAGAAGGGAAGCTGAGTTCTGGTTTCTGAAGCCATCCCTAGCACATGACACATATCTGCACTGTCTGGCAAGGTTGACACCCATGGTGCCACATGGTAGGAGAGAGAGCAAGAAATGAATAGGGCAGAAATGTCCCCTTACGTGCTCCTGTTTTGCAGGTGCCACACCAAATCTATCTTCCATTTAGTAAATACCTCTCTCGAGCTTTGAAGTGAACCCGGTTGAAACCTGATTGTCTGAAACTACTGAATCAATTTCTTTTATGAGTCATTCCCCCATAGTCATCACAGAAATATTACTTTGAATGATACTGTTTCCACAAGCCTGAATATATATATATTTTTTTAAAAGCACAAATAAGAACTCTATTACAGTTCCCAGACTGTTTCGTGATTTCACTTTATTACTATTTAACTTTTAAATAAGTCTTCCTGGAAGAGAGAATAGTCTTGGTGCTGCAGAAACAGATCCCCAATGAATGCATCATAATCAAGAATGCTTTTTCATGAAGGCAGAATATATATCAGCTCAAGGGATCTCCGGTTTCAACTTGAAAAGCAAAATAGATAGTCTGATCCAGAGCTGTGTTCAAGGAAGGACGTGTGAGCAGGCTGTGGCAATGACATTAGAGAAGCACTATCATTCTGAGCTTTGCCAGCTCATCTTTCTCTTATGCGTAGTGCCATTTGTCACCCAGTTTTCATAAGAAGCTGCAATGTGTTAATCTCTCCTAAACCAATATTTCGTGTTATCTGTCAGTTAACTCTGGAAACAAATACTGATTTATGAAAACAAATCGTTTAAGATCTTTCAAGGAAAAAAAGCCCCACACAATAATAAAATAAATGCCATCTGGAAATTAAGCACAGATGCTAATGGATACAAGTACACAGATTTATTTTAAAAATATAAAAGAAAAATTTAATAAGAATTCGAATCTATTGTGAATATGTGTGAAGAATCAAGGCTGCTCCAGAGTACGTTGCTGAGATTGCTGTGATCATGATGAACACCCGAGTGTGCAGAGAGTGTGCTGGAAGTGTACAGGAGGCAGGGGCTGTGGGTGAGGCTCCCCAGGACAGGTCACTGGAACATGCTGCTTTCTGGGCTGCAGAGGAGACACCAGCAGCAGCAGAGCAGCACAGCCCCCTATTAAACACTCATTCCCCAAAACTGCTGACACCTCTCTAATTTCACTCATAATTCTGACCTTTCTGTCATATTCCTGGTTCATTTTGTCTCTCCTTAGATGTTTTTGCCCTCTTCTTCTTCATGTCTTCCTCTTCTTGCCTTGCCTATGGTCTCTCTTCCTTTTGACAAAGAGCTGTTCCTGTTCTCTTGTTCTCTACCCTCACTCCCATTCTCCTGGATTTCTGCTTGGTCATTATTTTCTCTCTCTTTACTTTGTCTCACATAAAAAGAGGAGCGTTGACAAATAGCACTAAATATTAAGGGCATCAAGTCAGGAGCTAGCTTGTTCTGCAGTTAAGTGTTTTTAATCCCAGGGAAGCTGAGAATAAAGCCAGAGGATAATCAAAAAAACATATATCAGGGATGTGTAACTAGCTGTCACAACAGTGATGAGCAGGATCTGCATCTGGACACACATATGGACCCATCAGTTATTAAGGGCTTTTTGCAATGACATGTTCTGGAAGTTTTGTGAAATAGCCGAAGAAGTCCCAGATGAGCTGCAATATTGGCAACATCAGTGACAGACAGTTAAAACTCTGCTTGGGTTAAAGTTTATTCTCTTATAGATGAAAAAAAAAAGATTAGGGCATGATCGAAATAGATGTTGTCACAGTGATAGGAAAGCATCTGCATTGCTTTCAAATCACTTCAGAAATGTCAGACCTCTTAGTGACACACCAGAACTGGTGTAGCACATCAGCTTTGAACTGTATTTCGTGACATTTCTTGCACTGACACAGTGGTGGTGAACCAGAGCAACACGTGATGCAAGTGCCAGTGGCCCAGAGCCATTGCTGAGTAAGCAGCAAAGGATGAAGACAACCATGGGAACAACCCATGCCCAGCCCCACTGGAAACTGCTGAGGCACGTGTCAAAAAGCCATCAACAGACAGGGTTAGGAAGACTCAGACCACTCATGATTTGTGCCAAATGGTAAAAAATGTATGAGCTTTTTCATCATAATGTTCACCAGAAACAATTTTATGTATATTTTACCATAAGTTGATAGCATGGTTCAGGAGTTGAACGTGTTCTGGAGTATTCACCAGAGTGTCAAGTCACTCATTCAGCCTCAGAGTTGTAAAAAGCACTGGGGACAGGGAGACCTGGGGAGGGCTGGAAGGACAACAGTGAGGGACATAATCATTTATTTTAATAACCTGTTTCCGGGTATCTCTACATTACTGTTCTAGTTCACATCAGGAATGCAGTTTTGAAACAAATCGTCTGATCATCCCTACTTTATCTTTGGTTTGCACTGTGGGGTGCCCTTTGAAGCACGTGAACTGGTTTCCTTTCTAAACTAATTCAAAGGTTGTCACCTAGGAAGCGTTTTTAATATACCGCAAGCACTAGTGACTATTTGAGGACTTGTAATTAAAATCACAGGATGTTATCTAGTGTGGCTGGCAGGTCCTCAGGAGCAGCAGCCATTTCAGCCTGCAGAGCTGGAGGCTGTACTGCTCTGCACTTCTTGTTGACATGGAATAGCTTCACTCACCCAGTGAAGTACTGCAGGGGAAGTGAAATCTGCTATTTTGCACTCTGCATGGGAGTTAGCAGTGATCTTAAGCTGAAATCAAATGCAACTGAATTAATGGAAAAAAAATTACTCCTAATACTGATCATTTTATATTTTGAAGTTTTTTATTCCAAACTAGCTTTTCAAACATCCCTGAAATTCATGTTAAAGGATGGCCATTAAGTCATGTCTGGAGGACTTGGCAAGACTCATCTGGGTCCATCGACTGAAGATGATTTCTTCATCTTCAGGAATAAGAAAATCCAAGAGGCGTGCCAGCAGCACATCATATCACTGCTCCAATCCTCCTAGGAAGCATCCTTCAAGCTGCAGTCAGAAAAGCGAGGATGTTTATTTAATTCTCTGTCATAACTTAACTTGGAATGATTTTTTTGTCCTGCTAATCTGAGGCTGAGTAGTTCAGATTTCAGTTAACATTATCATCATCATGAGAGAGCATAAAACTCCGCTGTGATTTATCACTTGACAGTGGCCTTCCTCTCCTAGGAAAGAGCATCATTTTAGCAGCCCTGATATAAACCTGACAGAGCTCTCCATTACACTTGAGGGACTGCTTGTGCACCATCTCTCCAGTGCAGTGAAGCATGCTCCAGAGCAGGATGACATGGTTTGCTGCCCAAGGAAATCTCCCCATGGTGAGGATGCTGAGAGCTGCGTTCATTTCTTCTATTGCAGCTGACCAGGATGCAGTCAGAGATCTCCTGCGAGCCCCAGGCTGCAGCCTGATGGTGATTCAGCTCCCTGGGAAGGACGCTGGTCTCCTGCACAGAAAGCATCCCGGGCAGCTCTCGTCCCATCCCCTGCTCCTGCTTGACACCATGGTGCTTCATGTGGCAACCTCTGATGCAAATTGCAAGGTAACAGACAGCCAAAAACACCAGCCTGAGAATGGATCCCTTTGGCAACCAGCCCTTCTGCAGGTGTAAAATAGACGGCCTCTGCTGAGACAAATGTTTACAATTTTAAATACAAAATATAAAGGTGACAATTGGAAATTCACTGATGCTTATTGTTTCTGTGTTACATATACAGCTGTGACTTTGTTACCTGTTTTATTCGATGAATTAGCTACTAATTAAGGTTGCCAGACTAGAAAAGGCCCTTCTTCCCCTCCCTGATGGCCCTGCTGCAGTTTGTTCAAAGGCTTGGGAGAGAGAATAAATGGTAAAAACCAGAACTACAAACAGACTCTGAGATTTATAAAATGTGACATTTTATTATAAGTAATAAAGTCAACCTACAAGGCAAAGATAAATGTTAAACGATACAGTTATGCATTTTGTTATCTTGGCAAATATTTTAAACTGTGTCAGCTTCGGCTGAGCCTGCGCACGTTCTGGCTGACCACCTTCCTGAGCCAGAGGAGATATTTCTTCTGATCATAAGCACCACTCTTCATGTGAGTTATCACTTTCAGCCCTTTCCTTGAACATATTTAGTCGCATCTCTCACAGGTGTCTTTTGCTTATTGGTGCATTATATTGCTGTTAAACTACACACATTAGTTGCCGTGATTTTTCCTTTCAAAACTGCATTTTAATCAGCATTCCCAGCATGTAACATCAGTCCTTAGTTCATACTGGAAAAAATTCCCAAGGTGCATTTTCTTTTCAGTGTCCATCAATCTTAGAGCCCAAATTTCCATTTGAGTCTTACCAATATTCAAGTGATATACGACTCTGCAGGTGGATGTATAAATATATATATGTACATATATAAAAAACATCTCTAAATTCATAATCTGTAACAGTCTGGATTTATTCCCTTGCCTAATTCTGTATATTTAAGTAAATGTAATTCTAGGCTTTACCTGTAATAAGGTCGAAGTCAAAACGTTTCTTGCATCTGCCCTGCTTCACTGCTTCATTTTAGAAATGGTGAACACGGCAATTGAGAGAATACTAAATAGTAATTGTAGATTAACATTCTATTTTAGTGTTTGTGCGTTTTACAAAGTCAAGATCATGTACTGACACACAGCACTACTGCAGCGCTGGATAGATCAGACAAATCTTTGAACATCTCACGCTGATTTCTTGTCGACACCAAAGGTACCATGAGGAAAAGGAGGAGGTAGATTCATCCAGTACCAGCATTCATTGGCCCTGAAGAGCATCAGAGCTCAGCTTGTTTGCACGGGCACCTGAAGGATGTGGTTTGCTTAAGCTGATCACCCAAGGTGGATGCCATTGGAAGAGGAATACCGGGTGCACAGTGGAACTTGAGGAGTTTGTTATTTTTCCTTCAGACTGTATCCAGAAACATGGTAGTTTATTTCCTCTCTTTTGTGTTTTTTAGCTCCTTAGTCTCCTTTCTCATCTGTCTCCAAGCATGATGACTCACAGTGTGCATTTCTTTTTCCTTTTCTATGACACAATTGTCTTCTATATAATGTAGCAGACTTTATTATCAATCTGTAATATCCCATATACACATGCTATCTTCAGTACCCCCCATTCGAAGTCCCCAGGGCAAGGACCAGTTTTTATTCCTGCATTTTTACAGAACCCTGCACTGAGAACTATTATGTGTGACCATGTGCTGTGTGCATTATGACACAATTTATAAAAATGACTATGAAATTAAACATTACTTATTTTTTACAGCTAATTACATTGATGATGCTTTCTGAGCAAATATCTTGGTCACACCCTGACTATGTGGTGGGATGAATACTGAGTACACATTGTGCTCCTTTTGGAAAGAAATGCAGGGACATGTTCTCAGGCAGCTGCATTATGATCCAGGAGTCTGCCAAGACTGCCTGACTGGAGCAATAAAATGGACTTCCCTGCACATGCTGTAGTCACAGCCTGTATTCATATCCCTTGGAAATCCCAAAATACATATTCTGATCATCTGATCAATCTGTTGATGCGTTCAGTCCCATTCCACCAGGCTCATTTTAGTCTTTTTAATCCAGTAAAACCTTGTTTTATTATTTGTGTTAGACATTACAGTTCTGACACTCGGTTTCTCGTGCTCCTTGCAATAATTAGCAAAATACTTTCAGATTTGTCTCTAACCTTACTTGTTTTGCTAGCTGGAGAGCTAGCAAACTCCAAACTCCAAACTTTTGCTAACTCCAGTTGCATTCTTGACTCAAACTCTGATAAACTTTTAACACTTTCTGTGTCTTTGCTGTCCATATCAGCATTGCTTTATCCCAAGTATCTTGTTTTTTGCTAAAAGCATATGTAGAGATTTCCCATTCCCCTCTTACCCTGCTTTCAGTTCTGTGTGGTCAGATAAGCTCAGATAAGATACTCAGGACTCATAGTCCTGTTGCTATAAATGTCTCACAGGTTAAAAAATCATATTATCTCTTCATGACGTGTTAACTCTTCCAATATTCCATTAAGTCTCTCTCTTCTCTGCTGGCTGGAAGCATTTCATAGAAAATTAGTGTATCTCTAGTTGTGGGAATTCTACCTCTTAAATGCCTACTAAATTTTAGGGACGTGAACTGCCCAGTCCACTTCAAGGGAACACTGTTTCAGCTGTAATAGCACTTCACAACTTTTATATTGATAGCAGAATCTTGGCAATGACTGTTTATTGTCATTTATCACTTCTGATTTGATACTGTTAAGGTTTTCATTCAGGCTAACACTTCTATTTTGCTCTTATTAATCAGAGAATCACAGGTGTTGGAAGGGACCTCTGGGGATCACCTAGTCCAACCCCCTGCTAAAGCAGTTTCCCTACAGCAGGTTGCACAGGAAAGGGTCCAGACAAGCTCTCCAGAGAAGGAGGCTCCACAAGCTCTCTGGGCAGCTTGTTCCAGTGCTCTGTCACCCTCACTGTAAAGAAGTTCTTCCTCATGTCCAGAAGGAACTTCCTGTGCTCCAGTTTGTGCTCATTGCCCCTTGTTCTGTCTCTGGGCATCACTGAAAAGAACCTGGCTGTGTCCTGTTGACACTCATCCTTTAAATATTTATAAGTGTTGATAAGATCCCCTCTCAGTCTTCCCTTCTCCAGGCTGTACAGCCCCAGATCTCTGAGCCTTTCCTCATAACAGAGATGTTCCAGGCCCCTCTTTGTGGCCCTCTGCTGGACTCTCTCCAGTAGTTCCCCGCCTTTCTTGAACCAAAGAGCCCAAAACTGGACACGGTGTCTTAAATGGTGGAGAAAATAACTGGTTTTCAAATGATTGTTACAATACATTTATCTGAACTCATATCATTCACACCACTAAAATGAATAGCCTTTTACATATCTTTCAAGAATGACATCAGTTTTAACGTATAATTTTTAATGATGAAGAAATGAGAACAACTATTACACATTTACTTTCTGATTTTCCCCATTAGAGCAACTGTTTAGTTTGCAGTAAGCCACTCCAAATCTGAGATTTTCATCAAGCTAAGAAACAATGTCTTTTGTGACAGAAAATTATAAAAATGAAATGCTGAATGTTGCACACTCTGTCATATGATCAGTTATAAAATATGACACTTTGTCTTTTGGACATGCCAATGCAAATGGAAGTACAGGTGAGGCCTAAGGTCCCTTCCAAAGGAAATTACTCTATAACCCCAAGTAGGCAGGGTTGTTTCTATTCTCATGGTCCTTGCTTGGAGACCATGCACAACTCATGCACAACTCTTTTTCATATTTGATGAACCTGGCTTAGCTTGAAATAACATACCTGCCCACCAGGTTGTGGGGAGTCTCTTTTGCTCCTAGCTCTGCCATCTGGTCTGGATGGGTGCAGCAAGGCATACACCTACTTCCTGTGTGTAATGGAGGTCAGTATGTGTGTATCTTCACCGTGCCTGTTAGAGGAAGGGAATGCAATGTCTTCCAGGATAGGTTTCTCACAACTTTAGGTGTATGCAGCTTATTTAACTTCCTCTACTTGAGCTGAGTGCCTAGGCTTCCTAGGGCATGAGTCACCTCATCCTCATACAGACATCTAAAACAGGTCAGACATCTTGTCCTTTCTCTCTGTTGCCTAGAGGCAGTCTATCTTTTTATCCATTCAGCTGGAGAAACCAATCCACTTCATTCTTTCTGAAGCAATTGTGAACAATGTCCTGAATCAGCAGCTGCTCAGTCTTGGATGGAGAATGACATTTTAGGTGAGAAACACATTTTGATGGCAGCTTGGAACTGAATATGTTTAGAATTGCTAGCACCTGCATGCCTAACCGTGTGCAGTATGTGCAAGTCATCCTGACCCAGGGATGGGAGAGGTTGTTCAGACCTCAAGTCCCTGGAGCCCTGGGCATGACTTGGAGGTAAATATAACACCTTGGCTGGAGAAATCAGGAGGCACTGCAGACATCATTGCCAAGATGTATTTTCCATGTTGCATTGAAAAAGAACAGCTAGTACTGTATCCACCTCAGAAATTATTCATTTTGGAAAATGTTAACTGATTTCACCATGTTTTATGGAAGTGGGGGCTCTTTGGCATGAGTGCAGTGCTGGCATTATCTCTGTTTTGTCTACCTCACGCCTTACATGTGTTTTCTGAAACGTGAACAGATCCAGTTCATTTGTACAATTGAGATTTCATTACCTCTTTCAGCTGAATGAACTTGTGATGCACTTTGATACCGCGCTAGCAAATGAACTGTTTATATAACTGAGACACTCTTCTGAAATGTGTTTATAGATGATAGCTTTCTGGTTTGCTTTTTATGAGAACTGTTTCCCTTTCCTGACTAGAACACCACAGTCATAGGTTTCAAAAAAGCCAGTCATGTTTAGACTCCAGGTTTTTGATGGAGATGATCTGGAAGATCATGGTTAAATTAACACATTCATTCTCCACCCCCCGCCTCAGTTTCTCTGAGCCAAAGAAGTATTCAGACATTTGTCTTAGTCTTTCGTCAGAAGAAAAAGTGGATGTGAAAATTTACATCTATCTGGACAAAGTTTTTGAATGCTTCAGTAGCTTCAGTATGGATAGATTTCTAAGAAAAGAAGAGGGACCAAAGACTAAAGCAGCCCAGTGAGCATCTAGCCCAGTGAATATGCAGCAGTAAGCTTACCTGGGCTATAAACAAGCAATTTCAGAAGGTTTACCTTTCAGAAGGTAGGTCAAAAACTGCAATCATTCAAGATTGAGGCATACAAATCACCACTGAGAGGTTTCCAGCTGAGAACTGTCGAGACTGAGCCTCTTCATTTAGGAGAGGCAATGGAGGAGCACCACGCTGGAGCTGTACAAAGCTACTTACACCATGATAAAATAAAACCAGCAACCTTAGGGTTGCAGTGACAAATGCTTAAAGTGTAGAAGGTGCAAGCTGCATGCAACTCCTTGAGTGTTTTCAGTCTGCCCTAGGTCTGTCCGTGCTCTCTCCAGTGCAAATGCCATCAGTCAATGTGAGCCCCTGTGGCAGACCAGCCACCACAGCCAGAACTCGGAGCACCCATCCAGTATTTCCTCAGCTGCTCAGTGCAGCTTTGCAGCGCTCCCTGAAATTCATGGTGCTGTGACTAGACTGCTTTGGGAAGCCGAGTTAACTATCATAAGCTGTGCTCAGGGATGCATTCTTATGACTTCATATTCAGTAAAAATCCCAGTGTAGATATATCTGCCATTGGTAATCATGATACTGATTTTTGCCGCACACCTTAGCTTTTTAGTACAGATTTAGCAGCTCATTGTTGTTGTGTTTTGTTCTCCTTTCTCACTGTTTTGGCTCCATATTTTACCTCCTGCAGGCTGCTGAAACCACACACTGGAGCAAAATTATTCACTTCTTCCCATGATGCCTATTGCTTCTGTGTCTGTTAATGATTTGTATTTCTGTTACATTGCCACCAAATGAGCAGGGCTCCATATTCCAAAGAGGGAGCTGAGGCACAGCTATTAGAGTAAAAAATATTCATTAATTTTGAGTACCCAATTAAAGAGACTTCAGACCATATTTTTTTCAGAGCATTATATAACACATTTTAACTCAAGCAGCAGCTCTGAGTGTTCAGTGCTTCAAGAGATCCAATCCCAGGGTCTCAAATCACATATCACAAAAAACGAGGCACCTACCATTTTTCACCATGTATGGAAGACTCACCGGCTGTCTTGTCTGGTCTTGCAGAGGAGCACAGCACTAGTGGCAAGGATTGATACTGGTCCTTCGCAGGGGTACTCAACCACACCACCATCCTTTTTTCTCCCACAGGTTCCTGCAACTGCAACGACCTTCTTTAGTACATGGTAAGAGGTCCTACAAGGAGCTCTTTCCTACTACATATCCCAGATGTAGTCCTAAAGAATTTTAATTCTGTATTTTGACTCAGTCCACCGCTTCCTATGGACTTCTCTCTGTGGCCTCCTGCCACGGGCAACTCTCTCTGTCACATCCCAGCTCCAATTTCTTGCTGATGACACCCCCGGACTCCTGATCTGGCAAGATGAACCTTCCAGCCTCATCCCCATCTCTAGTACCACACAACATCTGAAAATATCTGCCCTGCAGCACCAGGCACCACCTGATTGAGGTGTCCGGTTCCCTTTCTATGCCCATTCTTCTCACACAGTTAATTCCAATTAACTGGAAACGTATCGATCTCCCAGGCCTTTAATGAAGGTGGAAAGAGTGGAAATTCTTCAGACTGATGATGTTGCCAGATCTGCACAGATTTCCCCACAGTGACAATAAGAGTATTTCTGATGGAAATCTCGCAGGTTTTTCCACCATGAGCCCTCTGGCTCAGGTTTGGTCTCTCTCTGAAAATGAGATTATGGGGTATTTGTTAACACTGAAAACTAGCTGCTTTTTTTTTTTTTTTTCCCCTGGTTGTTTTCTTCATTCTCAGAAGTGACTAATCTGCTCTGCCTGAAATCCTCCAAAAAAAAATAAATCAGCTCAAGGCAGACATGTAGCACTGACATTTTCAGCCTGAAGCAGTCACGTCTGACGAAGTTAGAAGCAACTGAAAACAGGGTCTTGTAACAGGAAATTCTGAACAAACTAAATCACAAGAATCTGTACTGTATCTTCCTGTTATAATGAATAATCCAGGGAAGGTAACTCTAAGGACTCTCGTTTGCCCTTTCTCAGAAGACAGGAACAAGATAACATGAAATGAAATGAAATGAAATGATGAGGCTCCTCACGGAGTGCACAGCACAAGAAATGCACTGCCACAGGGTGATGCTGAGAACAAGAATTTTGTAGCTCACAGAAGAGTCAGTTACATATAGTAAGAACATCTACAGCCACATTTGATGGGATACATTTGTAAAGGGTATTTTTCTTCATGTTTGAGGACATAGGCTGAGTGTAAACTGCCTGAAGAACCTTCTGTTACAGACTTGTTGGCCACTGTCCTTGTCAGATCTGCTCCTCCAAAGCATCTAGCATCATTATTAAATGTAAATTGATTATAGAGTATTCAGACCTACCAATTCA
The DNA here is from genome assembly GCA_013396635.1 of Penelope pileata. Classification (NCBI taxonomy): domain Eukaryota; kingdom Metazoa; phylum Chordata; class Aves; order Galliformes; family Cracidae; genus Penelope; species Penelope pileata. The sequence continues at coordinate 62,798 of WBMW01004307.1, read as the reverse complement.
TTTGTATGCAGACCTGGATAGTCCATTTGTCAGATCTAGACCTCCTCCTCTTTTAAATCTATCTTAATACCTTTTCCCCCAATTTTTGATAATCCTTTTTGTTTCATCAGACACTGCTGTGGTTGCTTTTTGTTTGTTTATTTATTTTTCAGCTTGCAAGCAATTTAAATAGAGACGAGTTGCTCTATTTAAAGGACAAAGCATTCATACATTTGTGACTTTGGGTCCTCTTATGAATGGAATATTTACAGCTTTAACATCAGCATTTGGTTCTCCCAGAAAAAATTGAAACTACAGTTACTTAAAATATAACCTCCTTTCTTGATCAGTATCTTGCCAATGGTTTTAAATTGTAACATATGCCGTCTCCTGCAGACAGTGTGTGTTATAATACATTTCAATGGAGGAAAAGTCACAACTGCCTTCCACAGCAGACACCTAAAGGCAGTACACTCTTTAATTGCCAGCTTACAGCCAGATATATTCTGCTACCTATCTAAAATACTGCTGAATGTTGTCATCAGTAGTACAGATGCCTAGTAATAAAACAAACACCGTTATCTCCTTAGGAAGCTGATCCCTCTGCCTATTCTGATGTGATGAAAATGTAGGGGCATTTTATTTAGAACTTATCATTTAGCTACATGGCTTCTTGTATCTTTGTAATATTCCTTGTAAAAGCAGAATACATTACCTGTGAACCATAACAGCCAAACGCACACTAGATATAAGATAAAATCACTTACCATTATCAAATTGGGTCATTTACATTTGTGCATATACTTCACTTTATCTGGTAAATCCCTAGCTGCAGCTAACAGTGGCTACAGATATTCTTTAAAAACACAGCTGGCACGTGGGTTAGTTTAAATTAGTCTTGATTCAGCAGTTCCAGCTGGGCTGGAAGGATCCTGAATAATGAGTTTCTCTCATTAGAATATCTCAGTATCCTGATGGGTTTTTGAAATGACTACTTATCTACAACTCGAGTTAGATATAAATTATATCATAGAATCACAGAACCATAGAATAAGTGAATCATAGAATCACAGAGTATCCTGAGTTGGAAGGGACCCGTGAGAATCACCAAGTCCATCTCCTGGTTCCACACAGGAATACCCAAAATCAAACCCTATGTCTGAGAGCAGTGTCCAAACATTCCTTGAACTCCGGCAGTGTGTGACAGTGACCACTGCACTGGGCAGCCTGTTCCATGCCCACCACCGTCTGGGGAAAAACATTTTCCTGACATCCACCCTGACACAGCTCCATGCCGTTGCCTCGGGCCCTGTCGCTGTCACCAGAGAGCAGAGCTCAGCGCTGCCCCTCCGCTCCCCTCGTGAGGAAGCTGTAGGTTGCCATGAGGCCTCCCCTCAGCCTCCTCTGCTCTGGGCTGAGCAGACCAAGGGACATCGGCCACTCTTCATATGTTCTGCTCTCTAGACCCTTCACCAGATTTGTAGCCCCCCTTTGAACACTCTTTAATAGTTTTATGCCCTTCTTATATGGTGGTGCCCAACACTGCACACAGTGCTCGAGGTGGGGCCACACAGCGCAGAGGATTTTTCTGTTTATACTGATTTTTCCTGTTTGTATGCCAGAAATATGAAAATAGGAAAATTTTTCACACTCACTCTCTCCCTGCCAACATCTCCCAACTAAATGAAAAGTCATCCTGTAGCCACGTTTTCCTGGGACTGATAACTTAGATACGACTTAGCTCTTGTGAGACCAATTCCCAGTGTAACGGTGGGGTGGATGTTATTTAGCTTAGTTTGTTTTGTCCTTGTAGTTTCTCAGTTCACCCCAGTGACTAATCAAGCTAACTCAGTATTTCAGGTGATACACCAAAGCTTTTGCTAGCAATTCACACAATTCAGTATGTGTTTTAACCCTTGACCTGGCTATTGTCTAGAGCTGGGGTTTTGCAAGGCAGAAAGACCCGTAGAGACCCAGTTATAGAGACCCTATGGTCTCTCCCTCTCCCTATGGTCAACCCTATGGAGTTGCCAAGTGAAGGTGTGCTCTGTCAAAAGCTTTCAATTTTGGCCACTTTTTGGTGGGATCCAGAGACAGGGGACCCTGTTGGACCAGGCCATTATCATAAATATTACTAAAGCATGACTTTATTTCTGCCATCAGACATTAAAAATACATTACTGAAAATTAGTGTACTAATTCAATTCACTGAAGTAATCTCGAATTAGTGCAGCAAGGATGCTGAGACTACAAAAAGCTTCTGCAGGTCTATGTACGCACCTGAAATATGTGTAGCACTTCACTGGTGAGAGAAAAGAGTCAGAGGGAAGTAGATGGAAAAGCAGATAAACTGGGAGAGAACTGGGCAATACAATAATTTGCTACTTCACATTACTAAGTTTCTCTCTTGTATCTAAATTGTTTGATATTCTCTTTAATTGGCAGTAAAGTTAATCAAATTTTTCAAAATATTAATTGTGATGGCATTTAATTTCTGATTCAAAGTAGATGATCCAAAATGTCTGGAAGAAAAAGATACAAAGTGAACTTGCACTGTTAATAACTGCCCAATAGAAGAACAGGTTATTTTCAATCTCTTTGAAAGGAAAAAAATTAAAGAATATTTAGCAGACAATGGGACTGAAAAGGCCATTCTATATATATGAGAAGTACCTGTGACTGCTGCTAGATTTATATATGTGTGTTGTGTATGAGCGTCTATGCTTATATACGACATACATATGTACATGCATTTATTTATGATTATATTTATATCTATATTCATAAGATATATGAAAACACTGGAAAAGCCAGATGTTTAATTTTGTAAGTGGGAAACATTCTGTCTGTGAAAACCTCAATTTTCTTTCTAGTCTATTAAGAACATGTCAAGGATAATTATCTGATGTTAAAGTGATGTCATTGGGAAAGCAGAAGTGAGAATTTTCCTCTTCAATTGCGAAACCATGCAGAATGTTGAATATATTTCCATTTTTTCCTGAGGTGCGAGACAGGCTGAAGAGGTTCTCATCACTGGCCATTTAGTTCTGCTACTATGGAGTAATTTGCTGCCCTTTCAATTAAGGCAGTCCACATGTCTGTGAGTCTGCGGTGTCAGTTACAGAAGTGAAATCAACCTAGAGAAAAATAACACACACCAACTGTAAATTTTGCACTGATATTATTAACCCAAATTATGCCAGCATTCTGGACCAGAAGTGGAAGTGAGCAGCAGGGTTCATTATGGCAGCAAGAATGAAAGGGAACAGTGGAGATTGCTGAGGCTAGATGTACTGATGCATGAATGTATAGAGCGAAGGTACATAGAATTGAGCCAAATACATTGAAATTGCTTTGTAGGCTCCAAGGGAAGCTGGCAAGTGGTCTTGTCTTAAAGAGGGATTTGACTGTGCTGCGAAGGAAGACTTTCCCAGTCTGTGGTAGCCTCTGAATGGCAAACACTGAGATCTAAAGGTAAGATTTTGCATGGCTGTTGGTGCCCATCCAACACAGCTATCCTGGGACAGTGTGGGCCGTCCCACCAACCCGGCCATCAGCATAATTTAACCTGATTTTTTTGCGGTTCAAAAGTGAACTTCAGTTTGCATCCCCTGATTTTTTCTCAGTGTAATTCTGCAGAGAGAGAAGCGTGTGCTCCTCCAAAGGCTGGAGGCACCTGTCTTCAGGCCAGGGCAGGCAGAAGACAGCACAGCAGCAGCTGCACGCAGATGAGTCAGGCAGGTAGGACCACGGTGTGTGGCAGAGCAATAAGGGGAGTGGCTATGATCTCCTGGACCCTGTTGAGGAATGGCACCCCTGTGCACTCCACTGGGCAGCTCAGGTGTTGTTTCCCAATACAGATCTCCTGTCTGCATTCAAAACACTGATAAAAAGTGTTTTATGGAAACAGCAAGACCAAACGTCCCTAGACATAGCCTAGAACAACCAAGTCCAGCAGCATGGCTGGGATTCAGCTATGTTGTCTTATGCAAAAACTCACCACAGCTACAGCAAACTCACAAATGCCTTTAAAAATCAGCTGAATTCCTTCAGAGGCTATAGGGTCTGCAGTGCTCCAGCAGCTCTGCAGAATTATGGGGTGGGTGGTGTATCTGGGGGGTACCATTGGGCACCCCAGCACCTGGGGCTTTCTTCAGTACTTCTGATCTCTCTGTGGTGTGACACCAGCTTCTGATACTACCTCCCTGTAATATTTTTCTCATCCTGAAGATTGTTTAGTGCGAACTCCAGCCTAAGGAGCTGCTGTGCTGTGGAGGATGTGCATGGTTGAAATCACTGGGCTTTAATTCACTGGGGAAACGATGCCATTATGCCATTCCTGATGAATCTGCACGCTACCACAAGATGTCTTGCTGCTAATTCTAATTTTATATGATTTGTAGCCACCCCCTGCCTGTTTGGCCAGTAGTGCTTTAGGATCAGCACATCAGATGGAATAAATCGGCACAAAATCACTCACCTCTGTAGAACTATGCCACTTTGCATTCACCATCTGGCCTGAGGCAGTTGTGATGTCTCTTATGTCAATAGTTACAGTTTCTGTTCACTTGCTTTCAGTTATCTCTGACATACCAGCTGCTAGACCCCACAGCTTGTTTTATTTTTGATTCTTACTCCATATGGTAAAGTGCCTGCTCATTTCCAGTGTAGTTTGACAAGCTATGGAAGTGTCTTACAGATTGCTAAAACTATTCTACCAGCCTGTCTAGATGGATAATCTTAGACTATATTTAGCCATGTAGGTTTGTTATGTTTTTATTCACAATATGCTACATTAACTTGGATTTGAACTGTTCTGCTTCAGTGTAAGATCTGTACATGGTTGTATATATGTATAGGGAGCAGGACAGTGTGAAAATCTAGGTGGATGTTTTAGTTTATTCAAAGTGCAGAGGATCTCTATCCTCACACAATCCAGTTCTCTCTCTCAAGGTTAGCTCAACTTTGGGACACAAAAAAGTCTTTGCTATTTCAATTCTTTGCCATCATTTCCATAATGAACTGTCATCTTTGAATTTGTAGGCGTAATAACTATTTTATGCTTATTTGTATTGTTTCATTGCAATTTAAGAAGGGGGATAAAAAAGACAAATCAATCCCAAAAGAAACAACCATAAATCGTCTGCGTACAACCACGTTAGTGTCAGCAAATCCACAGGAGATTTTGAATAATAAGAGAAATGTGTGAATAATAAGAGAAACAAGGGAAATGCTTTCATTAAGGTAATTACTCTGGAAACAGTTATTGCTTAAAACAGTATAAAAAATGATATTTTGTTTAGAGTTCACCTTATATAAATTATTTAATATAATACCTATGAGAGTTCTGTTCCTTTACAATAAACACAGTGCAGTCTGAGTCTCTGCCCAGGGAGTTACTGACAAAAGTCTTTCATCCTAGCTCTCACTGACATTAAAAGCACTTTACAATTGCCCTGCCTGTCTCAAGAATCCAAACTTGTGCCAACGTTGAGAATTAGAGATAAATGTGTACTTTCGTACATTTATATGAAGTCCAAAATGTATATGAATACCAAGTACATTTTAAGTACCTTAAGACATCTGTGCATGACAAGAGTAGTGAAAAGGTTCCTTAGAGCTAATAACTATGAGGTATAGCATCTTCGGACATCCACAGTCTAGCCCCACACCCAGAACTACATCATGCTGTTCTTACCACCTCCCATTCTGGTATTTATCTGTTTTCTGTCATCAGAGGTATCCCTGGGTACCAGCCCCAGAGAGCTAAGAATCATGGTTTTATTACAGAATACATTAGCTGCAATAAACACACACTAGGGATGAAACATGACTGGTAATAGAGCTTCTTTTTCCAGATCAGCATGATGTTGCCTGCAAATTAAAGCAGTACCAAGGAGTTTTCCAGACTCTGAGCCCTGAAAATCTCTATTGGCAGATTGTTGAATGGGTCCTGGTTATGGTTCTAGTCTGTGCCAGCTGGTATGTGACAACCTCAGGCACCGTTTGGGAGCTAGCATGAACCAACGTTGTATCTGCAACAGCTGGTGGTTTAGATAGTGCCATCCCATTTTGGAGCATCCTCCAAAATGTCTGATGCTCTGGACATAGGCTGTTCCATGCTAGTTTGGTGTATAAGCATGGACAAAGAGGGCATGTACAAATGGGAGGGATCTCCCATGCATCATATCAGCAGGGATCTGATATCTCGCATCGTCACATCATACCCTCTCTCTATGCCTCTACTTAGTTTCAGTACCTCATAAGAGCAGTCCATACAGTCACAGATCAAGAATAAGACTCCTACCCTAGAGCATCAGACAGAATTTTGAAGATGTGTAAGATCTGATAGAAATACATACTCCCACGCTTCCCCCCGATTATATGCTAAGATCATATATAGGTCTTCAAACTGAATGAACAAATTAGCAGTACTGCTGTGGAAATACCTCCCAGACCCAGTTCTGCACAATGGAAAATGTGAGGTTATAGCATGTTATGAACGAGAATAATTCCATCTATATTTTTATGAACTACTTTCAGATTGTAACACCAAAATAGATTTGGTAAATAAGAAGAAGCTATTCAAATATCACAGAGGATTAGAATGATGCTGCAAAATCTCTATCTTTTCGCAGTGATTTAAAGCACTGCATATATTACTTGCAGAGCAAGAAACTTCATAGTAAAAATGAAATTAAAATGTTGCCTTATTTTAGCCTCTTTGAGACAGAAACAGAGCCAGCTGCTCAGGAATGTTTCTTGTGAGTTTTGTTCAAGTGGCAGCGATTTTTACGTTTGAAGTGCTCATGTTGTACAGTTCCAAAAATAAGCATAAATTTAAAACTGAGTTTGAGTGGCCATGTCGTCTTTTGAAATAGTCATTTTTTTTCAGTATTACTATCTTTTCTCAGATGCAAAAACAGGCAGTTGCAGGGTAACATTTCCATATGTAGACTGAAAAACAAAGAACATGCATGCTCATAAATATCAGGCTCCCTTTTAATTACATTTCTGCAACTCTGAGGCTACTTTTCTGAATATTTCACTGCACAGTATGAAGAACCACTGCTCTAGAACTGTGGATTGAAGCCAATTTTAAAATAATAATAACCTGATTAGACTCTATATCCTCCCAGAGAACTGCATCAAAAAGAAAAGCAAACAAAAAATCTGACAAAATAATAAAGAAGATTCCCCAATTAGTATATGAACACCTCAAAGTCTGGAAGATATTTCCCATTTGCTTCAGGAAACCATTGGGTAAGTCTTACAAAGCTTAATAGTATTTCTATTGTATTCTAGAGTCCAAACAAAAACATTTAGTGAAAAAGGTATTGTCTGGCAAGTTCTGTGTTAAATTGTATATATTATTTTGTACTATGTCTTCTGAATTTTAATCTTGCTTTAATACTGGAACTCATGCTCACAAGAACTTCCATAAGCAGTAATGGGAAGAGGTTGTGCTGTGGAGTGCACACAGACCCTGCTCTTAATTGCCACTCCAGCTCCATTAGCCTGCTGCAGTGCTCAAGCTAATAGGTACTGCTAAGAGAGAGGGAATTACTGCCAGCACATCATAGACCTAATGCATTTAGTCTGCTCCTGGAGGTGATCTGGTACATCCAAGCAGAGATATATGATGTTTAATTGGTGGTAGAGGTGTCTCAAATATATATATAAGCATTGACGCATCTACACAAGTATGAAGTGGCAAGCTGGCAGAAGACTGAGCACGTGTATTGTTGATGTATGAGCTGGGCAAATGACTTTTAACATTTCTTTCAAGTTGGGATTTATAAACTGGATGTGTATATGACTCAGAAACTCTACTAGACTCCACATTGAGTCCTTAATGAATTTCACATCCAGTCACGTCATCTCTGTAGATAGTCCTTTAGCATTTCATGCTAAAGAAGTAGCATATAATAATTATCTGTAATGGGGACCCCTTTGCTAGCATTCATTAACTACCTTAACAATGAGCCTCTTCATAAAGTGGATTCAAAAGATGATTATTCAAGAGACTGATAAATGAAGCCTGACATTTGTTAAGGAAGGAGCAGGTTGGAGTGAAAAGCCGGAATGTTATTAACTCAGGGTAGAGGTTTGTTTCTCCTCCCATCACATACAACTAAGTCATTGCACTCTTGGTTTGCCCCAGCACAGGCCAATAACAGCAAACAAACAGAAATCTCATAAAAATGGTAATGTGCCTAGCAGCTAAAGCCTGCTTTTCTGTGCAGCTGCAGCACAGCAGGTGAGGGTATCGACCCAGGTTTTAGTGTAGTGGCCATAGCACCAGTGCAAGTGTCCAAGTGTCCTGCTACAGAGCCCCTCAGAAGGAAGGATGGCCCCAAACATCTGCATACTCCTTCTGTAGACCTGAAAGCACCATCTTCTTCCTTCCATTAAGACCTAACTGATACTGAAGTGACTATAAATGAGTAAGAAAGAACCTATCCCTCCCTTTAAGGTGATTTTTCTTAGAGAAGCAAAGCTATACTGGAAACAAATATCACAAGAAGGATATTATTCCCTTGTAACCAAAACATAAACACTCCCTGAAAGAACAAGATATGTCATTAAAAAAGCCCAAAGCAACGTTTTGCTAAAACAGCGAAGAGTAGCATGAAAACATGATCCACATGATGTCTATTACAACAACATAGTGAAGATTTAGCTCTGTCTTACTCCACCTATCCAGAATGTCCTCACCAAACAGCGTGGCCCTAATAGGGTCATGGCACTTCAGCACTTCAAAACCTGTTTGGTCACTGGAAGTCTAGACAAAGGGTGTTTCTGGGGTATTCATTACGATTTTCTGAGAATATTCTTTAGGGAAAAAAGACAAAAAAAAAAGAAGCATGGGTCTGATAGTTTTTATGGGGAGTTGTACAGATCAAATCTCTCCCTACTTGAATGTTTCAAAGTTCATTCTGCTCTGTGTTCTCACACATCACACAGCCATCAGCCAGCTGTGTATTTTCCCTGCCAGAAGTTAATGTAATATAAGTTTCCAGAAAGAGAAATGCAGTCAGTCCCACTCTGCCATGAAAGGATTTGCCAGAGGAGATTAATGACTTTTTGAACTACTCAACATTTTTTGCACACTGTCACAGTACCCACCAGAATATTGCACTCGCACCTTCTGCTGCACTAGTTTCATTGGTTTCATTTACTTTTAATGTAAAGGGTTGGGAAAGAAGAATGTAAGAAAGCAAATTAAAATACCTAGAACATCAAACAAGAGACTTCATTTGCTACTGTTCAGATTTTATTTCCATTTTTATTGTCCTCCATCTGAAAATGAGAAAGGAAGAAAATAAATTTTATTTAGTTAATACTTATGTCTTGTTATATATTATGTTAATAAGACTTAATAATGTTGAGCTGCTAGGGAGGATATCATTAATTTTATGGGAATTTAAGGTGATATTATACTGTGAACTATGTCTTTTATGTCTTTGATTTGCATCTTCAGTCTCCAATGTCCTTCTACCAAACCTTTAGAGTAAGCTCTCAATTTCCAAAATATGATGTAATCACTAAATCATATCCTAGACATTCTGGTCTTCAATTGTCTTCTCTCACTTTAAATGCAAAATTTTCAAGCCATTCTACCAAAATTGTCTTTGCATCAATGTCAAAATCATACTTGTAAATAACACTAACTGTTTATCATCCAGCACCTACTTCTATTTTTTGATGACTGAATCATTACAAATAAAAATGGTAGTAAATTAACTCCTATTGAGAAGCATTTATGGAATCATTCCATTTTCTAAAAACACGTTTAACTTCTGTAAGTATTAGCTAATGTTTTCTCTGAGCATATTTCAACAGACGTTTTTTTTCCCATTTTTCTGCCTCCTAGAGCCCTTGATTGAAATTTGGAAGCAGGTGAATAATGATTAACACACTCCAAATGTTTGAAATGCAATATTGGCTCCACAGTTGTTCATTAAATTAGGTAAGAATTCGTTAAGGTTTTCTCAAATTTCAGGAAGCTGTCCTACTTACTATAAGTGATAAATATTGTTATGAAAATAAATGAAAACTAAATCACTGTTTTTTATTCCTCAAAACATTCACAAATCACTCACGGTAATGAGCCAAGATTAAACACCTCCACAGTCTAGTTCATCTGGAGTGTTTCAACTTTACTCATGAAAGACCCATCCTTCATTTCTGCCACCAGTCTTTGTCTAGGGTAGGATCTCAGTCCTCACTACTCTGCCCTTGTCCAGGGCTGTAGTGTACACCAAAAGGCTGTATTAGCATGGTGATATTTACATTTGGGAAAATTTGGCATGCATTCTCTCTTCTGTCAAAAACTGTGCTTTAAGGAACACAATTCCTTGACTCACATTGACACATCACTGCTGATGGCCAAAGCCTTAGCAATAGGCATGATTTATGAAATAAAACTAGGATATAAAACTTGCAGCTCTGCTGGCCTGCGAACTCTCAGTCCTAGCAACGATGCTGCTTCTGTGGTATGGCACAGATTGCCACTCTGCACCTCTGCAAAGCAAGTGAGCCCCTGCAGGCATGAATTGCCCATCTCCCTTCCCACCACTCAGGATATCACTTTACCACATTTCCCAACTGCCCTCCCCCTTTCACACTCCCATTCCTGGAGGTGTTCAAGGCCAGGCTGGATGGGGCCCTGGGCACCCTGATCCAGTGCCTGATTCAGCGATTGGCAGCCCTGCCTGTAGCAGTGGAGGTGGAACTAGATGACCCTTGAAGTCTCTTCCAACCCAAGCCATTCTACGATTAATCTACAGGGATGAACTTCCGTTCTCTCTCAGATCATTCAGCCAAAAGCACAGTCAAATCCACACTGGAGCGATGACTCTCCACTCATCCTCGGTGCTCAGCTTGGAGGGCATATTCCAGAGCACAAGGACAGTTTTGTGTGAACAGAAGCTCATCCATATTTTCTCTGCATGGGGGAGAAAACTTTGCTGTGGCTACCATCACTTTTAGGATGACCAGTAACATCACTGATGTCATGCAGCATTGCTTAGTGCAGTCACCGCACGGCTAGACCCCATTCACTGAGCTCTGGTAATGGATTATTGTAAGCAGGTCAGGACGTCTCCTCTCTTCTGCACACGAAGCCCATGGGCAGCAGGAACAGTTTGCAACAGCTGCCAGATTAGTAATACACCATGAGTGTTTGAGTAACCAGAGAAAATAATGTTGAAATTATTACTTCCAGGACTGGCAGTGTGCTTTGGGGAGTCTCAAAGAGAAGAAAGATTTCCTCCCCTAAGATCTAGCAAGAAAGGCAAGGAACGATTGCTATTGAGGATTCAGTCAATGATTTGCATGCAGTGTGTTCAGATAAAATAAAGGAACCACTAAAACATCTCTAATGGGGAATGAAAGATTTGACAGAAGTTCAAGCATTTCAGTAAACACTTTTTATGGTTTTGGTCATGATGCATTGTTTGTGGCCATAAGACAGTCTTCTCACTGAAAACAATTCCTTACTTTGTGAGCTGAGGATCCTGGAAGCATTAAAATCAACGCATTTTTCTTTTCTTACTCTTCCTCTAAGGCTGGGGAAAACACATCATGTAAGACCCTTAAATAAAAAGGTAAAGCTTGGACAAGGTCAAACACTTTGGAATGGGTCGGTAACTGTAAATATCTCCAGCTCTACTACATGCAGGCAAATAAATTTTACATTCTGAAACAGAGTAATAGAAGATTTTAAGTTGACCTCCAGCCAGGCTCCTTGACTGCTGCTGCCAGACGCTTGAGGCAAAATCCTTCACACTCCAGCTTTGCACATGCACAGCCCTAGCACACCTGGCTGATGGTTGCTGCTCACCACCGGTAGCAGAAGTTCATGTTTTGTGGAAGTCCATTTATCACTTTTACTGAACCACTGCACCTTCTGTGTTCCTGTCCTGCTTGGGCATCTCATCATCTCACATGCCTTTGACAGGTGCTTTTTTTTTCTGTCCACACAGTTACCTCCCCTCCTGTTGCAAACACATCCATTTGGGAGTTCAGCAGAGCTGTGTTTTGCTGCCTACCAATAGCAGCATATCTGCCTGCCATTGCTCTGAGTTTAGAAACAGCTCATAACGAGTTTTGGGCATTTCTTGACAGCCATATTTCCTTGTTGTACCTGAAGGATGGATAACTTTCTGGTGAGTTAAAACCCATCTGCTGTAGCATGTTGAACAGGCTCATAAAAAGATGCTAGTTCCTCACCCAGGTACTGTACGCTGGTCGAATGGCTCACTCTACCAAGCAAGAGCCCCTTTAGTGTACGCAGGACTAAAATTAAAGCAAACCTCCGCTTCTTACAGGAGTGGACTGTGTCCTAAAACTAGGAAGACATCTTCAAAGAAGGTAGTCCCAGGTCAAAGAAAGAATGAAAAGAGTGTGCAGCTGGGACAATCCATATGAAAACAATCTTGATCCTAAATCTTGTACTTGAAAAACATCCAATATCTTTTTCTTTCTTTCCTGTGGACATTTTACCATGGCAATGTATTACAAAATGAAGATCATTAATTTCCAAAAATAAGGTCGTGAGATGTCTGGTGGATTAATTAAGGATAAAGAGTTAGGTGGCGCAAATGTAATAATAAGAGGATCATTGCCTCAAAAATAGGGAATACGGGTGTGAGGGGGCTGGTGAGGTAGAAGCAAGAAATGGGATTTGTTGGAGGTGTTCATTTGGTTGAGAAGGCAGCTGAGATTTTAACAGACAGTTATGCAGAACTGAACTAAAGCTGCTTCAGCAGAGCCCTGATTTTGCAGAGGTACCAAAGTTGTCATCAATCTCTGTGACGCTGATCGCCAAAGCAGCTATGTCGTCCAGTCATCGGAAACATTGACTGTTTAACTGGGGGGGAAAGAAGGGGTTAGTTGTAGCAGCAGAAGTTCACTCTGGTAAATTATGCAGTCAGTGTGATCAGTTCATCTGAGACTGGAAACATTCAGTTAATTGTATAGTGGCAAGCTTCCTACCAAGAGTACAAAGAGTGCTCTTTAGGAAACAGCGGTACAGTCTGCATCAATTAAAGATGCTCTATAGATTCAGGCTGAGAGAAAAACTGACACACTTCATTAATTTAGCTTCAGAAATACTGACGAATTTACAGCATTGCAGATGAATCTGACTGAAATCTGACCAAAATCTGACCGGCTGCAGAAGAATTACTTAATTGTTGTTCAAAAACACTAACAGAAGGACAAGGAAAGATGATGACTGTAGGGATGAAACCAATAGCGAGTTTCTGGTGGTACCTACAGGGACTGCAGTCTGAAAAATGCTGCTGACTGGAGGAGTGCTTTGTCAGAGTGACTGACTCCGTGTGTCTTTGTTATTAAAGAAGGGCTGTGGGAAACAATCAAGAAAATAAATGATATAAAGAACCAAATTGTCATCATGGATTTTTCTATCTGAAACAGTTATGGCAGTAAAGAAGATCTATGTGACTATAACCGCACTGAAATTAATTTTTTAATGCATGAGTATGCTGAAGTATTTTAACTGCGCTGTTGCTTAGACTTTAAGCAATTCAGCAATCATCTTGGAAGTTCAAAGCCAGACATGCATCTCTTAGCTCACATCTAAAATGTATAAAAATGGCACAGAAATCTAATCGTACTTCCCAACAATTATTAGACTGTTAGCTAGATAAAAGAAACTCATCATTGTGAATATCCATCTCTTGCTGTTTGCTTCTGTTGTCGTCTAAATATCTCAGGAAAATTTGTATTTGCTCTGCTGTATTTTTGCAACTCCCATACCTTTCTCTAAAGTCCGTATTCTGGAATTCCCACTTTCACTATCCTTTTTTTATTCAGATTCTGCTGGATCTTTAGGTTCAAATCCCCATCTGTACAGGTATCTCTGACGCAATACGAAGCCAACACATATTGCAACACCAATGAAGCAAGGAGTCAGAAGTGCTCTGGTACCTGGCTGTTTGTGTCAAGGGTGTCCATAGGAACAGAAACCTAGAAAATCTTTGGCAAAGGAAAGAATGAACTGATGTAAAAGAAACTACTTCAGAAGATTGGTCATCACACGGTGTAAGAGGCTACTTTTAAAAGATGTTGTGTCAGAGCATCAAATATACTCAGGGAGAAAGAAACTCAAATGGGAAACATCACCTAATACATGAAGGGAATGCACAAACAACAAAGGAGACTGAGCAAGCCAGTGGAAAGGACACACACCAGAGAGGAGCTAGAGAGAGAGCAGGTCAAACACAGCTGTTTTTCAAAAAGGAGATTTGGGACAGAGCGTTTGCTGCACATCACTTAATGCATAACCAAAGAGAAAAGATGACACAGACAAAAAGTCCCCCTTTGGAAAGGGCAAAAGGAATAGCAATTTTGGGCAATCATCAAAGGATGTAATTGCTCTGTTTATTCTGAAAGAAGAATGTTCTGCGAAGGATCCAAGTTACATAATATGGAGGCATTTAGTATAATTTATAGCTCTGCTTTGGAGCCAGTAGAGTGAAAAAAGTTTTAAAAGGTTTTTTAAAAAAGGGGTTTTTTTGTTTAAAAACCTGCTTTTTGTCAGGGGAATAACTGTATTTGGACCAGACACTTCAAGGAATTCTGCTGTAGGACTGCTGCAGCATGCACCTCTGAGGCTAATACAGCTTTCTGATTCCAACCAAATTACGCTTAAGTGAAATGGAGATAATGTGTAGGTAAATCAGGACAGTGTCTGATACACAGGTGTAACATGACTGCCCAAAATTGATGACAGGGAAAACTAGCAAAGAAGATCTGCTTGAGCTTTAAGAAAGAGCTCCCTGAAGGTGAGTTTCCAGCTGTCCATGCACTCCATTGCTCACTGCTTGCCCGTGGATTCAGAGCACGTGCTAAAGGATGAGCAGTTGGTGCTGGGCATCTTAGATTGTTGAGTCTAAAACTGTGACCCATCTCTGCTGCTGGAGCAAAGACATTTTTGTTTCCAGGATTTGTTCTTGCAAAATGACTGCGTTTCCTGGGAAGATGCTACCCCAGACCCAGTGTTGTTATTGCTATCTGTGCTGAATCCTTTGTCCTTCTCCTGTTTTGCACCTTCAGAAACAAGGAGGCCGCAGCTCTTTGCAGCTTGCAGGTGGCTATTCCTGTGGTTCCTGCTCTGTGTGACACAACCTCCCTGCTGAGCAGGCCTGGTTTGCAGCACTGCCCACATTCCTGTTGGGATGAAATTGGTCTCATGCTTATTTGTCTTAGATCAAAAAAGGTGATCATCTTTTGATTTGCCTGTGGGCATTAATTAGTCAAGACTTTTGAATGGGAGAACTTGTGCTTTATTCCATAAGATGCTGAGCACTCTCATATCTCACTGATCTAAATGAGGATGTCCCTTGCACGACAAAGGAACCATCTTGGCCATGTTCTGATGACAGTCACTGAGAAATAGATGAAAGCTAGAGCTAGATAGTCGTCTTCTTTTCAAACCTAATGTACTATTTACTTGCTTGAAAATACTGGGTTTAGGTTACCTCAACAGGGAGCAAAATAATTTCTGCCAAACCACCTATGGAATTAAGCTGTTCAAGAATTCCTTTCAGAGGGGTAAAAAGAGAATGCGGGTGTTTTGGTAAAAACTTCCACAGACTATGTTTTAGTGTTTGTTTTTGAAAAAAACATTATGCTAAATACTCTATCTCACGTAGCGTCAGGAGTTTCGCTAACTGCGAGTTAAATGTTGATGGTGCATGTAAATTCAATACCAGATAACTTAATTGTTGACTAATTTGAGTTCACATGTCCCAAAGGAAAAATGTACTACATAATTTGCTGTGATTTTTTATTGTAAGTGTTTGGCTAACAAAAAAAAAGAAAGATTCGTTCCAAAAAATCCCAGGCTGTCCACGTTTATAGGTTGTTTTGCAAAAAACACCATTACGCAAAAGTGAGGAAAGAGAAATTACATATCTGATGCAAAAAACACCCGGGTAACTTATAATTTGGGCTCCCTTCATAAATATTTAAGCTTTCTGAGATAAAAGAAGATTTACCTTCTCACACACAATCAAACTCCTTATCTCTGTCTGGTACTACAGTCTCTACATTTGTCTTTTGTCATAATTTAAATAATTTAAGCTCATTAGAGATTACAATGCCATCACTTACAGGGAGCAGAGTTTTATCTCGTGATTTGTCTCATGAATCTTATCTAGCATCAATAAAGATGGTGCAGCCTGGTCCCAGGTGCAATAGCATCCAGATTAGAAAAAGAGTCCAAGCACTATTATGCCACCATGAAAGTTGTGACTGTTCCCAGTCTAATCCTGAGCATGCTCATGTCACACACTTGTGGGATACACAGGCTATTTCAGAGTATACATGACTCAGTAATAAATCTTCATAAACAAGCACCATTGTCAGCATGGACACAAATGAATTCATCTTTTCCAAGGACAAATAAATAGCTGTTCAGAAGCATCATTCTCATTTCACATGCCAACACAAATATGGTCTCACCTAATTCAGATCTACACATCCAGAGAGAATGCATTGCACTTGTCATGTGAACAGGAGAAGAGATTCTCAAGGAGCTGAAGAGAAGCCACTGAAATACACAGAGATGGACTGTCACTGAGAATAAAACACAGAAAAGAGATGCATGATACAACACAACAATGTGAGAGCCTTGACAGGGCATGGATTGTGTTAATGGTTTGCAGTTGTTCTTTTTTTAGTTTTTTTGTTTGCTTATTTTTCTTTTTAAGGAGAAGAATCTTCATTTCCAGAGTGGTTACAAGCTTTATTTATGACTTCATTCTTTTCACTGCATAATAGCACTTCACGTGTATTTTTTCTTGGAATCTCCCAGACAATATGCACTGCTGTTCTGAACAAGCATTTCTGCCAAAAACAGCACAACAAAGATTGATAACTGTCTTGCAGGGAAATGGGTTAAATTTTAACCATCTCAGTCCATCATCATTGTCTATTTCCATCTACAGTCAAAGAAAAGCCAGTTGCCATATACTTCACAGATATTTGCTCCAATGGCCATGAAATTGCTGAATGATGACACTGATATATGAGATTCTTATCTGGATGAGACTGATATTTCTATAACATGCTAATAAATATCAGAAATTCCAGAATTAAACTTTTCTCCTGCCTCCTTTGTCTGATAAGAACTGTATTTGTAAGTGAAGATACCAATTTTCAGTGTACATCCTGTTGTCAAACAGATGTCTACCTCTATTTATAGGCCTTAATGTCTGAGCTTAAAAGGAAGTACTTTAGGCCCCCAAAAATAAATTAGATAAAGGAACATAAATCATACCCTGCATCTTTCCCTGTGTTGCAGAACTGGGGCCTGGGGCCTTAATCTAAAATTCCAAAATCCTTTCCTCAGTTTCTAATGAAAAAAATTGAACTTGAAGTCAAGGAGGGGGGCAGTTTGATGACAATCCTTCATCCCTAGCAGGTATCTGCAGAGATTTGGCCAGAATGCCAGTTCCTCTTAATTAGGTCCATTTAGGCCAACTCCATTGCAGATGTTAATGGCTTTGTTGAAAGAACTATAGGAAGAGTAAAATTAGGGCAATAATTATTGATGAGCTGTTTGGAGCAATGACCACTGCATCAGGGGAAGGTGCAGAGCCAAAGGTGTTAACAGAGAGTGCAAGGTTCAGGAATGAGAAGAAAATGGAAAGTTGGGGTGAGAAACCTAAGGATGGCCCATTGCCCTACTGTGTGGTTGCTCTGGGCCCATGCCTCACTAACACATGCTTTTTCACTGAAGCCCACAATCCTTCCTGTGCTGAAGTCAGTGTGCATTTTACTGTTGATTTCCGTAGACCCATGACACCAGTCATGTTTCTTTCCTAAATTTGGTGATCATTGTTAATCACTTCCTGGCCAGTGGAGAGCCACATTTTTCAGAGGTGAAGAGATAACAAAGGAGAAAGTCTCTCTGGGAGTATTATGCCTGCACTGCTACTGAGTTCGGTGGTATAGGGGTCCTGCAGCTACTACTTGGGCTTCCATCGCTTCTCAGAGCTGAGGGGTGGACCTGGCCCCTCAGGAATTCTGCAGTTCATGAATATAACTTGCAGAAATTACACTTTTCAGATGAAATTTTAAAGGTTTGGAAACATTTCTAGTTGTATACTGAAACCCAGAGTGTATTTCCTGTACTTCTAAGTAAAGGAAGGCCACAGACAGTTGTTAGAAGTGATTTCTCAGCGTGGAAGACTTTCTGTCATAGCTTTGCACTGTGGGTTGGTTTAACCTCATGAAACACTGAATAAAGCAGTGTTGATACCCATTCTGAGTGAAAGAACAGCTTGGGCAGTGAATTGAGGCTCCTGCTGTGTTAGCCCAGATAAAAAGAGCACTTCAAATTGCCTTTATACACACAGAGGTCACTGTGAAAACAGGTATTTTCATCTACCAGCTACCTCACAGAGATTTCATAAGAACATTGCCTAGCTTTTCTGGTTCTTTATTATCAAATTATTTTCTCAGATGCAAAATATATAGTATCTCTCAGCATACAAGGAACTTGCTACCTTTAATTTAGGCAAGGTTTTCACAGCAGGAAGAGTGCTCTGATGAGACACTGACACCATTCACCACTCAGCCTGCCTGCATAATGGAAACCCTCCTTTTGACTACTCTGAGTTTGAAAAAGAGCAACAAAGTCTTTGCTGAGTTTTCAGATGTGACTGAAGCTTTATGGCTGAATTAGGTGAGATCTCTCTGAAAATCATTTTAGATACCACGGTGGTCATGGTCTCACTTTGCCTGCATCACATTTAGCTCACTTGAAATGATCCATTTGCATTAGGCATTACAAAAAGCAGCCTGTACCATTAATGCTGTAAAATATTTTCTTAGTACCAGTTTGTTTTTTTTTTCATCTAAGGAAGTGAACAGTTTTAAGATTTAGAAGGCACCGCTTCTAATTATTTCTACTCTTTCTTTCCATGGCATTTTTCACAATAATATATCTGTATTTTGGCAGACCCAGAAGATCAGATTGGATTAGATTAAAAATTCAGCCTCACAGAAGATGATTGAAGGATGCTCTTGTTCTCACTTCCTAGCAAGGAACTGAGTTCCTGAGTTGCTAGCAAGGATTTGCACTGAGGTAGCATCACTGGTGTGGCACAGATGTTGGCAGTTCTTCTGACAGCTTTCTTCTCTGAGTCAAATATCCCAGAAGAACTGCTACTTTTCTGAGAGTGGATATTCTCCTTTGTGATTCTGAATTATTTTCCTTGACAACTGCTTTGGAAAATAAATATCTACCATCTTTCCTGCGTGATTTATTAGGTGGAAGCTGAGGACCCAGTTGTTCATGTCAACCATGAAGTGTTCATATTGTGAAAGATTTTAACTCCTTTTCACAAGAAGAAGGGAATAAATTGGCTCCAGCTACATATCAGACAGACCAAACACTTTAGGTATGTGTCAGTCAAGGATTTCTGATGTTTATTTAATTTTAACAAAAGACACGTGCAGCCATTTGGGACGATAAGTATTTACAGTTGATAATGTGCCTCTCATAAGTGTGCAAGACTGATTTTGCTCGTATGCAGGTATCACTGCACTACCTGGCACAGGTCTCCTCTGGATCCCAACTCATGGCCCAATACTCGTGTACAAGTGCTGCTCCCAAAGTAATGCCTCCTACGTTATTATGTTGACCCACAATGTCAGAGGCAGATGTTGGTGGTATGGCAGCAGAGGTTGAACCTTCCCACCAATATTCCATTTCATGTTGCTGCCGTGTGACAGACGGCAGCAGAGGGGCACTCTGACACAATGGCATCTGATATGGGAGTGCGGATGGAGCAAAGGGGTGGAACTGAATTCCTCCATGTGGAAAAAATGGCACCCACTGACATTCATTGATGCTTGCTGAACCTTTCTAGAGACCGAACAGTGGATGTGAGCACAGTAAGACAGTGGGTGGTGCATTTCAGCAGTGGCGACAGCAACAGTGGTTCAGCTCCATTGGGGCAGATATTTATGAGCGTGGTATGCAGGCTTTTGTTCATTGCTGGCAAAAGTGCATAGCTTATGGTGATGACTGTGTTGGAAAACCCTTTTGTAGCTGAGGATTTGCTCTATCAAATAGCATTATTGTGCTCCTTGTATCTGTTGTAGTTTCCATGAAAATAAATAGGAGATGTTACTTTTGGAGTGATCTATGTATTTTGTCATGTAAAACTCAGTCCATAGTGTCTAAAGGTCTCAACTGCATCCTTCCAGGATGGTATTTTTACAGTGGGACACCAAGAACATGCAGGGCATGCTTTGGGATGAGGTGGCATAAGAACACTGGAGAATCCCTAAAGGTATCAGACCCATAGAAATAGTGTTGGAGGATATTGTTGCATTAAAGGAGGTAAACATGATGAAGCCTTACTCAAGCTTACTATCAAGAGTAATCCATGGAAACTGCCTGGTTCTGCCTTAGGATTGTGTTTTACGCAGCATGGACAATCAGTGGACCATGATCTGGGAGTGAATGGGGGAGCTAAGTCTTTTGGCTGCATAGGCATAGTTTATATCTATGTTGTTCAGCCTACTCACGCATGACTTCAGATTTCATGTATGTAATGGTACAGCATCTACTCATGACAGAGAACTTCCTTGCCCTTTACTCCATCCAGCTTTCACCAAAAGGGTCAGGAGTAGTTTGAGAGAGAATTTGATTAGCAGGGAAGTCTGCCAATGATCACTATAAATGTCTTGGGGGATTTGTATTATATTTTACATTTAAGTGAAAAAATGCCTATTCCCTGCCACCTGGGAGCTCTGTGTTGTGTGAGTGAGCAAAATGCTGCAGCTCCTGCCCTATGTCTTCTGAAAGGTGAAGCTCTTATAAAAGTGACATACATCTACTGAGCAGACAGGAGTACATTGTAATCGGATTGGTTTAATTCAGGTGGAAACTATCTGTGAACACAAATTTACTGACAGCTATTGACAGATCTGTTTTGTAGCACAGTGTATCATATTGAATTCAACAACAGAGGCAAACTAGAAGTATGATAATATGTGGACTGTGTGGTTGATGAAGATTGCTGTGAAGTCAGTAAATATCCTATTTGCACGTCAAAGTAAAGGAATCAAAGCACAATGTCTGATCAAAGCACAGCTCCCATTCCTGTTAAATGATTCCATAGAATTGTCTCTTAGAAGAAGATCCTCAGAGCATTTGTAAGATGTTTTTGTCCCTTGCTTTATTCAAAGTTTCACTGAAATTCCAGGGTGATATATTTGCTTTGTACTTGCATTTCTGTCTCTTCTAGCATTGTGGTCTCGTAGATAATAGGACTGCTTTCATGAAATGCAGAAAAAGCAATAGTTACGTTTGTTGTTGTATCAGAAGCCACTTATTTGGGATTACTATTAATAGGATACTGCTGAAGCACAGTACTATGCTGAGGAAATAGCTTCAGATAATTTATTTCCCATCCACTTGTCTGTCTTCCCAGTAAAATTCTAATTTGTTTATTCAGATAAATAAGCTGGGACACTGACGTGCCAAAACTTAGAAAGTGAGTGTTGAGAGCTGTCAATACATACCTGAATGCAGATACTGTTTTAAGATGGCTTTGAGCTGATTTTAGCTGAAGTTATATTCATCTTTCTGAAAGAACTTTCCATTTGTCAGTCACAGGGAGGCATTACAGCCACTGTTATGGCTGTAAACTCCAGGGATCTCCTGTCTCTCTTATTTCATGCAGATAACATCCAGCCTTGGGAGCTGTGGCCATAGAAGAGATGTATCTTAGTGGAATGATGTAACTGAACTGAGGCTCTTTGTAAATAATATCCATTGGCTCATTGTCTACAAATGTTTCGTAATCTGATTTCCCAGTGAAGTTTAGGAACATGTTTATGAATGAATTGTCCATAGATGGAGTGGAAGTTGCACACTGTGCCTCTCTTATTCTCCAGGTGTAGTGAGCTTTCTTCTGATCTGGGGCCAAATGCACCCATAGCTCTTCACCTCAGTCTTGCCTCTCTCTACAATTGCTATAAATGCAGAACAGAATTTGCTGAACATCACATCATACGTGTTTACGGTGAATCAAAATGGTAAGCCACCGCGTTCAGGAAAGTTATGCCATTAGAAAACCAGGATGAGGTCACGATTGGGTCACTGTCTCATTGCAAGCAAGCTGTGCTCCAAATAAGACAAAACTTGACAAATTTTACGCATTCACGTTCTCTTCCAATGCACAATATGTTCTGGCAATAAAGCTCACCCTTGTAATTCTCTTTCAAAGCTTTCGCCTTTCGTCTGCTTTTGCTGTACCTAATCTAATTGCTTGCTGCAAATGATTGATTTTCTGCCTTTCTTTTCCTGTTATTAGTTCATCATAGGTTAGATGCTCAGAAATACCACAAGAACATTCTGAATATCTTCCAACCCACATATTTACAGAAGTTGTTTATACAAAGCCCTCCCATGAATACGCCATATCCTTGGCCTTGCCCTCCTGTAGCGGAGTCAACACCACAGAGCCTGAAGCAATTTCATGTGATGAGGGCTGCAGCAGAGATCCTGAGGTGGGTAGAGCCCACCCGGTCCCAGTCCCACACCAGTGCACATTGCCTCCCTGCCAGGCTGCATTTCCCTTACTCACTTTTCTTTTCCTTCTCAGCTCAGTGGTGGAGGAAGCATGTTCCGTGGGAAGATGTTGCTAGTGGAGAGGAGAGGGGAATTCTTTAAGCCAGCATTGTCCCAAAACACTGTCAGGGAGATACTGGAGCATGTCCTACTTCAGGGAGAACGTGCACAGATGGGTAAGATAAAATCACTTCGTTCACCAGCTGGCTGGCCACTCACTGCCATGCTGTGACTGTAGTCAGATGTTCCCTTCAACTGTTCATAAACTGATAAAATGATAGTCTGTTGCAGGATATATTTACATAAGTTATTCCAAAGTAGTTCAAGAGTCTGTGCATTTCTTTTACGTTAGTTGCTTTAGCTTTTTTTCTCAAGGGATGATGGCTTACCTTTATTTATTTGAGTCTGAATCTTACTTCCTGCCAAGAGCAGAATGGTGGCGCTGTAATCTACAGCAGGGACAACACAATGTACACAGCCAGCAACAGGAGCTCCTGTGTTTTTCATAAGAATGGCCAACAGAAAATAAAAAACCAAATTTCCTATCAGGAAACTAAATCAAAGTCTTAATTTTGGATTAGTTTAGACTGGATTTTATTGGTTTTCCTGAATAGATCAGAAATGCCTAATTCAGAAGCAACTATAAATATATACTAAATTACATTCCACATCAGTCCTCTGCTATATAGAGCCATAATTTATAGTGCTATTGTATTTTATGGATCTAGATGCATTTTCTATGGTAGACCATGCCATAAGATTTGTCTTAAAAGTGAGAGTTATCACAGTTGGCTCCCCAAATTAAGGTTTCACACAGTAGTGTGACAAAATAGGAAATGCAATTATTTATTCAAGTGTCAGCAACGTGATGACTATATCAAACATCACTTCTCTCCTCTGAGCCCAAGAATGAATATTGTCAAAGCACAGTCTTCACCTTAGGTTGGAATATGATCATTTTTGGATATTCTTGACAGTGACGCATTGGTTAGCACTGTGGCAGAGCACAGGTCTCATATCTTGTCTTCACAGATGAAATACTAGTTTCCATCAGAGAATGTAAGCCTTAGATATGTCCATATGCTAATTAGTACCAGAATGACAAGAGCACCCAGACAACATTATTTACAATTTAATCCAGGTTTTATCAGCTCTGTTGATCTGTAGCCAATATCTGCAGATGACTGGATTCACAAAGCATTTGGATACTTAACTCCCAGTGATCTCAGTGGGATTTTTATTCCTAAATGTTTTTGAGGATCTGGGCCAAAGGTTATTATATGTCTTTAAGATCAGACTGCAGGTAACTTCTGGAGGTATGGACAATGATATTCAGGGTGTTGTTAGGATATAGCTAGTTTCTCAGCATTAAACAAGGTAAATATTTATTTACATTAGAAAACACTAAAAAGTAAAGTTTGCCAGCCAGTGCTTCATCATTGTCCAATTTTCTACTGTATTGTGTACAAGTATGTCCCAGAACCCACAAACACCATCATGTGATAACAGCTGGTAAATGCAGACTAATACATTTCATGTCATGCAGAGTAGTTTCCATTCTTTAATGCAGTTAATGCTATGATTTGTAAGGAGCAGGAAGCCCAGACATTAAAAGGAATGACTCATTCCCTGCTTATTCCTTCACCGTTCCTTCCTCATTGTTTGCCTTTAGGTCTGTCTGCATCGAGATGGTGTTGTCAGAGAATTAATCACAGTGATTCCAAGGTTGCTTTTCTTACTGGAAACAGGTTGTTTAGATTCCGTCAGAAATGGATACAATTACTCAAAGTCTTTTATTATCGTATTACATTGTGTTGTCATTTATTGTCCAGCCTCTCAAATCAAAAACCAAGCTTTCTGCCAGTCTTAGCTATCAGCTTTCCTCTTATTGCCTTGAACAACTCAGGACACTCAACAGGCTTTGGCTCCTCACAACTCACTCTCTTTTCCAGACAATTTCTGAACATTTTGTGCCACACCGATTGCAAGAGAGCTTCCCAGAGTACCTATACTTGCTGCCTTTCTCTTAGGAAAAGTGTGGCTCATTTCTACACTTGATTTCCTATTTTTTTGCTGTTATTAAACCATAACTTTCTGAAAGCTTTCAGAGAGTCCAAGCTCACACATATCATTTGTCTACCCTTAGATACAACCTAATTGTCAACTTAAACAGTATTGAGCTCATGAATTATGACTTCCCCAATAATTTTGCGTTGAGCTTTCCCCAAGACCTTGCACATAGCTACAGATTTTATTTTTTAATGTGCTGACATTCAATATGACAAAAACCGGTAACAGATGTCTGTCTTGTGGCACCTTAGTTCTCTCTCCAAAAATTTTGGACATCAGTGTGACTTCTGCACCATTTTCTTCTGGTGCTCCTTGTCAGGTTCAACGTTGCATGCTCTACAGTCATTTGGCTGTCATTAAAAAACAACAACAAAACAAAACAAAAAAACCAACAATCATTTCTTGGCACAAAAGCTAGCATTGCTGTGTTCACAGGAGGTGTTTTAAGAGACTAGATTACACAGGCATGTGGTTTTGCTTTCCTGAAAACCGCATTCTTTCTCTTCAGGTACACTCATCTGTGCTTCCACATCTTAAGTAAGTTGAAGCCAAGCAATAGGGATGGAGTCAGTCAGACAGATGCTCTCTTGATATACAAAGCCACAAACATGCGTCCTGCCAATGGATGGTGGGAGTAAAGGAGCACGGCTCACCAAACTAAACCCAGAGTTAAACTAGACTGAGACAAGAGGGGAAGCTCTGCCCAGTTTCTGCCTCTTCCTTTCACTGCTGTAGGATTATCCTCCAAATCAGGGCACCCATCAGCACAGCTCAGTGCAGCAGAGCACCTCATTTTCCCATTTTTCTGTGTCCTCCCAGGAGTGCAGTGATATCCTTTCAGTCATTCTTCTGTCCCAGAGGTTGGACTTATTTTCAAGTGTTTGTGTGGGATATTTCCATACAACCTCCCAGCTGGCTGCCCATCCTTCTAACAGGGCTTTAGTTGTGACCTTGCTGAAGATTTTCTGTGTCCTCCCATGTCTGCTCCCTGCTCCTTGCTGACTTCTGTCTCCTGCAGACACACTGACCGCAGGGAAGAGCATTGTCTAATTACCGTCTCATGGGTTTCTCGCTGCCTGGTGTCGGATGATAGTTAAGGGTTGCTGCCCGTATTGAGAGGGAGACATCCAGCCCTGCTTTCCAGGGCTCTATTTTTGTTCTATGAGAATCATAGAAACACAAGATTGGAAAGGACCTACAAGATCATCTAGTCCAACACAGAATGATAGAATCAATCCCATAAGGAGTCGTGCCATGGGAACATGGAGAGCCACCTCCATGAGCTACCACCCCTAGCTAGGGCACATGCCAACATACATGCACAAGACTTAGAAGACAGCTTGGCTGAGCTCTGCAGACACAGCAGAAGGCCAGCCCCTCCACTTTGCAGTACTGCTTGCCCTGCACTGCGCAGTCCGTGCTCATGTACAGATAGGGGATCCTATGCCCAGCAGCACCCACCTGCCCCTGTCCCACTCCATCATCAGAGCAAGCAATACACACAGCCTTTAGCTTCGCGCAAAGCAGATAGAAAGCCAGAGCACTGTGCAGCAAAAAGCACACCTCGCCCATGTCCTCTAGTGGCCATACGCTCAAGCAAAACTCCTACCCTCCATGTTTCTGTAAGGCTGTAAGGCTTTGAGCTGGTTTTCTTGGTGGTGTTTTTTTGTTGTTGGCTTTTGTTTTCTCTTGCCTATGGGAAGCTGCTGTGGCACAGCACAGGGTGCAGGTGTGAGCCAAGAGGTGCAAGGTTGATCCTCGGATTCAGCTAGGGCTCAACCCGGAGCACTGGAGGGATGTGCTACGTCTTACTTATCGCAACTGCAGCTGTCCTCTGCTTAACGTAGGATGCAAATCAGCGGCTTTATCTGAGATCTCCTCTCCTTCTTATAAGAGAGAAGATAATAAAAAGCAAATCAGATACTGCATGTTGAGAAAAACAATTTGCTCAGTTATTTTTATTGAATGCCTCTGTGTTCTGTGATTTGCTTTCTGAAACATCCCTCAGGTACAGTATAAAGGTGGCAAATGGTAATATTACATTGCTGTGTTTTTCCAGTGTATTTCTGGGTGATTTTTGCCAGCTAGCTTTGGAATCTGTTGTTAAGAAAAAAGTTTAAACAGCCTTGTTGACAGCAAATTTTACATTTTTTTTTCTTAAAACATACAGTTGACGCTGCGGTGTTCCACTTGTTCTCATCTCCCAAAGTACCACTTTTATTATTACTAATAACAGTATTGCCAACTTTGTCTGGCTTTCTGTTGACGGGAGAATTGTTTCCTCCCATGGCAACTAAGATTTAAAAAAAAAAAAATTACATCTTCAGTACATCTTTCATTACAAAAGGGAAAGAATAGCATACATTCAGCAATAATTTATTGCATCAGCTCCTTGTCAGCAATGGCACTGGAAGAGAAAATGTTCAAACCCCAAGAGCCCACAGGAAGGCACTGGGATGGGGCAGGGAAGGGGCAAAACTGGAGCGAGCCCATCAGCAATGCTCAGCCCAGGGTAGGATCTATATGGGCTGACAGGCCCTGAATGCTGGTTCTGCATGCCGGGGGCCAGGGAGGAGGTGTTAATCCTAAATCAGTGTCTACAAATGCCTGCAAAGCAATCCATCTAGAGGCTGATGTTCACAATTTAAGATTTCAACACAGATGTTATGGCCTTCAGCATTCCTGTCATAGAATCATAGAATCATAGAAACACCAGGTTGGAAAGGACCTACAAGATCATCTAGTCCAACTGTCCTCCTATCACCATCCCTGCCCACTAAGCTACTAAATCATATCCTGTAGCACCTCATCCTGATGCTTCTTGAACAGCGCCAGCGACGGTGACTCAACCACCTCCCTAGGCAGGCCATTCCAGTGCCTGACCACTCTTTCAGAGAAAAAGTTTTTCCTTATATCTAATCTAAATTTCCCCTGGTGCAACTTATGGCCATTGTCTCTTGTCCTGTCATTAGTTATCTGGGAGAAGAGGCCAACCCCCTCCTCACCGCAACCTCCCTTCAGGAAGTTGTAGAGTGCGATGAGGTCTCCCCTGAGCCTCCTCTTCTCCAGACTAAACAATCCCAGCTCCCTTTCAATATTGCTCCCTTGTTTTGTCCAGCCTTGCACTATTTAAATAAACACTCAGGCTGACTCTACTCAGATTTCGCCTACCAAGTGTGTTAAATTGGCACTGAGGTAACTCTTAATGGTCCCAGTGAAATTCACAGCACTCTGGGAGCGGTGTTAGTAAAAACGTGTTAGTAGAGTGAGGTTGGTGTTACAGCCCTTCATGTCTGACTTCTCATGCTCTGCTACTCTTGGTTACCTCTCTGGGGAGATGCCTCCATGTCCCTACTAATACCAGCAACCTCAGGAAAGTGCTGACTGTGCTGGTGGCCAAGAGCAGGAGATGTTTTTCTTCAGCTTCCAGGAACTTCTGACCAAAGTGCCCAGCTTTGAAGTGTCCTCCAGGAAGAACTAGGGAGCTGAGGACATGCATGGGGTACATGTATGTTCCTTGTCCTTTCTAAAGCTTCTGTCCTCATCCTTCTTGCACTCTGCTTCTTCTTTTTTTTTTTTTTTTTTTTCTCTTATCCTGGAAAACAGATTTTGTATGGAAAAAGTATTTTCATTTTCAACTCCAGTCCATATTTTAATCTGGCTCTCTCCCCTGCCAAAACATTGAAATTTCTAGCACAAAAATCTTTCATTTTTTTCAGCTTATGTCTTCTACTCCTGCTTTGCCTCCATCTATAATGATGGGAATTTTCACCTGTGATTTTCCTCTGGAATTGGACAGTTGCCAGCAGAAGCTCAGCATGTTTAAAAGAGATCTTGTACCTACACCAAGGTCTCTCTTCTGCCACCTTTCTTGATTGCTTATCACTCAAGTCAGCTTTCTACCTGTTCCTCTCTCTGCATCCTCACATCTATCTGTACTGCTGAGCGGATTCTGTGTAAGTACACAGGATGCAGCTTTTCCTATTTTGTTTACATCTTGTGTTTTATGTTGGTCTTTGTGATTTAAGACAGTGAAAAAACTGCAGTGCAACAGCAGCTGGGAGAAGGGAGTGAGAAATATGAGAGGAGCAGCCCTGCAGGCACCAAGATCAGTGGCAGAGGAGGGCACGAGAGTGCTCCAGGCATGGAGCAGAAGTTCCCTGCAGCCCAGGAGAGACCCACGGTGGAGCAGGCTGTCCCCCTGCAGCCCATGGGCACAGCATAGAGCAGATCTCCACTTGCAGTCTTGGAGGAGCTCACAGTACAGCAGTGGATGAGGCCTGGAGGAGGCTGCAGCCCACAGAGCCCCAACAGGAGCAGCCCTGGGCCAATCTGCAGCCATGGAGAGGAGCCCGCAGTGGGGCAGGAGGTCTGGGGGATCCCATGCTGGAGCAGTCTGCTCCTAAAGGATGGGCCCCATGGTACAGAGCCATGTTGGAGCAGTGCTTGTAGAGCTGCAGCCTGTGGGGAGCCCACGTGGGATCAGTTCAAGAAGGACAGCATCCCGTGGGAGGGACCAACATGGAGCAGGGGCAGAGAGTGGCCGTGGAGGAGTGGCAGAGACAAAACATTATGGGCTGACTGCAGCCCCCATTACCTTTTCAACTGCACTGCTCTGGGGGAGGAGGTAGGAGAGAGTGTCTTTGGGAAAGGTGTTTTTTGTTAGCTTTTAGTATTCACTGCCCTATTCTGCTACCAACTGGCAATAAATTACATTGATCTCTTTATGATGAGTCTGTTTTTCCCATGATGGTAATTGGTGAGTGATCTCCCTGCCCTTATCTCAACCCTTGAGCCATTTTTTATTGTATTTTCTCCCCCTGCCCTTTTGAGGAGGGGAAGTGAGAGCGATGTTGAGGAGCTTTTCTAGCCATTGGTGTGAGACCACCACAGATGCCCACTATCTCATATCTTCCCTTCTACAGCATTCTTTAGTCTGGTCTCAAAAAATGCAATTGTGCTCTTCCAATGTGTGCACAGGGCTGCTGCAAAGGACTTTTTCCTTTCTCTTGGCTCACACCGCACTCTTCATGCACCCTTTCCGGCTCCTCTGTCCTTGAGAGCATCTCACACATGCATTCTCGAGTCCCTTTTCATCCCACTTTTACAAAGCATAGACTGGTTCCTTCCTGCTGAAAGTTCACCACACAATCTCCCTCTCACTTTCTGCATGTTCAGATGCCATTATATTTTTATCTGATTTCCTCTTGAAGCGTGGTGGGAGATTCCTGTAAACAAATATCTGCATGCTCTCTCCTTCAAATCCTTCCTTCTGTGTGAGCACACATTCTAGGTGCTACCCAGTTCAGACATCCCCTCCAGCTGTGTCCATTTTTGATGACTTTGTGTCATGATGAGATGCTAGGAGTGAGGACAGGATTTATGAAGCTCAATAACAAACTGAAGGAGTTGTCTAATTTAGGATGGGTAAGCTGTTTTCAAAGGCACAGTGGGAGTGCTTCACATTCTGCAGCTTGCATATTCATCTGCAGCAGGGCTACTTGATCGGGAAGCAAATTTTACAATGCTTCATTTCCATATTTGCACACGCAGGAAACCAGCATATAGTATCCACTCAAGGGACTTCTATAATGTGGGTTATATTTAGTTTCCTCTCTGGCCTCTCTGACCTCCAATCATGTGTTCATGATCACTGCTGAAAAACATATTTTTTAATGTAATTAACTGTCTGTAAAGCTCTGCTGTAAGTCATATCGCTGGAATGGACTGAGTTATAAAATTACCCTTTTGTGAACATTTATTGTTAACTTCAGTGACTGAAACAGAGAGGTGAACCAAGACATGGAGTGTGATGTGAATGAGTAGGGGTGGCAGCAACAAAAACTAAGACCTTACTTGAATAGAGCATGAGAAGGATGCTTTCTATCACTTTGTTCCCTCTGAGAGATGAATAATTTGCAGAAGGAGAATATTTGGCACATCAATGGATGTTTCATGCCACGAGCTCAGCAGGGAGCAATCCCTGGTCACTGGAAAGGGAGTTTCTCTTTCTCCTCCAAGGAGATGCACAAGAGGGTACTACAAAGGAAAGTCACATTGAAGCAAAATAGCGAAGGTGACAACCTTGGCAAAGAGCTGTGCCATTTGGGGATGATCCCTATCTGTGCTGGCCTCAGGTCTTTGTGGAACCTTCTCAGGGCCTGTGATCGGCCTCTGTTCCTGAAGCCTGTGAGGTTTCTCAGCTGTTTGGAAGGGCTCCCACACCTTCATTTCTCAGGGAAAGTTTGCCTTCATCTTGAGACCCAAACTGCAGGTGAGTGCTGTGGTTCAACTCAGAAAACTCTTCTTACAGTAATTTTTTTTAAAAAAGCTCATTTAGATATGAAGAATAAATGATCAGTGTCTTTCAAAAGATCTCAGCACATTGGGAGCTTGAGCTCTTTGAAAAGCTGCCTGTAGCTGTCACTGTGGCAGCTGCAGCTCACTGTCCTTTGAAAAACTGGTCCTTGTGTACTTCCCTCAATGCAGACTGCAT
This sequence comes from Penelope pileata, assembly GCA_013396635.1. NCBI lineage: Eukaryota > Metazoa > Chordata > Aves > Galliformes > Cracidae > Penelope > Penelope pileata. The sequence continues at coordinate 31,626 of WBMW01004307.1, read as the reverse complement.
TTGTTTGAAAATCTGGCTCCATTCCTAGCTGTTGAGTTCATGAGCAATGTAGAAGCCTAAAAATCACTACCTTTCAAATAGGTAACTTCTTTTTTAACTTCTTTTGAAAATGTTAGTCGTGTAGCTCTTTTACAAATTTCCCCCATTGTGCCCAATTAAGGAAGAAGAAGTTTGTCTCTTTACAGTTATCATTTAGAGGCTGGATGAAAGTTAAGAGCTGAAAAAAGCATCTTTTGAAAGAATCTGTGGAATCTCTTGTTGCACAGCAGAAAATCATTACAATGCAGGACCAGGCTGGGGAGACCTGTGTTATTCTATTCACATCTCTGCCAACAGCCTGCTAAGTAACTTTGTGCCAGCCACATTTTTTGAGTGTGCATGAAGGTTACCCCATGGTGAAACATTGGTAATTGGCTTATCTTCCTTCGGAGAGAGACATGGGAGCTTGAAATGAACTCCGTAGCAGAGGTGCCTGTGTTCATATCAATGCCCAAATGTTTTGCTTCCTCAGGGAAGATGAAATGATTTATAATCAACAAAACATCTCATTATGAAATACACATATGCAAATTATGACAAGACAAAAACATTGCTGGGAAACATCCTCAATATTTCTAAGCTACTTATGAGGAACCTTTGTAGGCTCAGCAGTTATGAATAAGGCTTCTGTTCTACTTGTTGGTAGCAGTCATGCAGCTTTCAGTAGTCCATTAAATCTGACATAAACAATGAATGTTTTTATAATCTAAACTGTATTTCCGGCTTCACAGGATCTGTTTGGTTTTTGTTGTCTTGCTTTTTTTCCCCTTTTCTACATGTCTTTCTAGTTTCTCATTCTTGATGGCAAAAATAGGTTATCCTAAAACCTGAAGCCTGGGTTTATCAAATGCAAAAACTAGAAATCTGTAACTTTGGACTTGAAAAATATCCTGGAATGGAATAACTATCTTGCAATGACAAAGGTGAAGCGAATCTCCGCAGAGATCATGAGAGCCTCTTCCATCACGGGTGGAGACTGCTAGGACATGCTGACCTACACACACTCACTTCAGAAGAGGAGAAGTGTCACTGAAACCCAAGTCTGCTGGAAGATAGCGAGTGGGTCCAGCATTGCTTTCCCTTCCCTGGCTTTGTTCACTACACATTGTTCACTGTGTAGCAGCATGAAAGATTTCAGTGTAGAGCCACTTAAACTGTGATGAATCATGACTTATTGGCTCTATTAGAGGATTTTTGACAAATGCACCTTTTTATTGTCCATCCAGAAGATTAAAGGCTAACAGCTGGAGCTGTTACCGCTGTCAGCGGTAAGTTTACAAATTCCAGAGGTTACCAAATCATTTTGGGCAGAAAGAGACTGCAGGAGATTGCCAGACATGGGGATCCACCAGGATTACACTGAGTGGCCGCTCCTTCTTATTCCTCTCTGGTCCAGCAACGTCCCTTCTACTTTATCACAAAGTTTGGAAATCAAAGAGGGAGAAGCATGCACCCCATTGTCATGCAGCCTCTCTGACCAGACCCCAATAAACCTGGGAGAGGTGTCCCACCACGCACTGTGGTGCTGCTTTGGTAGCCTCATAATGTTTCTCCATGCCTTTGGCATGCGTCCCCCTGTGCTGAGCACCGCGCTGCCTCTGGCTGGGCCCTGCCCAACCTAGCAGCCTTGCACAGAGCTGGCCCCAGCACACTGAACTGCTTTTGCACGCGTGCGTGGATCAGACAGCATGGGTTCTTTTAACGGTGGTAACCTCCGGTATATTTTCAAAAGCAGACTTTTATCTGAAAGGAATACCGGAAAATCTGGCATCTCTTCTGTTCCCTTGAGCTCTCAGCACATCACTTGGTTTGAAAACACATGTAAGTAGCCCCACTTAACTTTAAGGGTACACATAACTCCTTTGTTGACTCAGGGAACAGCAGCAAAGCAGCTGAAAACACTGACCTGGGTCGCAAGGATGGAGGCAGAAAAACAGCTCCTGAAGTCTCTCTCTTATGATCCCATTCTGGGCTCCCAAGTGCCTGGATACTTTCCAGATCATATTCTGGAAGATTTCCTTCTTCAACAGACTGCTGATCACACTTTTGTTGTCTGATTCAAATCGCCTTCCCCCTCACTTCCAAGTAATTCTCGCAGTTGATAAAACATTCTTTTGCCTGCAGAAAATGAGCAGTTGCAAGGAGAAATGTAAATTACAGCTTCATTTAATCCTGCAGGCTGGTTTCTAAATTAACTGTATTTCTCTGCAGTCCAGAAAGCCCTTGTATATAATCATAAATAGCCTATCTGTTATAAAGCAGTAGGGCATCAGTGACGGTTATATCTTAATTAAGCTCTAAGAAAGAGCATTTTGAGATTGTTATAAGCTGAGTAAATTTCTCTCTGCTGCATTACCTATGGATGTGATACCTGTGATATGGATATGGACGTGATGGGTATCTCATAAATAGCGATGATTGCATTGAGCAGAAAACTTTGTTCCTCATTATTGTTGCCTCTGAATTAAAACATAAACAAAAGGTGAACAGAATTCAGGCTTTCCTGGTTAACTGCAGGTGTGTAGTGCTAATACTCATTTGCTTATCTTAACTATATTGCTGATTTTATCTTAATCGGCTTTATTCGGTTCATTTGCCCTAGGTGAAGAATTTGGCTCCATGTCATTATACTCTTACATTGGAACAATGAATACTGGAGTGCAAACAAAGTGTGATCTCATTTAAGAAGGTGAAATTGCTTTTCTGATCACATCATTTGCAGTATGATACAATCAAAGCTTTTTTTTTTCTTTTTCCTATGATTGAGGCGGTGAACCTCATCTCACGAAGTATAAAAGTGAGCAGACTTTTTCACCTAAAGAGTTAACGGAGATTTTTTCCCCGTTTCACTCCTACCCTGGCAGTGATGAGATTGTCCAGTAGGTGGCTGGCATTCCCCAGCGCTTGCCGGCGGCTCCCCCGGAATGACTGCGATCGTGTAAGCAAGCCTGATCTCATCATGGGAAGCCGGGGAAGAACTGACGTCCGGAAGATCCTGCCTATAGGATCGGAGCCGTCAGAGGAGCAGTGCTTTTCCTCACTTTAAATCCGGCTGGGGAGTGCAGGTGCTGAAAGCTGGAAGAGCTGGGGAATGCAGCATGACGGCAACTACCAAAAGTTCTCACTGATTGTAACTCCCCCATTTCAGACTCTGTTCTGCTCGGCAGACCTGAAGCTAGGAATTTAACCAGCCTGAATTCTGAAAATGCCTCCCACTGACTGGTCTTCAAATATGACAAATGGCCTTCCAGAGCTGGGGAACAGCTAGCAGCAAGACAAGGCAATGAGGAAAAGGCAAGTTTCAGGATTCAAACTCTGCTAGAAGATGTTCTCCTTTCAATTTACAGAAACAGTACTGTTCAGCAATGTGCAGTGGCTTTTTGTTTTATTTATTTTCTACATGTATCACAAGGTGATATGACTTTTAAACTCTTATGACTGTTTAAAGCAACCAAGCAGCGGCAAAATTAAAGGAAAAAAATCTGAGGATTTTCAAAGAAAGTTGTCTTCTGAAAAGAGGAAAGTAGGACAATGGCATCTGGAGAGTGCCTGCTGCTAGACCTGGAAACAGACAACTTCATCCTGTACAACATCTCTGCCAACCAGAGTGCCAACCTCTCCGTCCTCAGCGATGAATGGTTCTACCCAGCCTTCCTCTACGCCATCCCCACCGTTTACGGGATCATCATCCTGATAGGCCTTATCGGTAACATCACTTTGATTAAGATCTTCTGTACTGTGAAATCCATGAGAAACGTCCCCAATTTGTTTATTTCCAGCTTGGCTCTGGGTGACCTGCTGCTCTTAGTGACTTGTGTGCCTGTGGATGCCAGCAGGTACCTCGCTGACGAGTGGCTGTTCGGCAGAATCGGATGTAAGCTTATCCCCTTCATACAGCTCACTTCTGTAGGGGTGTCAGTCTTCACTCTCACTGCTCTCTCAGCTGACAGGTAAGCTTGTTGCTCTAGCCTTGATTCTGTAAAATGCGCAATTACGAACACGTATTTTCAGGTCACAAATACATTGCTCATAAGTGACGTTTTTAACCTAACATTCGAAAAAGAACTACTTCACTTGATTTCTGGTGGTTATGAGCACAAAACTCGAGAAGGAAGCAAGCTCAATGCAAGTTATCTTTTCTTGGGTTAAACCATATGAACTGAATGTTTGTGCAGTTCAGCAGATAGTCCAACTTAATTAAAGAAAAGCAAGAACAGGTCGAACCCAGAGAGAGAAAGTTCAGTTCTTGAAGGAAGATCTGCTAAACGATAACATACCCATATTTGCCAAAAAGATAATTGATACATATTTTATGAAGTATAAAGACACTGGAACAGCAATTTGAAGTGCAGTTAGAATCAATTATTTCTATTGGATTGCTTCCTTAAGGCTAATTACATACGAGGCAATACTTCATGAAATATGTTCAAAGTACTCAAGCGAAGATGCCTGAAGTCAGGCATCTCCCTTCACTGTAGTCAGTGCATCTTCCCCTATTAAATGTTTTACTACTTAGCCGGTTATAATTGGTCTGTGCTGTTGCTTTGGAAGCTTTGTTATCCAATAAAGTTTGGTGAAAATAGCAGGTAATAGCTATACTACTTTAGAGTATATGAAAAAAGTTTGATTGCTACTTCTAATAATCCAACTCTGTTTTGGATTTCTGTGAGGATTTGGAAAATTACCTCAGAGCATTCAGATTCAAATTCAAAAGACTTTGAATTTCAATGTTGTTTGGAAGCATGAAGCCTTCCTTTCTGAAAAGAATTTCGGTATTTATTGGACTGTTGGTTTTTATAGGAACTTTTATGCACATCAGAGTGGCCAGGTTATTTTGTTCCTAATTTTGATACTTCAGAAGGAGATCAAGGAACACATTATCACTATGTTAAACATAGGAAAACTCACAGAGGTGCTAAGATTTCTCGTGAGAATAATTCTTATAGTTTTGTTCTATTCAAAAAAGTCCTGAGGACTGTATTTCTGGGTCACAAGGAAGTAGAAATAACCTTGCCTTCGGTAGTGCCCTGCGTGCCATGCTGTGTCTCTCCTCTCAGCCTTCTACTTTAAAATATCAGACTGCTTATGCTCAGTTTCCAGGGTGGTTCTTCTACATGTTTCAATATATTGTCTGGGGTTTCAATGGAAGCAGATCACTGTGTTGTGTTCAAGAGACAGAGAATGGTCAATATGCTTTGTAGTCACAGCAGTTCAACTCCTCCATGATAGTATATGCATAAAAAAAGCACTGTCTGCCCCAGTAGCAGATGATTAACTTGCCAATGTGCAGGTAAAAGTCTTCAGAAGATTTACTGCGGAAGTGTTGGAAAAATGGGAAAACTGCACAAACTCTCTAGTTAAGAATCACCTACTCTTTCACCCCTGAGTTTCTTGTAGCAGCTGGAACCTTGCCTGAAGAAAATCTTCTGAAGAAAATCTTAGGAAAATAATAAATATTTCTCCAAGAAATTCATATTTCCCAAGCTGTGGTCTAAGTTGTTTTTAAAAGCACCAGGAAAAGAAAAATGTATCATAAAGGAGATTGTATTATAGAGACTTGTTGCTATCTGATCATGTGCTATATAAATGTAGCAAATGCTTTTACTGAGCAGCACATCAATAGTGTTTTTTGCCTGAAGTGAGTCAACTGCACAAGAAACAGCAGCTGTGGAAGCTTGAGTTCTGGTGACTTTAAATTCTCAACTTCAGCTTAATCTGAGTCATGTTAACCATCAAGCTGCTCTGGTGATCAAATGTTACAACACTTTTCCATGCCACTTGGCTATAAGGGAGATAGTCATGCATGTGCGAGAAGATGATGTTCCTGTTTTCAAGGGATCATTTTACTGTCTTTGAATGCACCTGTTGACCAGTCAGAAGGAGATAATACAACTTTCACCTTTATTAGATCTATGAATCTTAACTGCTGTGCACTGAACCACAAATGGGTCTTATCTATGTTTACTGAAGCCTTTGTTTTGGTATATTAACAGCAGTGCTGAGATAATTTTCTTACAGAATAATATGCTTTACGTTTTGTCAGCTCACAGACCATGATTCTATTTTTATTTTCTGAAAACTGTCACCTGAACTCCTCTATCCAGTGTTAGTCATGTCCGAATCATTAAGAAAATAAACTTAAAATGTATGGGGAAAGCTTTCAAGACCTGAGTTGATTGTGAGCAGCACGATGATGCCTCAGTCCATAGAGGGACCATCAGCCCCTAGAGCAAAGAGATGCTGGCCCTGAGTACCGGAGCAACTTCGTAGCAGACCTCTTCTGAGGTCAGATGTGGCCTTGCAGGAGCGATGCTCAGCAGCTCAGCCCTGCAGGAAAAAGTCTGCAGAAGCCAACAGGTATATTGGTGAGACCAGAGTAGCAGGAGGACTCAGGAGTACAGCAGGTGACACTGCTCAGGCATGGCTCGTATCTCTTGGCTTTCGCTGTCTAAAGTGAAGAGTCACTCCAGGGTAGCCAGCAAGATGTCCCCTAGTCCTTGGAGAAAGATGCCTCCAGAGGAGACAGGTTAAATCAGTGAGTCAGGATCCCTCTCTCCCTCCTTGGGTATAGCGGAAGCCTTGCTGTTCGGCATGGATTAGATGCATATATTTGAGATGACCAGTGCTCAGTGATGTAAAATCTGCCTGAGTTGCTCACAGGTGGGTGAATTTCCCTGTTCTCATGAATCAGTCATGAGTCAGAAAGAACTCCTAACATACCTGATGTAAACAGCACACATGGCACTGTCTTCAAGGAAAGAGAGAAAATTCTTTTTTGTCTTTTTTATGGGGTATGTGGGATAGGGAGAGAGAGAGAAAAAGGAACTCAGTTACAGTCTGATTCTTTTAACAAAAGCAGGTAGAAACAACTGCAGGCACCACTGACAGTGTTGTGGTAATGCCTAGAGACCTGGCATCTCCAAAATCAGAAATGTGTAAAAAAAAGCACTGAAGTGTGATACAACAGGGCTGCTCCCAAGGAGATGCTCATCAAAACACTTTATGAAAACAATGGGTGGATGTGATGAGCAGATAGACTATGGGAGAGAGTGGTGAGACAAGCATGGTAGCTGTTGCCACAATGGCACAAACCATTTCAGTTGCTTTGGATCCCCTCCTGAAGAGTAGGAGCCCAGTTTTAATACATTGTGCTCAGACCACATCATGGATGCAGGAATGTACTTGTCTGAGGGAGACTTTTGCTCTTTGCATCTCCACTTCGTCGTCCATTAGGCAGGGTTAATGATACCAAATCTCCTGTGACTGCAGATGCTGAGCTGAGTGTCAGCCTCCACCACAGAGTACCCAAAGCAGCTCAGTGGTTTGACCCTCCAAGACCCAGAGGTAATACAGAATATTCGTTGCTGACTTGCAAACCTTTCTCAGTGGAAAACAGAGGGATGAACTGGTGGCTTCATCTTCTCCTGCAGTGGAAGTCTCCCAGGCTGCCTGCTGCTGTGTGCACTCACACAGACGCGCACAGGTTTGTTTAGGTGGATACAGCCACAGGGTCCCTGAGTGTCCAGGCTGGCTCTATGTACAAACATTGCATAGGCTAAAGTGAAATTGTTCAAAAGAGTGTGAGATAAGGCTAGAAGTTCTTACAGTATTAGAAATGAATTTTCTGCCATGCCTCTCTGCTGGTGCCTGCGTGTCTGGCTGCATTTGCAGAAGCAGTGGGAGCTGCCTGCGGGACTTTTCTTTTGAGTCTGGTGAGTTTACCAAGCAGCCAGGACAGAGTTAAGGCCTGTGGTGTGCTTACAGCCACCCTCCAGGAGTGATAAGGTGCCAGGACTGAGTATACAGGAGCAAGGAAACAAGCAGTCAGCGCACGCGTATACGTGTTTGTACGTTTTAGAAGGGCTGCAGATGAGGCTGGCAGGCGAAGGACATCTTTCTGAGCTGCCCTTCTGCTCTGTCAGGGCAGCAGATTTCTTCAGCTACTCTTCAGTTCATCCCTGCGAAGAGGGAGCTTGTGCTGTCCTGCATACCCTCCTCCTGGGTGCAGGGGAAGGTATGGAGATGCCCTGCACAAGCAATCGCACCTGGGCTGCAAGCCCAGGCAGGAAAGCTGGCTCAGCAAGTAACAGGAAATTAAGGAAAATCTTTGCACAGTAAGAGGGAAAGCAACCCATTTAATTACCCTTGTCATGGGAGATGTCTTTATTTAATTGACTGTTTCTCACATGACTGACAGGGTTTCGACATCTGCATTTAAATTACCCAAGCTGTCAGGCACTGATCACACTTGCCCACTGTTTCATCAAGATAGTAAAAAAATCAAAATGCCACAGTGTTCACACAGTGAAGCCTTCCTGGAGTAATTTTGGTTTTACAAGCACACAGCAGTGTACGTGTAAGGCATAATTGCAGTTTGCAAGTGGCATCTTTAAGCACCTCGGATTATTCGGACTTTAGTGCTGGAAAACTGCAGGCACGCCTGCTACCCCAACCTGCTGCCTGCCAGCCATGGGAGAGAGTGACATTTAGCGTGGGGAGACACCAGGGGTGGCATTACAAACGTGAGCTGCAGCAGCATGAGAGCTCTGACACCTGAAATGAGGACATTAGCAGTGGTAACCGCTTTTGGAGATGCTGGCCTCAGTGCTTGGGTGCAGGGATGGATGCGGGAATGGATGCAGGGATGGAGAGGTTCTTCCCACTGCCCTGGGTTCCTTGGAATGGGTCACAGCCACAACTTCCTGGTGTTACTCCTAACTCGTACCTCAGTTTGTTTATGTAAGAAATAAAAACCCACACAACCCTCTCCCCCAAAAAACAGTGGTGGAAGGAAAGAAGCAGAATTTCTAGAAAGATGCTTCTGAATATGCAAAATCTTTGATTGATGGACTCATCCCTTTTCTGCTTTGGATGTCTCCAGCTCCCACCTTTAATAATCCATACAATGCCAGAGAAGGAGTAATATCTACATGTCAGTCCATTTGTTTTATTTTACAATACAAGCTTAGTCTCCTCAGGAGTATTAGGTGTGTCACCTTAAAATGAAGCTATAGAAAGCCAAACTGATTTCCACAGAGCTTGGTTACAGCATGGTGATTTTTTAAAAAAGCTGTATCAGTTACAAAGTGTCAGGGCCATGGTAGTTATGAATTTGTTCCAGGCAGTCCAGTAGCAGCATTCATGAAATCCCTTCAGGTCACTGAGGCACTGTTTTGGGGCAATTTACTTGTGTTGTTGTGCAGTGTGCAACCTCAGGAATGTTTTGAAAGAGTGGCTGAGAAAGTCATTCTCTGAGTGACCACAACAACCCCTGGTTTGGTCAATGCAAATTAGGAGAATGATATCCCCATGTGAGCGTGTTGGATCCACCAATGTGATCTCAGCAGAACATTAGTACTTCCAAACCAGAGAAGGAATCCTTAGGGACTCTGAGTGCCATCCCCAGGCCTTCCCTCCCAGTGGAGCTCTGGGAGGCACTGCTGGGTCTGTGCTGCTGGCTGGTGGCCCTGTCAATGCTCCTGCTGTGCTGATGGCAGAAGGTACGTGCAGAGACACATGCATCTCTTTCAGCCAATGTACAAAGTCTTAGTTCCTGTGTTGCTGGCCACTGTGTCAATACAATAGGAACACTCTTAACACCCTTGTTTTTAGCTCTCATTTCCTAAGCCCCTGCATCCATCTGCACCAAGAGAAACAGATCAGCAGCACAAACTTTCTGAGTATCTTGATTAGCCAGAGCAGATGGCCAAAACACGACACATGAAATTCTACAGCCAGGAGTTAGAGCTCCCATTCATATCAGTGGACCCACACGCGAATCCAACGCTAAAGTCAGTGCTAATGTGTTGGAGAGTGTCAATATTTAAGCAATCAAAAGGAAGAAAAGTTGGATTACCTACTGTTTACCTTTTAGTAAAACCTGAAATCCCCAATCAGTTGTCATGGTCTCGTGTACGAGGTGCTGTATGCTCTGTTAGCAAGGAGAGTGACTGGTCACAGAGAATTTGCCTTCAGCTTTCCCATCAGCTCAGGCATTCATACTTGGTGCTCAGACTTGGACAACAGCCTGGCCAAAAAGAGCAGAAGCGAGTTCAGCTGGGAAAGCTGGCCTGCGTAGTGAAGTGAAACGTTCTACAGCTGCTTTGCTTGCAGACAGCCTCTGCAATAAGCTGCTTTATTTTTATTTTGAAAAATATATTGAGCACTAACCCAGATCGCCCTCCAATTATCTCTCACCATTTCCATACCCGCGTGCCCAGCTCACCCACACCACGTGAGTTACTGGGGCCATGAGGCCCTGTTCGAGCCCCTGTCTGTAGCAGGCTCTTTGGTTTGCCACCTGATCAGGCATTGCAGGGAATTTCAGTGTCCAGAAACCAACCTGTTCCTGGGCAGAAATCAAAGTGGTGCCTGGGCCCCTTGCAGAGGTGAGGCACTAAGAGCCGTCCTAGCTCCTGCCAATTAGACTGCTGCAGAGAAAGGCAGAAAGATGCAGACCCTTGCAGGAAACTGCCTTCCTGACCCCAGGCTAGTGATCAATTTAATCAGAGTGCAGAAAGCTGCCAACCGTCAAAAGGAAAAGCACTGCCAGAGCTCTGCCCATTCTGTCCCTGCCTGCCCTCTGCCTATAAGCTCTGCACCTCCACAGGAAGGCAGGATGGAAAATAGCACCATGGCACCCTGAAAGTCAAAACTATTTGTTCATACCTGCAGACAACCCTGAAGCATGAAATTTGATCATGGCTGGTCAAATGACACAGGAGAGCCAGAGGTGCAGATTCTGGGCCAGCGCCAACAGCTCCGGCCAAGCAGTTCAGCTGCTGCTGCTCTTCTTTCCCGTACCCACACACAGAGGCTGCTGCACATCTCATAGCATTTGGATTAAAACAGTCATCTTGGTGACACTACAAAACTTTCTAAGTATTCTAACTAAAGGTGCCCTTTCCCTTTCATTGCTCTCCAACATTGTGATCCTCACTGCTTAGAAATTGTCCTATTTCAAATCTAAATTTCTCAGACCTCTGACCATTGCAGATGTCTGCACTTTTCTCAGCAGAATGGTATCCCTTACTTCTGCTTATTTTCTCAATCTGAAAATGCCTTCATATGGTGATCAAAGCACCTTGGGAGCCACCAATCAGCTAGACCGCCTTAGAGCTGTATTCTCTAACCCCATCTGCTTTTGGCAGACTGTTCTAAGCGCTTCCTGGAGTTTGACGTCCATAATACCACAAAACGGCCTTTCAGCATGGTCCTATTGTGCTGGAGCACTAAAGGTGCCATCAGTTCCATTGATAATCTAACTAACAATAACTGTCAAAGATAGTATTATACTCTTTAGCCCCAACATGGAGCTGGATTGCCAAAGCCACAGAAAGGACACAAGCATCGTAGAAGCACAGCTCACAGCTTTATACCATCTAGCTCAGGTACAGATTGCACTAAAGCCTTGCCACCACGAGTCTGGAGCGGGAAACCTCATTTTGTCAGGTGCAAAAGAGACACTCCGAGGTCTTGGTATCCTCTTCACTTGGAAGATTCTCTCTTCTTTTTTTGCCATAATCTGCTCTCTTGTGTATTATATACACTGCTTTGCACCTGTAGGAGTTAAAATGGCTTCTGTTAGACTGTGGCTGTCTATCCCAATGACTCTGAAATATGTTTTTTACAGTCTGGTCAACAGCTGTGCCATCTGCAGACTTTCCCAGCAGAGGTTTTATGGCTTGCCCAAGGCACCTGATAAAAGCAGTAAATAGCACTGCAGCTACAGCACATTCCCAGCACACAGACTAGAAGTGACTTCGCTCACTGCTACCTTTTTGCTGGTGGGTTTGGGGACCCGCTGGTGTGATCATGGGGCTTGAGGTCCCCACCAGGTGCAGCTTCCCTATCCTGGGCCAGAATATTCATTTTTAACTTTTGTTCCATGGGAGGCTCACAGGGACCAGGAGGACATGAATGCAGGAGGGAGGAGAATGCAAGCCAGTGCTCCAGTTCTTGGAAATTTCTCCAGTTTTTCAAGATTTGTAAAAAAGAATAGCACCAGTTGTTCCCCAACTCATTCCTTTAATACTTCTAGGTGTAAAATATTCAGGCTTGCTGGTGTGAAAATATTTTATGCTAGCAGATGTTGGCTCACATCTTCTTCAATACAGCTGGTGACTTTTCTGCTACATCTGTAGCACTGCGTGCGTGCTATGGACACCTACTCTGCATTTGGTCTTAAATATCTAGAGATTGCCTTTCACCTTGTCTCCATCAGTGTTTATGACTTCATTGTTTATATGTATGACTTAATGATTTTTTTTGTTCCTGATCTATTTAAAAATGCGCATTTGTCCGTCACACAGTGACCTTTGATATTTCGTTGGCTCCTCCAGCTTTCCTTATCAGACACCAACATTTTTAAACTCCAATATTTGCTGTCATTTACTTTTGCTTTTTTTCCCATCTGCTCTATATTGATTTTTTTTTTTAATTACTTCTCTGACGTTTTAGTACAACTCCTCGTGTTCTGTCACTCAGAGCAGCTGCTTGCCCTGCACAGTTTTTTCAGGGCAAGATGGGGGTGAGGAGGAAAGTTGAGGGTCAGCTACTTTTGTATCATTAGCATTGCCCACTTGTCATTTGCATTCCCAGTCTGTTGTTCTGACAACTGCTTTTACAGACAGGAAGCCTGCTTCTCTTATTTTTTTGTTCGTTTTCCACAACACAAAGATAAGCACACCATGACTGCTATAGCGTAAGAAGCTGTTAATTTGTAGGTCAATGAGCTCTTCTTTCTGTCAGAACAAGGTGCGATATTGACTCATCGGACATCACAGGCAGGTCTTTCAGCGTTGATAAACTACCATTTTTAGAAACTCCAATGAATTTCTGTAACAGGAACAGAGAGATATCCAGCAATTAGCCCATATGTTTAAGTTACTTTCTTTAAGAGGTTGTGCTTTAGGTTACCTTTTATGCTTTTGGGAGAATTTAGACTGATTTTCTAATAAGGTGAGGGGTCCATCTCCAAGGCCCCAGCTTTAGTTTCCCTGGTAAAAGTTTAATTCCATGCCCTTCATCCCACAACACTGACAGCCCTGGAAATTTAGAATCATTTGCTCTGTGACAGTAAAGCCTTAGATAAAGATCATCACCAGCAGCTTTTGTATGAGCAAACCACTCTGTTAGTGACTGATCCTGTGCCACATAACGTGAGCACTGGCACATCCACCTGCCCGTACAGGGCACCGAGCACCCAGAGACCTGAGCATCAGTTAGCTGGCACTAAGGGGCTTGTCCAGCTGGAGAACTGGCCTGGTTGGATGTTGGAGATTACCAGTCTTGAAGTCAAAGGGTTTTTCTCAATGCATAGGTCCCGACCTCCCTCAGATGGCAGGTCTCTTGTCCAATTGCAAGAACATCTAGACTGGCCACACTGAAATGTTTGACTTGGAACCAGGGTTTCATTTGGAGTCTTGACTGAAAATCACCTGGAGGGAAAAATACCTTAGGTGCAGAGGGCTCTTTCTAATAAGGACAGCATTTCCCATGGGACACATGCGGTTTTCTTCAGTGACCTTTACATCCATTGTTTTCATTTGTATTTTTAAAATATTTTGTGCACTAGACTGTCATGATTAGGAATAACACAGTCATTATTAAGTGGTTTGTATGTAAGCTTTCCTACTCACAAGGTGTCGTGCAGTTTGAAGTTCTCTGAAACACTTCATCTCAAAGTTGACTTCAGTCATTCCTGGATTGAAATTGCCCTCCATCCAGATTTCAGACTGATACAGTAGTGTACAGGTACATGGACTGAAATTTGAACACACGCTTCAAAAAGTAAGAACTACACCACTTACGTCGCTGCATCTTGTTTCTTTCCATTTGAATAAAATTAACGGAGAGAGAGAGAAAGTAGGCAGTATCTGCCAATGTATGTAAGACTAGCCCTTCGGAGATGTCTTTGTGTCTATGTGTAATTTACTAAAGATTTGAATAGCAGATGTTCACCCAGAAGTCATGCATAATAGTGATAATCTTAACTAAGTATGGAGAAAGCAGACAGACCCAAAATAGATTGTCGGAGAGTATTAATGGGTTAGACAGTTCGGCAATTTTGTGAATTTATTCAATTATTTGTCTTCAGAGCTATAAATATTCATAGTGTTCATGGTGGAAACAATAAAAAAGTTTGGGACTTTATATTTCTCATAAATTTATTCCAATATTTAGTAAGACTTTTTCATTGTTTTCAAAATCAAACTTCACACTCATCAAGGCTCCACGTGCTTCATTCTTTGCAAAGCATCAACTTTTTCTCTTTTGCTTGAGGCTTTTTACATGGCAATTGAGCCAGTTCTTCATATTAGTTGAGCAAATCAATAATGTAATACTAGCAGAACATAATTACAAATTTTTAATAAGATTTTCATTTAGTCTATTTGTAGGCCAAGACAAGATCAAGGTGCACACATTAAGCTTAAAAATGGGAACAGATGACTGTGTGGATCAAATGAACTATGAACTACACAAATTTTCTCCCTGTTTCATTTAAAAGTGGAAACAGAAGCAATATGGGGATGTGCTGACTAAGAGGTAGATCTTCCATCATCACAATAGGAAGTGGTTGAAATTTCAGGAGCTCGTTTTCTAGACCTGGGGAAAGAACACAGCATTTTTACTTCACACCAATTTACATGACTATTTTTGTAAAGCTTCAGTCCATTCCAACTGACCCTTGCTTTTTATTGAAGCCCTAGGTTCACATTTGCCCAGCTTCTCAAATAGAGCTCATTTTAACAGAACCGAGAGTTTGTAAGAGGATGTCTACCTTCAGAGAAAAAACATAAAGTTGATCTGAAATACGACAATTCTTTCTGCCAGTCTGATGCTGCCTATGCAGTGTGGTTGGCAATGAAACAAAATGGGCCAGGTTTTTGAAAGTTCGTTTGAACAATTTCCAATGCACTTCTTTTTTAAACCATAATGAATGTTTAGAAAAAGGGGCCAAGACCTTTTCATATAAACAGTTTGGACATAGTAATGGATGATGCTACTTGGAAAAAATGTTCCTTGACTCAAAGGTGCTCCTGCCAATCTCTTCTGGAGGGGCACTGTCCCATATCCCTTTAAAAAGGATGAGGAGGATTATTTTCTCTTCATATATTTCCTGCAAGTGTATTTGCACAGTCACAGGGTCCCGCTGCCTGCAATATGACCTCATATTTGCCTTGGAGGGGATGTCACCAGGAACACCCCCTACAGTCATCCAGCTGTATGAAGAGCTGCCTTTGCTGCCATGAGGGAGGGATATTTCTTTCCCACTGCCGTTGTCAGCAACTGTAGTCCCATGTTGCTTTTAAAGATACTACAGAAAGTGATGTCTCTAAGCTTAAAAAAACTCTATCATCTCTTTATTTGCATCATATACCAGGAATACAATGCGAGCTGTTGTGTGGAACGTCAGTATTAGTTTTAATTGCTAACATAAGGGAAGAGGGAAAAGCATTCAAACAAAGCAATCATAAAAGAGGAAAGCAAGATAATGCTCCCTACATCATCAGCTTCTCCACGCAGCATGAAGTCACCTCTCTATAAAGAAAGCGAGACATATGGACCTAAACTAATTTAAAATTCAAGGGAAACATCCAATTTTCCTCCTGTGCTTCTGCTGGTTTAATTTAATTTTTGAAACTGTTGTATCAGGCAGCAAGTAAATAGGTGAAGGTGGAAAGAAAATAACATGAAGAATGCACAGGAGGTGCCATTTCAGAGATAAGATCTCTCCTCTGGTGTGAGAGCAAAAGCCGCCCTTCATACCTGTATGTCTAGGAGTGTACAGGCAATACGACTTCAAGGGCAAAGGCCACTCACACTTCAGCTGATGTACATTTTCTTGTCTCTACTGTGGAGCACAAAGATGGTGAGAGTACTTTGCACCAGCAGAGAAACCGCGTCTAGGAAACTGACATCCATTTGGGATCATAACTGCCTTTTTCATGATAAAGCTATTTCTGTGCTTATTTCAAGTTGTGGCTTTGAGGCTAAGTGAACAGTATTAACCAATGTTTGCACAGTCAAAGTTTTAGAGTACATTACGTGGTGTTATTGTTTGTAACTTTATTATTAACACAAGGAAAACAACAGAGTCTTTCAGTTTCCTTGGCTTATTAACCTCAGTGGGAAAAGGATTTACCACTGAAAAATCTCACATGGGTGCCATATTTTGGTGGTTTATGCTCATTTCAGTAGTTTCAGTTGTTAGAAAAAATTGCTCAATGAGCTCAGAAGAGATCCGAAGAGACACATGCAAGATATTTTTCAGGATTCTATGAGGAGAATCCTGAAACAATCTCTTTTGTCACATTTTTTAATTCTAGCTGTTAAAGCAAATACACAAAAGTCAGAAACTGATCTGTTGGGATTAGGCTAAAAAGTGATTGTGCATTATATGTCATTGAATTCTTGCAATAAAGATGCTGTACCTTGCATGATGCTTGTACTTTGCTGTACTTGCAGTAAAGATGGTTGGTCCAAAACCCTACCTGACCCATCTCCTAAGGCAGAGTTGTTTTGCAGCAAGCAGTGATGGATTTGCACACGCCCTTTTCGTAGCTTGAGTTACTGTGCTGACACAACCCTCTGACCAGGCTCCTCCTGGAGGCCTGAAGGCAGACCTAGAGGAAAGGGCTAGCACTGGAGTTCCATGGCTAGTGGATGAAAGGCACCTCGTGAACTGCTTTGATTTGCCAGAGTCTTACAAAGAGATGTTCACTCCGGCCAAAACTCTGATCTACTGTTTTTGAGGCTACCCTATGATTGTATCAATTACACTTCAGAGGGCCTCATGTGTAATTTCTTTGTGCAGGCTGAGACTGAGACTGTGAGACACAGAGACATGCTTGCAACTCTCCTGGCCAGAAGGTCCTTGGTACCTCCTGTGCAAGGCAGGCTGCTGCTTAGCAAGCACAGTGGGAAGAGAGAAGTTCAAAGCCTGAGCAGCAGTAAAGGTCAGCATCTCATTCTTATTTCCTATGAGATCAGCAGACCAGTCATTTTCACCTGGGCCTTTTGACAGCTGGAGAGATTGGAGCTGACACAAATTCTTGGCTGTCATTTTTTATTCAACTGAATCTTCAGAAGACATATTTTTTCTTTTAAGATTTGGCCTTTGTTGCAAGGCATGAGTCATACTTTCGGCTTGTAATGTTTTTCAAGAACTACTTTAAAAGCATGTAGTGGAAGGACTACAGCTGAAAAAGAGCAGTATCATACAATAATTAGAGAGACTGAAAGTGAGAGCAAGCAGAGGTGACAAATGTGCTGTAAATGTGGTACTAAGGGACGTGGTTTAGTGGGCAATATTGGTGGTAGGTGGATGGTTGGACTAGATGATCTTAGAGTCTTTTCCATCCTCAATGATTCCGTGATTCTGTGATAATACATGACCATGACTGGATTTACTGCAGACAAATCGAGATTTTGATTGTGTTACTCAGGTGTTGTATGTTAAGTGTGGGAAAGTTAAGCGCCTGAAACTCAATCCTAAGTTTAGCCATCTAAAATGAGCTATGAAACTGACTGTCTCACTGCCAGGAAAAGTGACTGCCACCAAGACCAAATCTGCCCTTTCTCTGGGTTTGGGGTTTTTTGTTGTTGTTTGAAAAGTGGGTATGCAACTGCTATGAAGCTGATAGGGGACAAGAAAAGACTATCTCATTGAAAAAGAGAAATGGCAGCGGACAAAGCTGTGGAAAGCTTCAATACAAAATTTGACACATCAGCTGAAAAGACAGAGCCTGAAAAATACAACTAGGTGCTATACAAAACCAGTTTACCTTGCTGCATTTCTTAAAAATTTTCAAAAGGATTGACCATATCATGTAAATTGCGTAGAAAAGTAAAGACACAAAGGAGTTTTTGAGCCCCCTCAGAAACCCACCAAGAGGAGCAGCTTTTTTACTTCCTGAGCACCTACCACAAGAAGATCTTCCAGCATCCTTCCAGCACCAGCCCCAGCGGACCAAACAGCCACGCATGCCCGCCCTCTGCCCTCCAACAGAGCAACCCTGTGCCACCACTGCCCAGAATCAAGGCTGATGGGGGAAATCAGAACTTGCTGAACCACAAGCTAGGGAGATACCCCCCAAACTGTCTATAAGACAGCTGAAAATGAAGACTCCTGCCAGATCAATACCGAGCAATTAAGCATTAACACAGATGAACACAATCACTGAAGATTTCTGAATAAGCAAGCCCACCATCAAAAACATCACGCAGACAGTCAGCAAAATAATTTGATTCAATCTTCAGGCTCCTGAGAAAACATGCACCTGTGCTCCTACACTTTCAAAATTTACTTTTTCTAGCTTTGTTTTTTTCTGTTTCATCTTTGTATGCTTTTAGCCTCATGATTTGGGTCTACACCGAGCCCTTTGCAAGTAAAACGTCTCTCAGATCTTCTTTTATATGTGTTGCAGCACACTTTATAAAATAAGCTAAATGCCTAATAATCAGTGCCAGCATTCCTAGCCATTTGTAATTATGTTCTTTCAGAATTATATTGTTTGGAAATGACATCTCCAATTAAAATGTACTAATAACTTGAAATGGATCAATTTTCTGACTCTCTGTAATCTATTAATGTTAATAGAAATAAAACAGACTCTATCTTTCTCTGTGTACTTCAATTAATTCATGTTACTGGAAATTTATATTGGAAAATATTCTCTCAGCTGGCTGTATTATATACAAGAAAATCCCTGAAGTAATTATGCTAACATGCCATGTTGATAAGCACATAATAAACACCTGCAGAAATAGCTTTGAATTATCTAAATTTATGAATATTGATATGTAATTCACTTCCTTTCTCATTTATGTTCTTCAGGATTTGCTGAAGACATTCAGCTAGCTTTTCTGTCAATTATCTGGTGAAGCCAACTATACAACTGGTTTAGCTGCATTTTTCTAGTAATCTGCCTAGCTATTCCGTTTTATTACTGCACCATTTGTAACACCATATTTGTTTAAAAGTGCTGTAATTTTCTTCACCTGAGATGATGATCTTGCCCTGGAAGATTGTGCTTTTTACAATGACATCACTTAACCCTCAGCTTCAGTGTGCAAGTTAAAGAGGTGCTAAGCAAGCCTGAAAAATACTGTCTGACTGCTGTGGCTGTATAGCTGGAGTAAAAAGGAATTAGAGGTTTTGAGAAGAAGCAGTTAAACAGAAAACTCATGTGCAAGGTGTCTGCAGTCCATTAAAGGAAAAATCATCTGCATGAGGCAACTGTGGGACTGTGTGGAGTAACACCTGCAGGTGAGGAGATGTCCGGATGCAGGCTGAATAAAGGAAAGGGAAAGGGAAAGGGAAAGGGAAAGGGAAAGGGAAAGGGGGAAGGACCTACAGAGATCATTGAGTTCAACTGCCTGACCACTTCATGGCTAACCAAAAGTTAAAGGCTATTAATGAGGGTATTGCCCAGATGCCTCTTGAACACTGACATGCATGGGGCATCAAACACCTCCCTGGGAAGTCTGTTCTAGTGTTTGACCACTCACAATGTAAATGCCAGTAGATATGTTCTTATGTGTAAATGTATGTTCTTATGCGTACATAAATATAAATACATACATGTTTATGATATAAAATACACATACACACATGTAGACACGTATATATGCAAGTACATGCATAGAGGGAAAGAGTAGGTACATCAAACAGGTTTTTTCTTTTAACTAAAAGTTGAATACAAGTTTGTCCTGTAAATAAGGCAATATTCCAGTTAAATCAGTGCAGAACTGATGTCTGCATAATTGCAGAGCATTGTGCTTGTTAACTCTGCTCCAACCCCACTACCTTATTCAGCTGGCTGAAAGAGCCAGGACTCTGGAAGGAGGTTACAAGAAGTCTCTGTAACAGCCACTTGGGTATGAGGGATGTACCCAGTCTTGCCTAAAGTAGGCTGGGATGGCTGCAAACACAGACACTCATCAGTTCCCAGAGAGCTGGCAGTGACTAAGGGACCAAAAGGGCCATGGGCAATGTGAGGTAGATCCTGGAAAAAATATTCAAAAGACTGTAATTATCATGATAATGAGCATAAATAATAATTTTTGAAACCTGAAAATATTTCTTTCTAATTAATTTTTTTCTTCTATCATATTCCTTAAATGCGTATGTGAATTGTGGCTTAGAGTGTACGCTTCTTCCAGACTAGGGCTCTAGCAGATACGAAGCTCTTCTGTTCTCTGGTCCTCTCACTCCACATATCAGGTTCAAAAACTTTGCTTCTTTCATTTTCTTGTAAGTGCAATGTTACAGAATGCGGAAATCATGAAAGACAGAATTACAATCCAAAAATTGTTTTCTACATGTCTAGCACAACAACCAACATTGTTTTATGTGTTGATTTTTCTTTTCATCAAGAAAGACAGCTAGCAGCTCTGACGATTTAGCCTGGGTGCATTTATTTATGAACAATTGATAATTACTGTCTACAGCACCAAACAGCAACACACTCTTTGTAGCTTGAGAAAGCATCAGATTTTGCTTCCAGAAGGCCAGCATATTCACAGCTCAAAACAAAATGTGTGGCAAAATCTACAAACTACAATCTACATCCAGTTTGTTTCAACAGTGTTCTTCAACGAGGTATAAGCTGCTGTAATGCTTTTCAAGAGAAGTCTATGCTTGCCCATCCCATCTTAATGCTATTTGGACACATACATATTAGTGTCAGGCAACACTGTGCTTTGTTGGGTCAATGACAAATTAAATTAACTCAGAATCGATACACATGAAGCTGAATGGACTCAGGACATGTGGTTCTGATTTAAAATGAGAAATCTTTTGAAAATAACAAAATTTAAAGTAATAACAGTTTTCAGTCTTGAGTAAAAAAACCTTTTTTTCCTAAATGGAAGGCATCTGTAAAGTGTGAGCAAAAATACAATGCTTTAGTTTTATAAATGATCAGTGTTAATGTCAATAATAATTCCTTTTTTCTTTTTTTCTTTCTTTTTTTTTTTTTTTTTAGGTATAAAGCTATAGTAAGACCAATGGAGATCCAAGCATCCCATGCACTGATGAAAATTTGCGTGAGAGCTGCTATAATATGGATTGTATCCATGCTGCTTGCCATCCCTGAAGCGGTGTTTTCAGATTTGCACCCTTTCCATGACAAAGGGACTAATAAAACCTTCATCAGCTGTGCTCCTTACCCACATTCTGATGGGCTGCATCCCAAAATCCACTCAATGGCATCATTTCTGATCTTTTATATCATTCCTCTATCTGTCATCTCAGTATATTATTATTTCATTGCTAAGAATTTGATCCGGAGTGCTTACAACATCCCTGTGGAAGGAAACGTGCACGTGAGGAGACAGGTAGAGATTTTCTTCAAAAATTCACATTTCCCATGAACCTTGAAACAAAGAGAGATCGCATAGGGAAATTTACACTAAAGCAAACTGCACCCGCTGTGCTAATTTTAATAGACTGTGGGCTAAGAGAATTGAAATGGTTGTCATAAACTATGGCACAACAGTAAAGAAATCTTCTAATTTTCCTAAGTTAGAGACTTTGGCAGGACAGCTATCATGGCACAGCAGAAGACTTGTGCCAACACCTGGGAGAAGGTATTGACCAGGATGCATGGGGAAGGGGCAGAACTGATGGTGGTGTTGCGAAGTCAAAGTTGAGGGGTGACACAGCAGAAAACTTCTCAAAGTTTCTTTATGAAAGAGGACCATGAAGAAAGACTTGTTCCATGAAGCGGTCCTTCTTCATGTGGAAGGAAATGCTAGGTGTCTAATTCAGTCCATAGGACTGAAAAGCAAACAGGACACAGCAATGGGATGTCATCTGCTGGTGTTGTGCCACAACAGTGCAGGCTGGAGAGGGACTGGAGGAGTGGAGGCAGGAGGAAGACAGTGATGGGAAGAGGGCCACCAGCAGGGAGGAAAGAGCAGGATGTTGAGGTCCCCTAACAATTCTGCTGAAGTTATACATCTTGTAAGTGGTGTGCAGATCACAGTGTTGCAATCCATGCTGAAACCTCAGGAGAAAAGGAAAGATCTGGTTTCTTTCCCTGAAAGCTTTCATTTATTATAATTCTTGTTCTTTCAATGCCTCTTTTTCTATGGTCTCCAGGGGGAGCTGTGTTGGACAGAATAGCCTGCTCACTTGTTATCTGCCCTCTGATAAGCCAGATTTTTCAATATTCTGGTCCAATAGATGGTACCCTCAACTTTCACCTCATGTCTGATCTGATTTACATATGCGGGACATTTGCTCTGGACTAATGCAGACTCTTAACCTTCCCTTTGTACCCTTGAAGCAGAGTAATCTCTGTTACTGTCACTCATGAGTGTTCGTTGGTTTTTTTTTAAATTCCATAGAGTATCCCATTGCAGAGTTCACAGTCAGGCTGGCTCAGCTGAGACATAATGTGATTGAGTCTCATGCTCTGTTTGAAAACGTGTAGGTCCTGCACAAAGTGAGGTGTCTTTGCCAGGATTTGGCCAACCTAAGTCCAACCTTTCTACTGGAGGCTGTTCATTGTTGACTACTCCTTTTGTAAGCGTATAGGGAGAAAAGGAGTCATCTCCAGCAGTAAATCCAAATCCTACATAAGCAACTGAGTGTTTCAGGTCACTGCATAACCCTGAATGAATCTGAGTCTTGGGCTCGTCTAAGCAAGAAAGCAACAGCAGGGCAACTTGTTTCTAAACAACTTATTTGCCTTGACAGATCCCCTTCCTTTCAGCTAAGGGATACTTCAACTCAAGCTAAACTGACACGAGCCATCCTTCAGCTGAACAATTGTCCATATAATTGCACCAGGCTGACATCTGCACCTTAGGTTGGCATGAAACAATCATCTCACGTAGCCTTCTGGTGCTGAGGGGAAACACTGGGACAGAAAGTTGCCCAACAGATGATGTACGATCCCTGAAGTCCTTGTTCATTTCTCTTCTGAATGTGTATAAATCTTTCTCCCCTGCTGGTCATTTTTCTGCTGATTTAATGACTGTTTTGATTAGTGACAATAAAGTGAGTAGTAAAAGCAGCCCTTTCTGCTTTTAGTTCTGGGGAAGAGGTTTAGAGAAAGCAAAAGGCCAGGCTGCAGTCTAACACCATCAGTCCATCATTCCTGTCCTGCAGTGTACTCGGGAGCTATCGGTCTCCATCTGAAACAACTGGTATTGATTTCTTTATTGCGTTTCTTCCTTTCTCTGTAGTGCAGATGTGGCCTCAATAGCTCTGTATCAAATTAAAGATACATTTAAAAGGATATATGGTTTAGCCATGCAGAGCCTCTTCTCAAAGGATTTAATTTTCAGCCCGCTCTCTGGAGACATTGTCACCTGGTAAATGTCAGTCCTTTCTAAGCTCAATGGCTAATTTTCAGTAGGTGCCATTAAAGGGGCACAAAATAAAGTAAAAATGGGCATTTCAGGTCTCTTCTGCCTACTCCCCACTTGCAGCTGTCCTGATCAAAGGCCAGCCTTTGTCAGCTGCTCAGCTTCTGATCTGCTTGTGCAGCTCAGAAGGTTAGTGAGGATGGAAGGCAGCTGGGAGCCTCGCCAGGCACTGCTGCCTCGCCATGGCAGGAACAAGGGCAGAGGGGATGGGGTTGGGGGAAGTTTCAGGCCATTTGGGTCGTGCTCAGACGCAGGGAGCAGGTGGCAGCAAATTCCCTCAGTGTCTGGGAAGAGGTGCAAAAATTACCAGAGAGAAGAACATTGTGATTCCTGAAAAGGTAGCAATGTTGTGCTTGCTGTGCCTGCAAATTTATGGCTGTGCGGCTTCTACCACGGAGCAGCACAGTTCAACAGATCTTTGTGGGCAGCTCTGTCCATCCTCTCCTTTTGTGAAGCCTTTGTCATGGCTCTTCATTAGGAAGAAAGATATGTTTTTCAGTGGCATTATTATCTTAGTAGGCAGCATTGGTGGATAAACGATAAGACGGTTTACCTCAGCTGCCCTCAGCTGAGCAGTGCCTTTGGGTTGAGTCCAAGCCTGAACTTGTAAGTAAAACAAAAGTGTGACTTGTTTGTGTGAAGGTTATACTGTGTGTCACCTTCCCCTTGGGCACATCCAGTTATGTTGAGAGGCAATCACCCACCCGTTCACCACCTACATCCACCTGCTCCTTGTGGCCCCAGCTCTTCCAGCTGAAGGGCCTACACTGCTGCTGCCTCAGTGTTTCTGTAAGTACAGAGTCTCCTCTCTTGACTTCTCCATCTCCTTCAGCCTCTAAACACCGCAATCGGTCTCCAAGGGCTGTGAGCTGTTGGCAGCACATTTGTGTACATATACCACATGGCCCTAAGGCAGAAAGTCCTCTGGGCTCTGTGAAATATTCCAGTCCCCTCTCCATTAATAATAATAATAATACTAATAACACTAATAACAATATTTTTCTATAAATTACTTCCATTTCATTACATAAATCACATATGAATAACTGATGCAGATGTCACCTCCTAATCCCTAAGGTGCAGCACTGGGAAAAACAGTCAGCTACTGGTCCTAGCTAGGGTTATCTACTAATCTGAATTTCTCTTTATCCTTCCAGATTGAATCTCGTAAGCGCCTGGCCAGGACAGTACTGGTCTTTGTGTGCCTCTTTGCCTTCTGCTGGCTTCCCACTCACATCATCTATTTATACCGATCCTACCACTACTCAGAGGTGGACACCTCAGTGCTGCATTTCATTGCCAGCATCTGCGCTCGGATCCTGGCATTCACTAACTCTTGCGTCAACCCATTTGCTCTCTACTTGCTCAGCAAGAGCTTTCGGAAACAGTTCAACAAACAGCTGTTCTGCTGCAGAGCTCGCCTCCTCATCCGGTCCCAGAGCATGGCCAGGAGCACCACACGAATGACCTCCCTCAAGAGCACCAACCACTCCCTGGCCACCTTCAGCCTTATCAATGGCAACCACATCTACCACGAAGGCTATGTCTAAAACTCACAGTCGGGGACTGCTGCATGACATACCCAGTGCAGCTGCTTGGTTCTGCTCTGTGAAGACTGTGAGTAGTGCAAATATGCACACATGCCTGCACATGTGTGTGCAGTGAAGTCCGATGAATTCAGAGAACTTGGGGGAGGTGGAAGCATCCAGCACCTCATCCTGGGCTGCAGCATGCCTGGAGCAGTGGGTCACCTAGCACCTGTCCACAGCAATTCCCTGGGTGGGCTGTGTTGCTTTAAGACCTGTTGCTTTTAACAGGAGTGAAGTGAGCACCTCAAGATCAAATCTAGTTTGGCTCTGCTGGTTCTTCAACTCTTTCTGTTCAATCCCAAACTAAGACAGAACTTCAGCAGTGACGAAGGCCATGTCAGCACACACAATTTGTCAGAACATTTGCATCCAGACGTTCATGGCATGCTATTTTTTGACACCAAAATAAATCCATTTAAATAAGGTAAATGCTTTTACAAAGGAGCTCACTGTAGGTCATTTACAGACTTTTCAAGTATTTATTAATGTTCTGAGTACAGTATTAATTAATGTTGTAAAAGATACCAAGAGTTTACTGGGGTATGTTGGTGGCCCCATCTGAAATGAGCATTGTCTTGCACCACATCAATGTGAAAGCAGTAACGTGAATAAATGTGAGTTGGAACATGTTTACAGTTTTCAGATGTGTGAGCTTTTGCTATGTCACAGAGGAGACAGCATGTCATTTTCCAGGCATCACTACTTGGCTCTTCCTGCCTTCAAGATGTGTGACAGTGAACGTGTTTCATCACCTGAGATGTACCACGTAAAGTTTAGCTGGGTCTGGCTAAGGGCAGGCAGCTAACAGACGATGAAGCACAGCCATTTTTCATGCAGTAGTGCTTTGTGAAACATTCCTGTTATGCAGCAGAAGCCACTAGCAATGCAAGGGCTGATTCCCAACCCATAGCTTTTTTCCTCCTATCTTCACAGAGCTCTGTGGAGGCAGAGGGACAGAGCTGGCTGGTAGCCTGGCAAGCCAGGCCTTCTGTAACGTCCACCCCACAACAAATCCTGTGCCGGGCACCAGCCATCCTGGAAACAGGAGCACAGTGTCCTGCCAATAACAAACTCTTGAAGCATGTGGGCTATAGGACAGGCAATGAAGCTGCACATGTGATAAAGCAAGCTGCTGCAGATGAGGCCATAAAGCAATCTCTGTAGCAGAATATTGAGTTTTTAATGGTCCTCATCCTCTTTGACAGTGATCCTTTCTTCTTACCACAGCAAAAGAAAAATTAGACCTGGTAAAACTTCGTGTTAGGCTTGATATGTGAATGCAGAAAAAGTCATATGGGCACTGTAATCACGCTCAGCCTGAGCCCACTCCCTTGCCTAAATGACTGTGTGGTTGTGGTTTTAATTTCAGTGGGCTGCCCGAGGTCCTCATTTACTGCTATTTTCAGCAGGATGGTGCTTTCCCTGAGCTTCCTCCACGTGAAGCTCCTGATGAGCAGCCTGGTCTGGGACTGTTTCAGAGAGTTCGGCCGAGATCAGAGCTGTTTATGACATTTTAAAATGAGAAAAGTCTATCTGGCCTGAGATTTTTTTCACTAAATATTTTCTTCAGCCATGTAAGAGAATCTAACCGAAGGCAAGCAGGAGCTGCACGCTTCCCCACAGCCACACTGACTGTGCTGCTTTGCGTGCCCTCCTGACCAACAAGGAACAACAGATTGCTCTTGCTTTATGAGCATAACCCTTCAGTAATTTCTGAAATCATGTTTTCAAAGGGAAAGATAAAACACAGCTCTGATGTGAGCAAGTTGCAGATGTGGGGAAAAGAGCCCTGCCTGTGGCTCCCTCAGGGCTGCACTGAATGCGGCTGTGCTGCTTTGAGCACAGCAGGGTTATGAAGATGCGGCACCATGGAATCAAACAGGTGTTGTGGATTTTGCTCTTTTCTTCATAACAGAGCTAGTGACTCCTCTGAGGAAATGAAAGAGAGGGTTTTGGCTCTGATCTGTAAAGTGCTTTCCAAAAATGCAGCTGCAGGTGTCCACATGTGTCACAGGGGCACCATTGCTTCATTTCCTTGGTATTCCTTTTCTTCCCTTTGTTTCCAGAGACGATAGGCAGAATTTTAGAGGGGGCTATGTGTGAAATGTAAACCTTCCATCGGAAGCTAAAATGCCTATGAAGTCTTTGAATTTTCAGCGATGTAGATCGCAGAGGAAAACTAGAGTGCAAATGTTCATAAAATTCTTTGTTTTATTCAAGTTCCACCACACCATCAACCTCAATTTAATATCTTTAAGAAAATTCAGTGATTCTGAGAAACAAAGAAACTCTATTCATGGCAAAAACTATTTTGCAAGGTGTTTCACAAACTTGCACTTGCTTTTTAATATCATGGAAAGAGCAAATCTGAGGCTGGAAGTGTTTCTTTGTCATCTCTGCTAAAATAACAAAAACACTGAATGCAGCAGTTGAAGTCAGGGAAGAAAGACCTTGAGAAAGTTTTTTGAATCATCCTTGCATGAAACTGAAACAGTTGTAGCTGTAATTGGTTTTCTGCTTCTTGCTACTTGTCTCATTACCTTGGTTTTGAAAACATGATGTACTTTACACTGCTGCAACAGCCCAGTTCCTTATCTAGAGCTATTTCGATGTTTGCTGGTACACCTGCGGCGCCAGTTCTTTGAACCTGCAGCGTTGTCTGCAGCACCGCTTGTGCTCAATAAATTTTCAAAAGCTCAAGATAAAGCCCTTCCCATGGGGCAGGCAACTGCAGAAATACACACTTGAGTGCTGCCTGCTCCTCAGAAATACCCTGGTCCACCTTGGGGAGAACCCCTGGGGCCACACTCTTTGGGAAACACTGCATTTTAGGGCTCTGAAAAACAGTCTTACCTAAACGCATTGTTCCTTGGAGATTGAGGGATATCCCATAAATACTGTAAACAAGGGAAATTCCCCTTGAGCCAGATAACTCTTTCTTTTCTTGGCCTGCTCTGTCCCATCCTACGCATGGCAATCATGTCACATCCCAGCAGCTGCAGCAGGTGGGTGGGGGAGGAACGGCCACTTGGTCAGGCTGCTGCGTGTGGCATCATGGGGAGCGCTACTATTCACTACAAGGATGTGGGGCTTTCATCTGGGTCAGAAGTGCTACAGGGTTGTTAAATACTTGTAGCTGCCATTAGATGAATCAGCGTGAAACATGAAACTGGTATTTAACAGGGACATCCTGAGTACTGCCCATTCTTTCTTGGGACAGAAAAAATGGAGCAAAACATTGTTCTTCATTAGGAATTTGAGTTTTCTGTGATTCCTGAATTCCCTTTGCTCCCATTAGGAGTAGTGGGAAATGAAGATGCTGAGTAAATCACAGCTTTCAGCTGTTCTTGCTTTAGATTAGGATCATGCAGCACAGTTTGGCTCTGAAGTGTTTTCTCACCCATTTTGAAAATCAGCGCAAATAATCAAAGAGATTACAATCAAAAAGTACAGAAATTTTCTGAGACCGACACCAAGTAAAGGCTTCAGAGTCCTTCAGCTCGGCCTACAAAGGGTATTTGTGCTGTAGTGTTTCCAAATATTGCCTTTTAGGAAATATTTAAGTATGAAAAATTAAAATGTTTGTGATCCTACTGCATGGCAACAACAGTTTTAAGAAAGAAAAATGTTGGGAAATAAGGGCTACACTGATGAACACAAATATTTATTTTACGTTGAAAAAAGTGCCAAATGTTGTGTAAGGTACTGAATTTTTCTTTGTGTTAAATTACCTCAGTTTACCTAACAAGAAAACATATGCATGATCCTGATTCTCCCAACTAGTGTGACTTGTATGGAATGAATGTTTTAGTTACAAAATAGAAAGACTCCATTTTTGTTCATGATTTGGCAGAAATGATATGCCTTCTTAGCTGTTTTTCTGACAAAATACATCTTTTTTTCCTACAGCAGAAAACCAAATGTGTGTATTCAGTTGGGTAAGAAAACAGTCTCTTGGTTTTCTTTAAAGGCAAGAAGAAGTTCAGTGGTGCTTATCTGAGCAGTAAGCAATCCCCTGAATGTTAACTGTGCTGCTTACTGTTAGTGCTAGGCACCAAGACGATAAGGGGGCAGCTTACCCTCTCCATCCTGAGAAACCACAGCAGTCGATGGGCCTGTATCATTCTGCAATTCTGTGGTTCTTCAGTAAATAAATAAAGATCTCTTATATCACCATATTAACGTTTCCAAGAGGAAAAAGGCAGCAGAAGGTGGGAGGTAAAGGAATATTTAGATGACTTTACTCAAAATTGGAAGCTTTCTGCGCCTTTACTGAAATATTTGTGCTACACATAGTATACTTTATTTCATATATATTTTTTTTAAATGACAGTATCTTTACACACAGAATCATAGAAACACCAGGTTGGAAAGGACCTACAAGATCATCTAGTCCAACCGTCCTCCTAACTAAACCATATCCTGTAGCACCTCATCCAGACGCTTCTTGAACAGTGCCAGGGATGGTGGCTCCACCATCTCCTGGACAGGCCATTCCAGTGCCTGACCACTCTCTGAATGTTGGTATCTTCTTGCCTAAGAGCTGTATGGACTATTCCCTCAAAAGCGATGGCCCTACATTAGTTTGGTGCCCACGCATCTCTTCTGGGAAGACCTTCTTGTCCTTAGCCCTTTCCTCTTCCTGAAGGAGCTAACAGGGTTTCACCTCTCATTCTGCCTGTAAGCAGCTATGTAGGAAGAACACAGGGGTATGGGAGGTGGGCACAGCATCCTATAGGACCTCTGAATCACAATTCAGGCACCCCAAGTTCTGTTGACTATAATCAAGGATAGAGAACTCCAATAACTTATTCCTCCTTTGGATCAGTCTCTCTAGGAAATCAGAATTTTAATTGCACAGGCCACCTTGAAAGGCTGGGCACCTTGAAATCTGGATGTGGATTCATGTTTGACCCATGAGTCCTCACCCACATAGAGCATCTGTGTAGGCCATGCCACAGATGGGATGGGTGAAAGGTGGGAAAACTTTCATTTCTGGCTGCCTGGCTGGTATTTATCTGGCTCCTTTGTACTTCATCATAATCTGTCACTGCAGCTGTAAAATCTGTTAAGGATAGAGACTAAATACTACTCTGCTTTATGTTAAGATTATCCGTGAAAACTGCATCTAATTTTATATTAAAATCACAACCAAAACACGTCTTAAAAGTACCTAATTGCTTGTTTCTGGAAATAGCTACTTCAGACAATTTCTGTGATTAGTTTGACTATTTTACTACAAGTGGATATTAATTAAAGAGAACTGATCATAGAATTCTTTTGAAGTAAAGGATTTAATTTGTCTTATTGTAAATTAATTACAGTTCATGGTAAAATGCCTGCCTTATGCTGAACATCTTTTAGTAAGTGCTGCTGTGTTTTTTCAAGAAAAGTCAGTCCCTTATGTCCTTCCAATATGTTGCTTTGAAACAGATGAACCTGGGCTTTGTGCCAGCACGTCTAACTCTACAGTCAGACAGAGTGTTATGCCTGTTCACGCCACCATTTCTGAGCAGCTGCTTTTGATGGGAAGTGGCTGTGACTCCAGCCTGCACTGTGAAATGGAGAGCAGTGACTATAACATGCCTACCAGACAGGTCTTCTCATTCAAAGGGTTCAAAGCATTCTGGAAAAAAAAAAGGGGGGGACATCCAAAGCAGGTAGAAACAGCTGACCCACCAGACCTGAAGGTTAACAACAGAGCTGAACATAGATCCCAGTGTGGGATGCCTCTCTCTTACCTGCCCTGAAAAATCTGGCACCTAGCCCCTCAGAAAGCCATCGTCCTTTCTCCACCATTCATTCATGGAGACAGACGCAGGCAGATCGCCCCTCCTGTTTTGGACATGTATCTTAGCATGAGCCATGGCGCTCAGTTTCTCACTGTTACCACCCAGACCAACACCAGGTGACCAACATAGTCTAGCTGCCTAATTTTAAATGGCTGATGTCTGTGCAGCTGAGTCCTACTGTACCACTCCTGCAGCAGGCTCAGTTCAGGGCCACTCGCTGCCCTGCTTCCATGCTGGCCAGCCCGCCACATGCAAGTCTACCTTCTTCTGTTCTTACCAGATGCTGCCTGCAGCCCTATTACCACCGTCTGATGCCACATTAGGCAGACTGTTCAGATGGATTAACAAGGAGAAGACTTCTCTTCGTCAGCCACCTTGATGGGGCACACAGGAGACATCTTCAGAAGGTGGTTCAGCCCTTGCTCATTTGCTCTCCTGAGGGAGCTGGGCTTGTTCAGCCTGAAGAAGAGAAGGCTGCAGGGAGACCGCATTGCAGCCTTCCTATATTTAAAGGGAGATTATAAACAGGAAGGAAATCAACTTTTTACAACGGTAGACCATGATAGGACAAGGGGGAATGGTTTTAAGCTGAAGGAGGGAAGATTTGGATTGGATGTCGGGGAAGACCTCAACCAAGAGAGTGGTGAGGTGCTGGCACAGGCTGCCCAGGGAAGTTGTTGATGCCCCATCCCTGGAGGTGTTCCAGGCCAGGTGGCTTGGGGCCCTGGGCAGCCTGATCCAGTACCAGATCTGGAGGTTGGCGGCCCTGCCTGTGGCAAGGGGGGCTTGGAGCCTGACGATCCTTGGGCTCCCTTCCAACC
>WBMW01004306.1:30726-54331 GCA_013396635.1 Penelope pileata | reverse complement strand
TTCTATGATTCTATGATCTTTTGCAGAGAAACGTAAAGACTTGCAGTAAGTATCCACATGCAGGAAATAGGTAGATGGAAGTAAAAATAGACTAGTTGGTAAGATTGATACTTAACAGAATGCTGCTGCTGTGTATGCC
Organism: Penelope pileata; assembly: GCA_013396635.1. Classification (NCBI taxonomy): domain Eukaryota; kingdom Metazoa; phylum Chordata; class Aves; order Galliformes; family Cracidae; genus Penelope; species Penelope pileata. Next base: position 54,192 of record WBMW01004306.1, on the reverse strand, counting down.
TTGCATATTACATTTGACTGCAGTGCTAGCTGGCGTATTTTCCTTGATAACAAAGAAGAGAGAAACATTTAAAATTTATATATGAATAGATTACCTAATAACCCTTCCAAATTACCTAACCTATATTTCTTGTTAGTATAATATGCTTGCTTCTGTGAACGTCGTTCTATTCTACGCAGCTTTAAAAAAGAATAGTGAATTTTCTTTATTTATCTCCGATACTGCATTATAATTAACATATTTTTAAAGCCTGTGGAGAAAAACCAAAACTATATTACTATTTCCAATCCATTGTTGTACCCTTTATTGTTGTTCTAAATCATTTAATTTGGTTTTTTGTTTGTTTGTTTGTTTCTTAGCTCATAAATATGCTTGATAACAATAGCTTGATAACAGCTTGATAACAATAATAATCTGGACTTCCTGCTTCCTACGTACTTCTCTGACCTTTATTGTTGGTTCTGCCCTTCATTTTATCTTATATAGTGTTTTCCTTTTCCATTTCTGTATGTGTTAGCTTTTCTTACTGTGGAAAGTCTTGACACCTTTTCTGTTTATACATGCAATAGTAGATAGTGGTGTTAATGAGCAGGAGAAAGTTACATTGCCAAGTCAAAGTTATAAATAATTATGATTACCTTTGATGATACTGTGTTATGACTACTAATTTTACATAGTTGAGACTGCAGAAAAGCTTAATTACAAGAGTAGGGCGAAATATTTTTTACCTTTTTCTGCAACTCATCAGCTGCAAGCACATGAACTTTTTGAAGTGCAAAAGAAATCAGCAGAGCTAAACTATGCAAAGGAAGGGAAGATTTGCTTCCTGTAAGAACTGGTAAAAGTTAATGCTTTGTTTGATGAAAGGAGCTGGAGATATAAGGAAGCTTTGTCTCAGAAATGTTCTCCTTGTAGCGTGTGAACACAATGGCTCATAAGCAGAGAAGAATTGAGAGCAAATATAACCCTGCAAGAGCTTTAAACTGGACATTTATTGAATTGTATGGTAGAACTAAAAACGAAAACAGTACAGAGGTAGGGTTAGCCCTAGTAAATAAATCTAAGAATAAAAGTGTCACTTCCAGTGACAACATATTGCAGATTATGTCCAAATCAGGAAAGAAAGCGAGTTCCATGTTTTTTAATGGAAATGTTTTAATGTTATTAATACAGAACTTTCAATGTTACTAAGATAGAAAAGTGGATATTCCTAACCCAGCACTTACAGAATCACAGAGCAGTTGAGGCTGGAAGGTACCCCTAGAGATCATCTGATCCAACCCCTGCTCAAGCAGGGCCACCCAGAGCAGGGTGCCCAGGACCACGTCCGGGCAGCTTTTGGAGATAGAATCATAGAATATTACAGAATAGTTGGAAGGGACCCACAAGGGTCACTGAGTCCGACTCGAGGTTCCACAAAGGACCACCAAAAATCCAAACCCTGTGTCTGAGGGCATTGTCCAAACATTCCTTGAACTCCAGCAACTCCAGCCTTGACCGCTGTCCTGGGCAACCTGTTTCAGGGCCCAGCTCCACCCCCTGGTGCCGAACCTTTTCCTCACCCCCACCACCCCCTCCCCTGACACAGCTCCATGCCGTTCCCTCGGGCCCTGTCGCTGTCCCCAGAGAGCAGAGCTCAGCGCTGCCCCTCCGCTCCCTGTGAGGAGCTGCAGGCCGCCATGAGGCCTCCCCTCAGCCTCCTCTGCTCTGGGCTGAGCACACCAAGGGGCCTCAGCTGCTCCTCGCACGTGCAGCCCTCCAGACCCTTCACGCATCTTTGCAACTTCTGCCAGTGCTCCATCACAGAAGTGCTTCCTGGTGTTCAGAGGGAACCTCCTGTGTTCCAGTTTGTGCCCACTGCGTCTTGTCCTGGCACTGGACACCATTGAGAACAGCCTGGCTCTGTCCTCTTTGTGCCCTCCCTCCTGGTATTTGTATGCATTGATAAGATTTACCTTTGAGCCTTCTTTTGTCTGGGCAAAAAAGTCCCAGCAAATATCTGGTTTTAGGCTTAATTTTTTTAAATATCTTCATTTTTGTTTTACAGGTTAAGTCTAATTTTCTTGTTCCCAACAGGCGTTTCTCTATTCTTTATTTATTTCAGTATTTTTATTTCTTTATCCTTACTGATGTTTGCAGTAGCTTTTAATTTGCTCTCATTTGGAAATTTAATTAAATAGCTATTTGACTTTCCCTTCAGATCATTAACAAAGCTGATAAATGAAAACAGGCAACTTTAGTACATTGCTATGTATTGGCACACTTTCTCTAATCTTCTAGGAAATGTCCAAAATACATAACATTTCCTATAATCTCTTTATACAGGACTTTAAGAGTTTAGCAAATGCTTAGGTGAACTTTGCTTATTTATTGTATAACCTTTGCCAACAGCAAATGCTAAAATAAAGGTACAATGTTAAACAGTGAAGAGGATCCTGCATATCTGAAGTGTCATGGTAGAATTTTGTGTGTGTGGAGAGATCTCAGAATAATAGCCAGATACTGTGAATCAAAAGCTTTGCAATAGTTTTCTAATACTTCATTTTATTCTCATTTTTAAATTAAGCACATTAGTGCTCTCCAAACTTTGAGTATTCCCAGCTGTGGGGTCACTTAAAATCCTCCTCACCAGTCTTTCATTCTCATTCCATCCTCCTCACCAGTCTTCGGCCTTTAACTCATTTCTCCCCACACTCCATCCTTTTCACTCAAGAAACCACTGCCACTGGGGCTGGCAATGTGACAGAGGGTGATTTACAGAAGCACGTAGTTAAACATACAGGAAAAGGGATAAAACATGTAAGCGTATAGTGCTCTGTTACATGTCCCACCCCACCTGTCCAGGAATTAAGCCATGCAGCTAGCCAGGCACCCTAGCAGATTGTTGAATTCAATTCATTAAGTGCATTAAGTCCTGAAGGTGTGGAGTGTTGTCCTCCACACTAGCTGATTCATCAACTGTTGAAGCAGCACAAGCCTTCAAATTCAGAATGGCATTTATGATGTCAGAGGAGAAGGTAGTCCGTTGCCAACTGATGGTGTAAGGTTCCTTGGCATACAGCAGTCACTTCCAAATTTAAGGCAATATTTGCCTCTGATGTCCAGTTTAAACCTTGTGCAAGGGTACATGCCAGGTGCTCTGTGTTTGGCGAATGCTCCAGCTCCTTCAGGTAATGTTACTCCATGCTTGGTAACTTGATGGGGTGATTGCCCACACAGGTTGAGAAGCTCTGGCTTGCGCTTTTCCAGGCTGAACTTTAGCTCAGTTATGGGTTTGTGATACCAATGACGTCAACCCAATGCTATATTCTGTAGATAAGGTACAGGTATCCATTGAAGATAACCTAAAGTACAAGAACTTGAGAATCTGATATTAACAAAGGGCGTGTAATAAGGGGAGAAGTTAAGTACAGAACCACACTGCATTCTCAGGATGTATCATATGAATGTTGACATCTCAATTAATAGGTCACTTAACTCTTTCAGGATATGAATGTGTATGGTCTGTGCCCCTCCTTCCACCCACTCCTGCTGCTCCCCACATCGCATGGCCTTGGAGTCCAAGGACTCACTCCAGATATTTTCATCCCAGTTCTTGGCATCCTGTGAATGTTTAGTGATAAGAACATAAATGAGGGGAAGTCAAAACCACACTTTTCCCATATCTGCGCCTTCGTTCCTTAGCAGTACACGCCACCAGCTATTTTACAGTGCAGTGCTCATAGCACCTCTCTGCCTGGGCAGTAATTACTTCTTGTGCTATCACCTTCACATCTTGTAGCTCTCTCACTTTACAATGTAATGCTGTAACTTCACAATCAAGAGCTTTAAGTGTATTAGCTAATAGCCATCCCAGTCTCCCCGCTAACTGGGAGACTCCAGTGTTGCTTTCCATGCCAATTTCTGCATGGCTGCCTCAACTGCCTCAGGGGCACCTCATCATCACGTTCAAGCCCCACTTCTGGCAGAGGCATGGTAGCCAGGAAAGCAGCCAGGCAGGACCAGCACTCAGTGCTGGGCCGTTCCAGAGCACGGGGAGTCCCCACCGCTGCTTCCCCAGTCCCCAGCTCTTTTGCCAGCCATGACATGGCTGTTCCTGGATCCTACCAGCTGCACCGGGTGTGAGAGCCAGCATAGGCAGGCAGCAGAAACCAGCCCAGACCTGTGGCTGAAGCACAGAGAGGATTTATTGTCATTACCTTGCCAGCTGGGGGATCCCTGAAGCAGCACCTCAGGCACGTCCGATGGGGCACCTCCAGGTCTGCCAAACGCCTACGTTATCTGCAGGCAGGTGTTCTAATTGTGAAGCACACCGAGGATAAGACACAGTAGGTATATGTGTTTTTGTACATTGCTGCTCTCCAAACTTTGCATATTCCCATCTGCAGGGTCACTGAAGCGTATTTAGTTCTTCCCTGTTCCATTCTTCTGTTCTCACTCCATCCTCTTTGCCAGTCTTCTGCTTTTAAGTTGTTCCTCCTAGCAGAGACTTTGGGCTTATGAATGTGTATTCCTAGGCCCTTTCCAGCTATAAAGTCTTGCATGCACATCCAATTTCTGCAGTTCCAAAAGCAATCTCATCACATCAGCTGCTGTGAGCCTGGCACTTACGCAGGGGTGCGTTTTAACCAGCATGTACAAGAAACGCATGGTTACATCTTGTGTTTATTACGTATTGTCTATTCCAGGTACTGCACACAAATTTGTCAAAATCCCATCGTTTTCTTCTTCTTGTGGCTAAAAAAGAGCAAAACTTTTAATTCCAACCTTTATATTTTAATTTTTTGATAGAAAACCTGTTGCAGAACTTAAGTAATTGCTACCAAAGGAAAGGGAGGGAGGATCAAATTATTTCATAGCTTGTGAATTTACACAAAGTGAATAGACGTGGCCATACTGTTCCTTTTCATTTCCTTATATAATGTCTACAACTTATTAGACATAAAATTTCTCACATATGTGTCAGCTAACTGCAGGTCTTATCTAGCTGTCTAGAACAATTAGTAAACTATTATTGGTAATCTAGATTTTTTCTGAGCAACAAAATAGACTGCTTTTAGAATGCTAAAATATCTTAACATTTTAGTAATCATTTGTTGTTAATCTTTGATTAAATGTAGAGAGTTATACTGCAAGGTACAAACTGCAAAATGTTTTTAACTCTGATAAGAAAGTAATAAATTACTAAACAGTTACGATGTATCTTTGTCAATCTAGTTTACATTGCTATGTATGCTGAGTCAGCATATGGTATCCGTGCCATCCGTTTGAATTTTTCCCTTACTTAATAAGAAAAACCTACAACATAATAACTGGTCTGATCCCTGTTGGAGCAGCTGGAGCTGGCTCTGCTCTGGCATGGAACAGTGCTGGGCTCTGCTCACAAAGGCCACCGTGCAGCCCCCACAACTTTTCTATCTGTGATGTGTAACAATTTGTCTCTTCAGATATTATTAAGTTTTCAGACAAGTTAAACCAATGCTTAATGCTGTTGTACAGAGAAGTCAATGATATTTTGAGATTGTGCTACAAAATGGAATAAGCAAAAGATTCAGAACAATTCAGAAGAGAAGACATCGTTGTGCAGGAGGGCAAGGACGGTTACTGCAGCAAGTTTTCTGTGGTCATGTAGGTTGAATGACTCCATGATATTATCACTAAAGAATGTACTAGTTAATGCGGTCATATGCTCTAGTGTTGTGTTTCATCTTGCTTCTGTGAATGATACCATGCCTGTCTTTCCTTCCTTCAGAGTAGTTGGTACAGAAACCTTGTCTTGCTAGGAAAATGGAGGATATGTAATAATTTATGTGAGTAAGTCTCAAAGAACATATAGAAGTTTTACAATGTGTAGTCACATCTCTGAGCTGCTAACAGCAAGTTTACGATTGCTTAATTTTCTTCTGTTACCACTTCTGTAGCTGACCTGTGCCACATAATGTGTGGTAGCATATTTCATCCTCATAAAAACGTACCCAAAACAGGAAGGGTGATCCTCAACAGTATGTTTGTTATTTGGGGGTTGGTTTGTTACAGTTTTGGTGGGGTTTTTTGTTTTTTGGGGTTTTTTTGAGTAGTTTTTGCAAAACTGTTAAATCCCTCACCTGCAAATCACAAAATGCTTTAGAGGGATTAATTGAATGTCACTACTGCTGTGAGGTGGGGAAATCTGCTTATTTTATTATTTTATATACTTGAGAAAAACTGAGCAGTATTGAAAACTCTGAGCAGAGAGCAGAACAGCTGCCACTATTGAGAAATCACTGCTGCATCTAACTTGGGTCCTCTCTGTTCATCTGTGAGAAGGAAGATGGGCTTGCATTATGCGAGGAGCTGAGAGAAGCGATTAGCATTCCAATATTAGCAGGTAATATTATAGCTAATATACAGCCACATACAGCTAATATTAGCATTCGTAGTGATGTCTGAAGTAATATGAAGAAATAAACAATGCAAAATGCAAAAGGCGGAAACGACACAGAACACTTACAGAGATGTGTTTCTGACCCTCTAACATTTTTTCCAGACACTTACATTTTGCTGTGTTCAGAAGTAGCATCATGGGATTATCAGGGAAGTTTTGAAATAGGCATATTTTGATTTATTTGGCTTGCCACTGCTGAAAATTACCTAAGGTGGCTGAAGGACAGGTAGTGTCTGTAGTCCACCTGAAAATACCAGTTTCACTTACAGACCTGCCACTCCTGTTTTGATCAGATAATAGACTATTTTGGTTGAATTAAATATGCAGAGGGGATAAACTGATCCTGTTTGCTAATTAGCTACTTGCTTTTATCACTTAGGAGTGTTTTAACTGCATGATCCAGGGAGGAGATATAAAATGGCTAATTAGTTCAGAGAGGCAATCTGTCCTGCTGCTTGAGTAATGAGGAGTTTACTCTTTTGTTTTGCTTTAGTTGATGGAATTCCATTCAAATACTAGGTATTACTTTCTGCATAGTTCTGTCAGGGTGGGGGAGTCCTTAGAGAAAAGTTAATGAGGTTTATGTCTTCACTGACCGATACAAATCCAGATGGTAACAACTCTCAGCACAGAGGAATTACCTCTGCTTCCTCTTTGACTTGCTCCTGAATTCTTAACAAAAGCCTTATGTGAGCTCTCTCTAGCAGATTCAGCATATTCAACCCGTGTTAGTGACTTGTAGTCAGTGCCCTGTTTGCATTTATAGGAACTGCTTAACACTCAGATCTCTGATTTATGTATTAAATTTTATTCTTTATTTGTTGGGGAAAAACATTTGTTTCTTACAACGCTAGGAACATGCATGATCATGGTATTAAATAGTGATAGTCACAGCTTCTCTTTTAGTAATGAGCTTGTTCTTTAGCAGTTCAGTGTAATTTGTGCCCAAGTTGTACGGCTTTAACAAGATAAAATAAGGAATATTTGCTGATTTTCTATGTTAAAGATACATACTGATTTTATGAAATTACTGCAGCAAGTAGCAAATACTGCATGAGAAGAAAAACAGTGCCCCATGCAGACAGAGGCACCTGATTCCATTCAGTTACATCTGCACTTTTTCAGGGTGTTTGCTTTAGGGACTGGTAAGGAGAAGGAAAACAAATAGAACATACTGGATTTCTTTATGTATGTGCTTTTTTAAAGGCTGTCTAGAAGGAATGATGAGTTGCTACAGATATTTAACGCTGACGTTATCTGTAATAGTGGCTCTTCATAATTTTCTCTGTCACCAGCCTTATACATACTTTGTTTATTGTTTTCACTCCTTTCTCATGTCATGTGTCATACCTACTGACTCTTGAATGAAACCCCACCGTGTGTACTTTGCATGGAAGGCTGAGATGCAAAGGGTTCTCTAGAAGCTCCGTGTCAGTGTTATGTTGGAGCTTTTTCCTTTTATCAGTAACAAACTTAAATGAATTAGAATCCTGGAATCTGACAGAAAATTAAAGCTGAAACGTATTAATTTAAAGGAATGGAACTAACGCTTCTGGATATCTGTACTTTTCTCACATTCTAGCTATAAGTTCTATAATAAACCACAGTAGTCATTTTGTCTCCGATCTGGACTGAAAAATACAAATATCATCTTAAAGGAGACTGTCAGACATGAGGAGAAGCAGTGCAGAAGCTGTTTGGAATATGTTAAAAAATCGTAGCAACCTCAGAATAAAAACAAAAAGCATGAGTTAGCTAACATAATAATGCTTTAAAATATGCTTTTAAGCATGCAGATAGCTATTAGGGATAAGTCAGGATGATTCAGTAGATGAAGCAGATGTAAAATGAAAACAGAAATGCTAACAAGATACCCTAAGTTTTAAGGAAGTTAGAAGGCTTAGGAATGAAATAAAATATACAGATAGACATTGTAAAGAGATTACAAGAGAAAAGAACCTGGAAAATACATTTTTAGTGGATGTAATTTCAGAACCTGAAGTGGCTGAAGGTGGACCACTGAGAATGGTACAGTACTCACACAGTTTCAGCTCACTGCATGGCAAGTTATTAAAAGTGCAGAGTAGCAGAATTATTGGTGGGATACCACCTGTGGGGAGCAGGGAGTGACTATGATTCACAAACCCAATCCCCTCTGTTAGACTGAGGAGAAGTAACACTCAAGATCTGTACACAAACATCAGCTTTAAAGGGAGATTTCTATAGAACAGCTATCCTGCAGGCGTTGGCCCTCTCACGGTTAGATCTAACTAAACTGTGCAGTTTCATGAAAAATCAAAGCAAGCCTTCCATTACTTAACAAGTTTGAGAGGAAAAAAAATAAAAGAGAAAGAAAGATTGAGGGATTAAGAGATCACCAGAGATCACCAGTCTTGGATCCAGCACTGGACCTACCGATGGAGGTGCTCAGTGCAGAGTCATGATCCCCCCCAAGACTTGTACATGCTCCTATTTCTTGGTCCCAGTTCCTGGACTTCTGGAGCTTTGTCTTGCTCTGGTTTCAGGACTGGGAGTGACACCAGGCCCCTCCCCATGACTTGTTTTTCTCTCAGGCGTTGTTCTGGACCCTTCTGTCGCCTCAGTTCCAGGAGTGGCTAACACATGGCTGAGTGAAGACCTCAGCTGAGAGGAGGCTTACCTGTCTCTTTGGTGTTGTTTGCATTCACAGTACAGTCACTTGGGGCTTATCCTTTACAAATAGCAATGAAAATACCTCTCAGTGTGATAGATGGGTAACTGAGACAAAAATAAAGCAGCAGCAATTTACCCAGAAAGATTGACGGTGAACTTGACAGTTGTGTCCACCCGCACAAGCTGCAGACCATTAGCTAACCACTAGCCCATGATTCCTCCTTTCAAGTGCAGGGCTGGTAGCTTGAATGCTCTCGTTCTGAGGCCCACTTCTAGATAACAGACAGCTTGAAAATTGCTTTCATCAGGCAAAAACTTGAATGTGTGTGGCCTTTCAGAAGATCTGGTGTTAATTTATGTATGTCCTGAATGTAGTATCACAAACTTTGCCGGCTTTCTCAGAGACCAGTTTGATTTCCTTGGCAGTGTACTTGAAAATTTTTAGTATTGATGACAAACACTTCCTCTAGATGAATATAAAAGAAAATTGTCATATACTAAACAGACAAAAACTATGTGAACTGAGTGTAAGTTTTGCATACAAGCATTGCACTGTTTACTGTGTATTTTCCCTAATAACCAGAGTTATGAGGAACAAACCTGGGACATCTCAGTGTTTAGCTTTTTCTAAATCTGACTTAGAACAGGTATAAATACTATGTCTGACTCAGGTAGAAAGATCTCCGTGGTTTTAACTAACTCCATAAGTTTCCTTTCAGATACGATCTCATTACTTTTTCCACTTCGTATCTACATCTGTCACAAAATCTAGACTAAATGGAGTAAAATGATAAAGAAAACCCTCATGGCTGAAGCACAATTTGAACCTCAGCCATAAATACTGGAAATTTCATGGTGATACATTTTACTTCAATATAAGCAATGATAGTTTTGTACTTCAAGTGAACAATATCTATGCTAACATTAAACTATGTACCATGCTGCATATTGAGCCCTTTTACACATCTATGCATATCTTTAGCAGCAAACTATGATGTCAGATGTGTTTTTAAGGAGTACATCTTCTTTAACGTGAAATTAACTGAATTTGTATTAATGTAGCATCATGCTTAAGAGGCCTAAGTGATCTTACTGGCAGAAAAGTTGCATGAGTCAACTACAATTTAAATGTTTGGATTGAGTTTAATAGTTACCCACAAACAAAGGCTCTGTCTACATAGCAAATAATGCAGTGCAATATCAGTATCCATCAATTGACCAAAGTACCTATAGGCATACAAGCTTTAGCACCTGTATGTATCAGGATCAGGATTTTTACCTAAGACTAAATTTAGTTCAGACCAATGCCATGAATGTCACCCCCATGCAGTGTTTGAAGCTGTTTGCCACTGGTTCAGACCTTTCTTCCCGCTGTAGGTGTGGAGACAAATCTGTTGCACACCTTTGGCAGAGTTCCAGGTTAGTTTCCTCCAAAAATAATTAATCTACTTTCCATGCACCAAAATCACTCTTCAAAACCTATGAATGTGCATTAAGTGCTCAGTGGATTCACTTCAAAACGGTGCTACAGCTCCAATCCAAAACATGAAAGCTAATGTAGTTATTGTGGAATATTAGCTATCTAAGCTGCAAACAAACACTGTAAATTTAGTTTAAATATACTTTGCCCATGAATTGTAGCTAGTGTTACAATTCAATTTTGTTGACACCGTTTTCTTCCAAAAAATTTGTGTATTTTATTACATTAAGACTTGAGTAATAATACATATTATACACTACTTGGATATACTGTGAAATAATGTCATAAGCATATACTATGTTAATAATATATTATTTCCATGTATTTTTATTACAAGTGTATGCTGCAGAGAAGCCACAGTAAGTCTTTTATCAGGTATTACAACAGGCTCTCACCTAACCAAAAAGATTAGGCTACTGGGGACATCTGGATCTGTCTGTGTCCGGCATGGGTCACCTCGGCCACATCAGAGAGCAGCCTGGTGGCCCCCAGCCAGCACCAGGGCACCCAAGGCGGTGACAGAGGCACAGCAGCCTTGCACATGCTTATTTTGTCGTTGAACTGAGGAGTTTTGGTCCCTAAGAGCTCAGCCCTTGATGCTTGTGGTGACGAATGTGGTGACGCTTGGAAAGGCATAGTGAACCATTTCATGTTTTTCTTCACTCTTCCGTGACTCTGAGTAGTTTGAAGCGTGTGTAAAAATGTTGGGTTATGTGTCTTGTTCTAACCTAGAGACCTGGCTGCGAGGAATTGCCTGGTGGGTGAAAGCAACATACTGAAAATAAGTGATTTTGGAATGTCTCGTCAAGAGGATGATGGAGTATATTCATCGTCAGGCTTAAAGCAGATTCCTATCAAGTGGACTGCCCCAGAAGCCCTCAATTATGGTAAGGACGTGTCTGTACCTTCCTGCAGAAAGCATCTATAGCATGAGAAATAGGGGGGCTACACCAACAGTATTTCAGCTTATATACTTTTTCCTCGTGCTCAATTCAGATCAAAAAAGTTTAAAATATTTTCATGTTTCGCCTTATTTATGTGGCATGCAGAATGCTGTTCTACCTTCAAAAAGAGTAAGGCAGCAGCTTCAGGATTGCTGTTATGAAGCACTAAAACAAAGCTCTGTCTGTGTTGCCAGCTGATTATAGTACACTGCCTGCTCTGTCATCTGAACTGTTACCAAATGGAGTGGCAGGTTGACGAGTGGCACATTTATGGTAGTGATTGCTTTAGCATTTCTTTGAAAATAGTAGAAAATGTTAATGTTCTATGTTAGGTAAGTCATTGACTGGAGAAAAATAAAGTCTCTGCTTTATATTTTTCAACTGCAAGCTTTTTTTAATCTGCACTTTTATATATTGCTGTGCTGTTAACATGGAGGGAAAATCCATTATTTTTGATTAAGGTGAGTGGTCCATAGTATGTGTTAGATCCAGAACAAAAATAGAAACTGCAGCATTTAGCTTTGTAGCTTCCAGGTGAAACTAGAAAATAAGATTTTCTAAGTGGACTGTGAAAAGTCAGCATATTAAATGGATGATGTCATATTTTGAATGCAGTTCTCTCAAACAGATCTTTACTTGGTTACTTCAAAAAAGAGAAAAAGGTTCTAAATACCTTATTTGACATGTCTATTAATATTATGGCCATCCCTTCAAGCTTGGTTTTAAAATAATGAGTTGGAAATCATAACTCTTTGTGACTTACAATTGATAGCAAAATGCTACATTTAATTATTGCTTTTGCAGGAGTCAGTGCCATAAAACAGTAAATCAGATCTTCCCTTTGTAAGGCTAAAAATAAATGTACTTACAAAAATTGATCCGATATTACCAATTGTTCTAAGGAATGCTAGTGTTGCTGGTGTTCACTGTGCAATAAACTTTCTGTTCTGGGTGTTTCTTCCACTACAACAGGTGTTTTGAAAGTTTTATTTTCATTATTTCAGAAGCACATGCAGTTTATTTGATATATAACAGAAAACCATTGTTTGTAGCCAGATGCAGCCCAGTGGACTACGTAAAGCAGGAAACAGTCATATGTGACAATGCCTTAATTTTATACTTTTGGGGCATTTTTCTGCAAATTACTGGAGACAAGTGCAGTTTATTAATATCTGCTTGTTTGGTGTTTCCTAAAATGCATCCCTACCCAAGCAACTTTAAGTGACCTTCCTTAGTGTTGGGAAAACAAGCTATCTTGAACGTTTTTTTAGTGTGTTTGGAGGTCTAATATAGAACATTCGAAATGTGGTGGTAGGTTTTTGGGTATTCTTGAAGATTGTATTTTCCAGTCCCTTGAAAGATGCAAGTAGAAGTAGTTGGTTCATGTTTTACAGTCCTAATAATATGGTCATAAGTACTGAAATATTTATTTAGTGCAAGTAACACTGAAGGTATTTAAGAATACCAGACTGAAATGGAACTAAACCTGCTGTGCCACAAAACGAGTTGGAACCCCTGTTCATGTCAGTTCTTAGTGGAAAAATTTAAGAGTTGGAAGAAAATGAAGGATAGGTTAATTTGGCCATTACATGAATGATACAGTGCTTAAGAAAATAAGAAAAAGGGTTTTTCTTTAATCACTTTTGGATTCACTGTATACAACAAATAAATAGCTGTCACTATTTAGATTTAAATAAAAGGAAAAAAAAACAACAGAAGTTGTGAACTTGAAACTGGATTAGGACAAATGGAGTGATTAGGGAGATGTGTCTGAAGTCATAAATGAAATTCTGATGCTGCTGGAGCTTGTGGAATATTCAGCCTTTGCTTCATCGTACTCTTCAGTGCCATTCCTTACCATTATTCTTGCTTGGAGCTATCTGATTTGCATCACTTCCAGCAAGTGAAAACAATGGCTTAAAACCTCATAATAAAATCACATACATAGGCCCACTGCAGGATATTTTTGCTTCTTGTTCTGTCAAAATCAAAATATACATTGAATGTGTATTTTTTTCCACTACAACTTTATGTTGTCATGTTAATAAATTACTGCATGTTTTTGTTTTTCTTTTTTTTTTATGAATGAATAAGCCTTTTTTTTTCTGTACTAGCATAGTTGGAAGGCTAATTAGCTGTGCAGAACGTGTATTTTCTTTTTTTTTTTTTGAAGAGCTAATCACCTATCTTGTATTTAGTGAGTGATTTCAATGAAGAGTGTTAAATTAGTGGGTGCCAAACTCTGAAGAGAGTTCATACATAGACAAGAAAACTAATCTTACTACAAAGACTATAGTGAATGTGCATAATTGCCATCTACTTAGGCACACTAGCTGATGTAGCACAGCTGGAAGCGATACTTAACTGAACTTTCTGTCGTCAGAACAGTTGTCATATCACCGTCACTGTAATTTAGATGTATTTTTCCTTTTTTTCTAACAAGAAGTGGCTTAGTTTGTTTGGTATAATGGTTGAAGAGAATAAACAGTACATTCACAAGCATGCATATATTTTTAAGACCAAAGATAAAGTATAAAAGTATAAAGTATTAAAGTATAAGAGTATGTTACAGAAACATAGACAAGAAAATCGATGAAAGAAATGTGGTAAATGGATTTTTATGGTAATATTTTCGGAGGTTCTGCTGCAAAAGGCATGGATCCTTCTTCACTTTTGTGCTACAGCACCTCTTTTAATATGAATCCATCAGGGACAGTTGTAGTAGTTTCTCCAGGGTCTCTCCATCTTCCACAAAATCAAGCTTTCATTACACGTTTGGAATTCAGTAATTTAAATTTGCTGTCTCTGAAGCATGGGTAGAGACAATGGAACTAGCAGGCCCAATTTTTTTCTTTAACTGATTGGGTGCATCAGTTCTTCAGGATCAAATTAAACAACAGTTGAAGCCGCTGTACCTTAATTTTCAGAGACTGTTTTTTCCCCTTGAGGAACCCACACCTCTTTGCAGTTAAGAGCTTTGTTGGTATCGGCTACTGTTGGAAAGCGTATTGCCATGCTGTATTAGGGAGGTGGGAAAGGTAATGTTTTAAAAAATATCTTTAGAGTTGCAAGTGATTATGAACAGATGAGTAGGAAAACTGGTATTTTTCCGTCCTTTTGTATTAAAAGAAAGTTTTTTGGACTGCATGGTAAAAAATTCTTAAGCAAAGAAAGCATTACAAGCAAAATGACTGGTATGGTAACCTGGTCTGACCCAGCAGATAGCTAAGTCCCACGCAGTTGTTTGCTCTTAGCTAGAAACAAAGACAGGTAAGATCTTCTCAGCCATGTGCTTTGTGTAACAGGTCTGTCTGTCAAACTTCTTAACAATTTAAGTTAGCTTTTATTATTCCTAGTTATTGAGCTTAAGATAATTTATCATTTGAAATACTGAAGACTGTGATATCTGCACAGTGTTTATGGTAGCTACAGTTTTGTTCAGCTTAAAGCTTGCTAATATAATACTTTATAAAAAAAATGGTGGCCAGAATAATCTGAAGCGTGAATTTCGCTGTAGACTAATCTGTGGGTTTTCTCTCCTTTTCTTAGGGAGATACACATCAGAGAGTGATGTATGGAGCTTTGGAATCCTTCTGTGGGAGACATTCAGTTTAGGAGTATGCCCGTACCCTGGAATGACCAACCAACAAGCACGAGAACAAGTTGAAAAAGGTAGGGAATGAAAGAAATGCTGTATACTTCCATAATGGTGCAGTACATACAGTGTAACAATAGCAAAGAAATTACATACCAGTTGTCCAGAAATTTTAACCAAAATATGACAAGATTATTTAATTGCTGAATCTGGCAAACATACATTTATTGAAAAAAAAGGGACTATGTTGACCTCTGACTTAGAGGAGAAAAGACATACAGCATGTTATGTATATGCACAGTGTATATATCATACATATATTACTAAAACATGAGATGAAGAGAGTATGGATTTACTGCTGTGCAAAGCAGAGGCTTGACCAGAATTAATTATTTAAGATTACGCTAATGCACTTATAAATATTCTAAACTGCTAGAAGAAAAAATCTGTATCATTCCATCTTCTCTATTAAAGCATTTCAGACAAAATTTTAGCAATTACAGTGGAAAATGCTAAGCTGCTTGAGCCATGAAAGCTGTATTTCTCTCCTACAAAATAATCAAAAGGCTTTTATTGAGGTAGCAAATAACTGTGAGCAGGATTTCAGGACTTTGATTTATTTTCATCACAATTAGTGGCATTTCAGAACTGTGCCTCCTCTGCATAGTGCTACTGTGTAAAGCAGGTTCTAAGCAGGTGACACTGCTAAATGATTTGTTAAAAGTCTAGTTTTGGGAGGAGGGTTGTTGTTGTTAATTATAATCACTGTAGATGACCACCAAAGCTTGGCCTTAAAAGGCAAAAGCAAAAGATTTAATCTTTTTCAAGCAGAGATATGTATGTAAAAAGAAGTTTTCTGACCTAAATAGTGTTCAAATCCACTGCAAAGAATAATCTTCACAGAAATTAGTACAATTCAGAAATTAATGATTTTTTGAGTTTTCAGTTTTTTATGCTGTGGGAAGAACAGTCCTGTTGACCCATCAGAAATTCTCTTTCAGTTTTTCTTTATAGAATCACAGAATGGCCCAGATTGGAAGGGACCCCAAGGATCATCAAATTCCAACCCCCCTGCCACAGGCAGGGCCATCAACCTCCAGGTCTGGTACTGGATCAGGTTGCCCAGGGCCCCATCCAACCTGGTCTTGAACACCTCCAGGGATGGGGTATCCACAGCCTCTCTGGGCAGCCTGTGCCAGTGCCTCACAACTCTCTCAGTGAAAAACTTGCCCCTGACACAAAGTTGAGAGTCCATGAATTCATATATCAGCCTGTTTTCCTGATTTTTAAAAAATTACAGCTTTTCTGTTAGGATAGTCAACTAGAATGCTCCCGTTTTCTTCCTGATCTTGTCTGTTAATCTCAATTACTCTATCAGTAAGAGTCATCAGTAAATTTAGGCCTGGTTCTCCAGGTGTGGCATCACTCACTAGTGCTTAGGAAAGGGCAGGGATTACCTCCCTCTACCCGCTGGCAATACTTTGCCAAACAAGGCCAAGATACCACTAGCCTTCTTTGCCACAAAGGCACCTGGCTGGCTTATGCTCAACTGAGTGCCCACCAAGACCCCCACGGCCTTTTCTGCCAAGCTACTTTCCAGCTGGGTGCCCCCAGCGTGTCCTGGGGGCTGGTTCTTTCCTAGGTGCAAGACTCAGCATCTCTCCTTGTTGAACTTCCTGAGGTCGTTTTTCCAGCCTTTTGAAAGGCTGCAGATGGCAGAAAGGCCTCTGGATACACAGTGGTTCATGACCACTGTCATTCAGCCACTTCTTCCAGTTTTGTGCCATCTGCACGCTTGCTGAAGGTACACTCCACATCATCATCTACATCATTAATGAAGATGTTAACCAGGCCCCAATATTGACTCTTGGGGTACTCCCCTAGTTACAGCCCTCAAACTAGACTGTGTGCCACTGATCACCTCCCTGTAGGCCTGGCTGTTCAGCAGATTTTCAGTCCACCTCATTGTCTGTGCAATCAGCCCATATTTCAGCTGCTTCTTCATGAGGATCTGATGGGATGCATTGCTAAAAGCCATACTGAAGTTTAGGTGGACAAACCCACTGTTCTTCCCTCATCTACAAACTTGTTGATTTCATCACAAAGATCTTCAAATTGGCTGACTACTCCCAGTGACTTTGTTATCCTTCATGTGCCTGGAAATGGTTTCCAGGATTAGCTGCACTGTTATCTTCTCCCAGATTGAGGTGAAGCTGACAGGCTTGTAGTTCCTATGTGCTTCTAGCCCTTCTTGAAGACCGGAGTGTCATTTGCTTTCCTCCAGCCCTTGGACACTTCTCCCTGTCACCTTGATCAATCGAATATTGTCAAGAGTGGCCTCTTGGTGATGTCTGCCAGCTGCCTCAGCACTCATGGATGCGTCCCATCAGGTTCTATGAAGTTACATATGTGTGATTAAGTATTCTCTGACCTGATCCTCTTCCACCAAAGATGCATATTCCTTGCTCTAGACTTTCTCCCTTGTCCCTGGGGCCTGGGATTCCTGAAGGCCAGTCTTGCTAGTAAAGACCGAGGCAAAGAAGGCATTCAGTGCCTCAGCCTTTTCCGTGTCATGTCCCAGCATCCTCTGCCTTCTTCAGCAGTGGGCCTGCATTTTACCTAGTCTTCGTTTTGTCACGTGTACTTTTTGAAGCCCTCCTTGTTGCCTTTGTCATCCCTAGCCAGATTCCATTCTGTCAGGGCTTTAGATTTCATACCCTCAGCCCTGGATGTCTTTGTATTCCATGCCAGCTTCCACCTTCTGTATTCTTAGTTTGCTTGAGTTTTGCGAGGAGCTCGTGGCTTTTCATTGTAGGCTTCCTGGCATTTTTGCTCAACTTCATACGCATTAGGACGTTGCCTTTATTGCTGTGAGTGCATCTCTTTGGTACACTCATCTGTAGCTTCTGAATTATCAGCTGCAAATTTACTTAAGTGGTTATTCCTTCTCCTGTTAGTCTCTGTGTTGGTGACCTCCTTCAGGTATCGCAGCAGATTGGCTACAGGACCAAACCAGAAGAATAAGAGTGTTAAGATGATATGGGAAAATATAAAAATAAATTTAAAACAGGGAGAAGGGAAAAAAAAGGATGAACTGTAAGCGGGAAGAGAACTTCCTGAGAATACAAAGAATGGAAGAAACATGAGCATAAAGGTCTTTACATTTTAAAACAACCAGAAAAATGTATTCCCATCTGAATGGTTATTTATGATTTTTCTCGGTGTGGGAGGGTGGGGTGGGCAGGGATGGCACAACTGAAGCTTAAGAGGCTAGCTAGTTCCTAAGATACAGGAAAAAAATGTATGCAGGTTGCTGCCCTCATAAATAAGAAGCATACTGACAGTTTACCTTGAACAACTTCAGTGTCATTCGTACTTGAGCTTAGGTTAGTTTAATACTTATCCGTTCTAACTGGGTTATGTATTGAAGACTTTGTTCATATTACAAGTGATGTAAAATTTACCCTCAATATCTTTTTTGATGTAGTGATCTTGAGCGTGGCTTCTTTCTTTTTAGATTTGTCAATTTGTATCAATTTTCAATACTAAACTTTTTCCCCTTTTCTCCTGTACTAGGTTACCGAATGTCAACACCACAAAAATGCCCAGAAGAAATATATAAAATAATGCAGAGGTGCTGGGACTACAAACCAGAGAACCGACCAAAATTCAGTGAGATTCAGAAAGAGCTATCTTCAATCAAAAAGAAAGTGACATAGTGATATACTAGTGCCAAACTCAACATGTGGGACTTCATTTTCCACTGAAGTACTTTTTCCCCTCAAACACTATGCGTTTATACAACATTATTTGCAATATTCATCTAAGATTACTTTGAAATTAACTGTTTTTTTATATACACGTGTACCATCTTGAATTATGTCTACACCTGCATTAAAGACATATACTGCCAAATGCTATATATCCAGTCACAGTAATATTGTCGTTTAGGTTACATGTAAATAGAAAAGCACATACTGTAGATTTAAGAGACTGTGGCTTTTATGTGTTTTACAGCAAGTAACTGCTAGTGACATTTTTCAGAGTTTTTCTACTTAACACTGTGTTCTCACTCTGCTGTCCCTGTCCCAAATGTCAACACCAGCTCTAACATAGTGACTGTGTCATGCATGTTGGCCTTAAGACTGAAGACAGTTTTGATAAGTATTTCAACTAGAAACTTTTATATTTTTCAAATTCTTCCTGCAACTGATATTTTTAAATGATAGTTTGTTTCAAGGGTAAAGGTCAGTTAAATTCTGGATGTAAGCCTGATTAGTAAACAGTGAAGTCCAGAATTTTCTTTTGTAGAAAATTGAGTTACATGTCCTTTTCTTACCATGCTATAGTAAATATGTCTGAATTCTGATGTGATTTACTCACGCCTTTTACACTACCCCTTTTCTTCCTGTGAATTCGGTAATGCGTTTCCTTTACAACTACCAATGTTTATGTAAGAAACAAACAAAAAAATCAATTCTTGACTACATGTATTGTTAAGAAATACTATAAATCAGCTGTCTTCCAAAGAATATGTAAGAACGGCCAACACGTTTGCTAATGATAGCAAGAGGTTTGATAATGATATAATGACCAATAACATTATCTTAGAGGAGTTAAAGAATGTGAATTGCTAGATTTGCTTTTGATCCTGATTTTTTTTTTCCTTAAATTGGTAATAATTCTCAGTGTACAGTTGGAGCATGCAAAAGGTTATGCGTTATGCTAAGCAAAAGCACGTTCTGTGCATGGTGTCCAACAGAAAACAGTCTATACGGCATGAGGAATCAATGCAAGGAACCAAAATAAGGAAGTTATTTTAAGTCTGTGACATGCAGAACAAGGCAGAGTAGAAATACTAACCTTCTAACTTTTTAAAATCATTACAATCAGGTTTCAGAAGACAGGGGATAGGCAATCGCCAGCAGGAAGAAGAGAAACTCATTTAAAAGCAAATAACATTCCGCAGTGTAAGACACAGTAGATGGGGAAAAGAGGAAAGGTACAGTTTGTTACTCTGACTTTATGTCCTTTTTATGATGGGGATAGTTTTCTATGGCCTTACATAGAAACAGGAACAAGTTACAGTACCCTGGTCTGAGTTCCAGAGTTAAGGTGCTTAAAATTTCTATATGAATTAACTGAAACTTGCAAGATAAAGGGATATCCATTACTGTTAATGCAAGTAAGAAACAAAGACTGACAGTAACACAGCATCTGGAATGTTTATTACCCTATATTTGATTGTTACGGTGTGACTGAGATGTTGTGAAGTCTGTGGTTACATTGCATTTTTATTTCTCTTAAGATTACTTTTCTATTGTCCGCAGCATTTTTGCTCTTTAAAGTATATTTGTGGTAGTGCAGACTGGTAACATTTAAGGGCTACGTGTGACCAAAATAAGTCTGGTCTAGAAGAATTTGTCTGTTACAAGGGTTGCTCCAAAGGTAATGCCTCCTGTTTCATGATGTTGGCCCACGAAACCAGAGGCAGATGCTGGAGGTCCAGCAGCAGAGGCTGACCCTTCCCCCCCAGCTCCCGTCCCACGCTGTGGCCGTGTGACAGATGGCAGCAGAGGGGCACTCGGCCACATGGCGTCGGACAGGGGAGTGCGGGGGGAGCCGAGGGGGGCACTGAATTCCTCCCTGCAGGAACAGCGGCACCCACTGACATTCACTGACGCTGCTGAACGCTGATGGAGCCCAGCCAGGGGCTGGGAGCACAGGGAGGTGCTGGGGCGTTTCTGCAGGGGGGACAGGGACAGGGGGGCACCTCCGCCGCAGCAGATTGGGATGAGCGTGGCATGCAGCTCTTGTTCATCTCTGGTGAAAATGCACAGCTAATGGTGGTGACTTTGTTGAAAAATAGTGTTTTGTAGCTGAGAATTTACTCTATCAAACTGTTATTGTGCTCTATGTACCTGTTGTAGTTTCTGTGGAAATAAATAAGAGGGATTACTTTTGGAGCAACCTACAAACGTAGTCATGAAAGTATAGTACTTGGAAAACTCGATGGCCTAAACTGAACTTCCTTATCAGCATACTGGACATCTTTTCTTAGTACTGTATTTTCAAGTAGCCCAAAGATATTTTTCAAGAGCAGTGGGAAGCATCCGTGTTAGTTTGTATGCTTTTAAGTATTACGCGAAGTTTGTGCCTTAATTTGCTAGTATGCTAATGCAAATGCAAGTGCACTAAGATTTAAGAAATGCACCACAGCAGTATGGAAAAATCCAAGTCTCAAATCCATTATTAATTCAACTGCCGGTCCGTATGTATGCACCACTGAAGTCTGCAAGTAAGGGTAATGGTGTCTTCTCTGTCAGCATCCTTGCTTCTCTGGAGAGTTGATATTCTTCTTCTGTGAAAGAGATGAGTTATTTCTTTGCTATATATATCCTTGACAACAAAAAAAAAAAAATTCTTTTTAACAAAATACTATTGTATTTGTCTTAAATTAACTGGTCACCATCCTGCTTCTCATATATAGATAAGAAATACATTCTTATTTATTTTGAAAATGGTTAACATTTGCAATTCATATCACTATTCTGTTTAAATTCTTTTTAAAACATGGGGATCATTCAGCAGCAAGAAGATATATTATTACTGCTGAAGTAAGCACCGGTGCAGTTACAAAGTAGTCACTCTTCGGGAGAATGCCAGTTTGAGTTTATAGGTATAAAATAAGTTTAAGCACGTAGTCTCTTCCATTATTTATTTATTTTTTCTTACCATTAACTTGGCAGTGTTTGTGGCAGAATTTGTTCATCATGTCTGGCTTGTAATGTTTTGCCATTACACTTTAGGAAGTGAAATCTGTACCTATCAGTACTTAGATTTCTAAGTTTCGGTAAATCTCTTGCAGGGGAGTTTGCAGAGGGAGCTGCCCCGCAGTGAGGTTTAGAAGACAGGCAGTGTGGAGAAGCCAAAGTCGCCGCGTCTGCTCTCAGTGAGCTTCTGCTGGCTGAAGTCTTGCGTTATGCGTAGGTGATGCAGGTGTTGGTCATCAGGTTTGCTGTGGAGAGCCCACAGAGAACGTTAGCCTCTCTTGGAAGTGCAGTATTTCGAGTGGGCTCTGATGCCTGCACTCGGTCTCAGGCTCAGGAGCCCGAGGGAGTTCTGAGCTGTGTGCACTGTTGGATGAGAGGGACTCAGTAGTCCTTAGGGTTGAGCCCAGAGGTAGTTTCAGAATCCAGTCGTCAGTGAAATCACGAGGATTCCTGAGCGTTTCGGTTTTACTGGAAGTGAAATACTGGAAAGCATCGTGTCTTTGAGCAAACGTGACACCAGCAGTGCTGGGATCTTTTAGAATTAGCACTCCACCAAGACTCTCTCCTTGAAATGTACATTTTCGGTGGTTCCTAATGAAACCAATGGAGCAGTTTTTCATCCAGCAACAGAAGTTATTTTACACTTCTTAACTGTAACAAAGATCTGCCACTGTATTGAGTTGCCTAATGTTTTAAAGTTGTTATTGGAAAGCATATCACCGGGAGACTATCAGTAAGAAGCGTAGTTTGTAAAGTAGGTCTCATCTGATTTATGAGAATCAGAAAACTAGTTAAGGAAATAATAGGTTATTTTTTAATCTGTGTCTTTAACCACCTGTTACGCTTACCCACCTCCTGTGGGCACATCACTAAAGCTTACTCTGACGTTATCTATTTGTTATCTATTATAACTCTTTGAAGCAATTTGTTATGCCTTTTGCACCCATTGTAAAGATACTATTAAAAAAAAAAAGCACACCAAGAAAAAAAAAAAAACACAGAAAACCTAAAACAAACACACAGAAAATTACTTCTGAGGTTACACAGAATATCCAAAGCTCAGAAGCGTTTGGAAGTGTCTGCTTCTTTACAGCTTCTCAGAGATGTGCTGCTGCATGGATAGCAGCAATAGCCATCCATGCTGGGCTTGCTTCCCTGCTCCTACAGTCACGTCCTCTGAATGGCAGTGCTGCTGATGCACTTTCAAGTGTGAATTACTTGGAGAGATGAGGTAGTGTGTAAATAGTGTCATTACAGATGATACTCGAGAGCAGTGGTTCTGAAAATGGCTGGTTGTCACCCGGAGTGGTAAATCATTCTGAGGATGGAATAAAAAGGAAGAGGCTAATTGGGAAAATCCACTTGCTGTAACAGCTGTCTCATTTGCAGGGAATAGAAATGTTTGTTATGCCAGTGCACTTGTATTTGTAACATTTTTATGACTAAGCGTAAACATTTTGCTATTAAAATAAGAGCCCACCGATTATTGTTTTTTTTCTGGAAGCACAAAAGGACTTGATATTCTTGCTAGGCTGTCATAATGTGGAGAGGAAGGTACAGGGGGGGGGGGGGTTTTTCAGGGAAGGGAATTTTTTTTT
>WBMW01004306.1:0-30719 GCA_013396635.1 Penelope pileata | reverse complement strand
TCCAGGCAAGGTACTTTGTCTTCTTTTCTCCTCTGAATTCTATCAGGAATTAAGAACTTTAATTAGTAGTTAGAAAGCATAGAGAAAATCCAGTATTCCTGAGGTTCTAAATGTCCATGATTTAAGAGTGATCCAGTAAATCAGCTCTATTAAACAGGTTTTTTCTAATTTCCACCTGCGGAATAAGTCCTTAATACTCACAAGCAATAGCTTAAAAGAAAAAAATGCGTCAAACGCAAAAGCTATCCACTTCTGATAAGAATAACATCAGTAAAGAGTATAATTTGTAGTCCTTCTGAAAAGGGTCAAAAAAAAAAAAAAGGCAAAACAAAAACAAACAACAGCAAGAGATCACCTGAAAGTCTCAACTTGAAACTCCAGTGTCAAATTCTGAGTGCTCTTCCTGGTATCGTCACTGGTTCTTTACTGAAGCAGACAATGCAGCTGTGATTTCCAGCTCTGTCCATTTTTCAGCGTTGCATATTTGTGCATTACTAACACCCAGCTTCACTTGCAGACTTGCCTTGGTAAAAGTGTTCCTAAATTGCCACTGTTTGAAATTGCCATCTGGTTTTAGAACTGCAGGAGTTTGCAGACCAAATACATAGCTGAAGCTTGTGGGTTTTAAGAGGGAGACATGCTTCTGTATTGAAACCCTTAGCACATTTAAGGCACTTCTGCTTTTTAAAAGGAAAAAGTCAAATTGGTGATAGATTCCTTCTAGATTACATGTTGACAGTACAAGCAAGAAGTTTCTAGCACTAAAAAAGAAAAACATCCATATTGTTGTCTGTACGTGCAGTCAGCTCAGTCTTTCCCAACATAAAAATTCCATAATTATAAAATGCAATAGTAACACAAAACACTTTGCTACTGTCATATAAACTCAGATCCTGTGCTTAAATTATTAAAGTCTTTCTGCTGTCGACAAAGGAGCGCGGTAGGCTGGTGGTTCTGGCTGAGCTCTGCTGTCGTTCTCTGTCCCTTTGCATCTCTGAACCGTTCTGAATTCTGACGGTGCCATGTACCGCAGACAGTGCCCTCTCAATTCAAGGAAGTTACTCCAGTGACAGAAAAGGTTCACATGCATCTCTGGTTTCGTTTGACTCAAGAATATTGCAGTGATTTTATGCCTTCATTCGTGTGGCAGCATGTTTGTGTGAGGGTTGAACTGAGTGAATCAAGGGGAGGGGCACTGTTCGAGTCGTGTTTCTATCACATTACGAACCCTAGATGTATCATGAATTGCACGTACCATAAAAGACATCAAAAAAACAACGCTCCTGACTGCCTGGTTTGTGATACAGAGCACCCTGCTCCCTCTGTGAAAATTACGAAGCCAGTTGTGCTCCTGGGAAACAGAATGGTTCTGCTGTCAGACCACATCCAGAGCGCAAGCTTAGAAATTAGCAATGACTTAGTTCTGACAAAGCTTCCTTGCAAACATGCCTTCTCATTGCCAGATACTTCCTAAGAGTGTCAATTTTCATTATTGTTATCCATTTTTCTTTTAGAAATTCAGCTTCCACACGTAACACAGCATTCTCTGGTGGTTGTGCCCCACTGCCACCGAGGGCAGTGTCTGCAGGTGAGCCCTGTTGAGCCAGTAACAGTCTGCAGGGAGTCGTCACTCCCGGTCCGAGCTGATGGGTCTTAATGCATTTTAAATACCAGCAAAAATATTTGTTTCAGTCCAGACCTGTTACACAGATTTAGCAGCAGTCTTCCTTATGCAAAATGTCACCTTAGTAGGAATATTTTTATTGACTTGAATTCAACAAGAAGGTAGAACTGTGCCGTGGTAGCTCTCTAGATTGCCATTAAAGGGAACTGCTAAGTTTGTTTGCTTGTGGCGTAGATGCAGCCAGAATGCTGTGGAGGTCTCGCAGTCTGCATGGAGCCTTTTGTCCTGCGCTCCCTGCAAGCTGCCAGCAGACGTGCTGGGGGCTGGAAGCTGGCTGCATGCAGGCTGTGAGAAGGGCGATACCCAGTGGTGAGTTGGCTTTGCTCTCCTTGCTGCCACCTTCTTGCTCATGTCACCAGTTCAAACCCTTCCGCAGACCTGCCAACCAGGGGAAACGTTTCTGTTTCTGCTGTTGGCTGTGCCGCTGCCTGTAACTGGCAGGCTAACCTGGTTGCTTTCTCCACCAAGCTTCCCACCTGATTTTTACTCAAATGTTAAAACCATGTAATAGGAAGAAGTAGGCTCATCACACAGCTCACACAAGTCAGGCAGACTCCTAAAAGGATATGTTGAGGACTGAAACCCAGGAATGAACACCTGCGTGTCCCTTCTGCAAAAGGGCTGTACGGCCATGTGCACGTTCAAAGGCGTCCAGAGGTTGCACTGGAACCCGCAGCTGTAGGAGTGCTGCTTTTCAGCTGTGTGTTTCTCTGTGCCACCGCAGGCAGCTGGAGGCTGAGGGGAGGAGGGAGGATGGAGCGCTGAACCGAGCCCACGCAAAGGAATCCTGGCACTGCCCACCAAGTGGGGCACAGCTTGCAAACACCCCTAGATCTCGTTTTCAGGTTTGTGCCAAGCAAGCACCAGCAAGTGTAATATCAGGGGAAGCACCTTTTATGCTCTTTGTTGTTTAAAAATAATGTATTTGTGAAACAGGTTGGTAGTTCATAACACTAGAAATGGGTGCATGGATAATAGCACATCATAGAAATAACAACCAACGTTGCAAGTTTATCTGACTTTAAGACTGAAAACGGTAACTATTTAATACAGCTGCCACTTGTCTATCCTTTATAGTTTTTAATAGATCTGCGTTCTAACTTTATTTATTTGCCATTTTTTATATACTTTAAAGTTACACTTCTGAACTTAAGCTAACTTTTTATTTTCCTAGGCAGATACAAAACAGAATTTCAATATTCTTGTAAACTGCAGACCATTTCTGAATACTCCTCTGTCTTTTCTTACGGACCAGTTACCACTAATGAGTCTGCAGTCCCCTTTTTACTGTACTCTTCCAATAAATGTCAAATATTTGTATCAAGCTGTCTCATTTTACTTGATATTTAGAGGGTGTATTTACTCACTTTCTTCTGCAGTCAAGTGGAAGATGGGCTCCAGTAGCAGCAGTTTTTGGGATACCACAATTCAAAATATTCTGTGTTTCAAATGTTTTTGGGTTTGTTGGTTGGTTAGTTGATTTCTTTGGTAATTTTGGAGTTTCCCATGCGATCTTCACTCCCAGTTTGGCTGTCACTTTTCTCCTTCTGTGATTCATCAGATACAGAAAGAAACAGTAGCGGAATGGGCTCCAGCAGAGGGTGTGTGGAAACAGGTTCAGAACTTGGAGGCTGGAGCTCCCCAGTTTTGGTGGTGTGACAGCACACTTATTTTTCTTCAAGCCAGAACTGTTGTAGGAAGCTCGGCACTGAAAGGCACACATCAACAGCAAAGCAAAATCCTCCCCGTTCCTACACACGTCCAGTTAAGAGCAAAGCTGCAGTGTGAATGTGTATCCAAGCTCTATGCTGTTTATTTTGTATGATCTAGTACTCTGCTCACTTTATGAAAAAAAAAAATCTCATTCATATTACATTTTAAATATTTTGTTTGTTCATTTAAAGCTACTTGTGCCTATCTGACTTGTGAGTCCTAACCCAGCAAGTACTGTACTGCTGGTGACACTCTCCACGTTTGGGCACAAAAACGTTGACAGTGGATAATAGCATTTGCATCCATCACATTTCGTCTGATTGCCCACAGTTTGCATGACAAAGCTAGGTGATCTAATTTTCTCTGCTAGCAGTAGGCATGCCTCCCTCCATTTCAGATATGAATAATACAGGTGCAAAGATGTTTTGATACTCAGATGCAAAGCCTTCCTTCAAGTTTGGCAGAAATGCTGTTTTTGTTACGGGATTGGTACACGTTTACCTTGTTTAGAGACACAGAGATGGCTCACAGCTGAGACTCCACACTAAAATATGTGCCTGCTTTCAGCCTGCTGTTAGGGATTTGGGGGTTAGGGTGAAGGGTATGTTGTGCCTAACCTGCCACCACCTCCACACTCGGGGAGCTTTGCTTGGAAACCATAGGGTGTTTCTGTGTTTAACTTCTTTGGTGGATCTACCCAACACCCGCCCCAAATCAGCACAGTCTGAGGAAACCTGCAGTAGCTCACACACACTCAGCATGCAGCCCAGGAACCATCAGTGTACAATGTGTGTGATGTCCCAGCAGTGCCGTGATTACTTGGCTCCAGTATGAAGACAGTAGGAGGGACTGTGTGGTCCCCACTGCACACATTCACTAAGGCTACTCTGCAGCTAGATTTCCGTCCTCCTTCAAGTCACGTTCTAGTCTAGAAATGCAAAATTACAGCATCACTGATATGGTCTGAATTGTATCTGTACCTTTTGCACCTTTAAGGATACAATATAAATAACCACAACAACAACAATAAAAAACACAAGCACAAGCCAGTTGCATGTACACATACTGCTAAACCTGGAATGTACAGAACTTATTAATACAATTTAATCAGTTTCCAGTTCCTCCTCCACTCCCCTCAATTTGCGCAAATCTGTCACACTAATGCCTTGCTGCTAAATAGTCTTCAGAAATGCATCTGGACTGAAGAAATAATAGCTCTGTGTTGAGCATACAGAATAATCAGACACACTGTGCTCTAATTTTCTAGTAACTTAGGTCCCACAGCTTTCAGTGACCTAATATTCTCCAAACAGAAGTGAGAGAAGAGTGAAATCAGGCCATTGGTTAGCTGTGAATCCTCAAAAGAACAGATTGAGAAGCACGCATCATCTTCCACACACGTTTTAGGCTCATGATATATTAAGTATCCAACAGATCAAGGAAACATGAGATTGCATTAGGTACAGCTGTAGTATATCGAAATATTTTTCTACTTGCTCTCTTAGAGGCTTGCATTGCTAAGTGTAATTCATGAAAAAGGAGGTACAGAGAAGGGCAAGGAAGATAATCATAGAATCACAGAATCATAGAGTGGCCTGGGTTGGAAGGGACCCCAAGGATCATCAGGTTCCAACCCCCCTGCCATGGGCAGGGCCACCAACCTCCAAATCTGGTTCTAAATCAGGTTGCCCAGCACCCCATCCAGCCTGGTCTTGAACACGTCCAGGGATGGGGCATCCACAACCTCTCTGGGCAGCCTGTGCCAGTGCTCAGTAAAGAGCTTCCACAGAGCTCCAAAGAGCCACTCTCTCAGTATAGAGCTTCCCCCTGATGTCCAATCTAAACCTTCCCTCCTTCAGCTTAAAACCATTCCCCCTTGTCCTATCACTGTCTACCCTTGTGAAAAGTTGGTTCCCCTCCTGTTTATAATCTCCCTTTAAATACTGGAAGGCCACTATGAGGTCCCCCTGCAGCCTTCTCTTCTCCATGCTGAACAAGCCCAGCTCCCTCAGCCTGTCCTCATAGCGGAAGTGCTCCAGCCCTCTGAGCACCTTTGTTGCCCTCCTCTGAACCCTCTCCAACAGCTCCACATCTTTCCTGTACTGGGGGCCCCAGACCTGGACACAGTACTCGAGGTGGGGCCTCACGAGGGCAGAGCAGAGAGGGACAATCACTTCCCTGTCCCTGCTGGCCACCCCTCTCCAGATGGAGCCCAGGATACCATTGGCCTTCCCAGCTGCAAGAGCACACTGCTGGCTCATGTTCAGTTTTTCGTCCACCAGGACCCTCAGGTCTTTCTCAGCTGGGCTACTCTCAAGGATCTGTCTCTTCTCCCAGTCTGTATACACACCTGGGATTACTTCGACTCAAGTGCAAGACCTTGCATTTGGCTGTGTTGAACCTCGTTATGTTCACATGGGCCCACCTTTCGAGTTTATCAGGGTTCCTCTGGATGGCATCCCTTCCTGTTGATAATGTTGTTGATTAAGTTGTCTCTGCAAGGAGTAGCTGTGAAAGTCCATCTTGTTAAAACTAACAGAGACATCAGAGCCTCCATAAAGTTAGACCAACACATTGGAGAGGAGTTGGACTACATGACCTTTAAAGGTCCCTTCCAACTCTAAGGATTCTATGATTCTATGATTACTCTAAGCCCTTATATCCAAATCCCCTGCTCATCTAATCTCACCAACTTGTGGGTCCAAAAATCCTTTCCAGTGCTCTACAACTCTGAGTTTGAAATAAAAAACAAAAATAATGCAGGAACCTAGATCTAGAATCATGGAATCGTTAAGGTTGGAAAATACCTTCAGGATCATTGAGTCCAACCATAACCTGAGCTACCAACTCCCATCACTAAACCCCCAGTGCCACACCCACATCTCTCTTGAGTTCCTACAGAGATGCGGACTCCACCGCTCCCCTGGGCAGCCCCTTCCAGTGCCTGATCACCCTCTAATCCTTCCTAATTTCCAATCTCCTGGTGACTATCCTTCTTACAGTGAGAAATCCAAAACTGAGCACGAGATTTGAGATACAGTCTCATCAGTGCCACATACAAGGCACTGGCACAGGCTGCCCGAGGAAGTGGTGGAGTCACCGTCCCTGGAGGTGTTTGAGAAATGTGTAGATGTGGCACTGAGGGACATGGTTTAGGGGGGATGGTGGCGAGGGGTTGGTGGTTGGACTAGATGATCTTAGTGGTCTTTCCAGCCTTAATGATTCTATGACTGTATGATTCTATACTGAGAGTTTGAGAGAGCTGGGACTGTTCAGCTGGAGAAGACGAGGCTCAGGGGGGATATCACCATTGTATACAAATCCCTAAAGGAAACATGCAAGAGGATGGAGCCAGGCTCTTTCCAGCGGTGCACACTGCCTGGACAAGAGGCAATGAGCACAAACCAGAGCACAGGAGGTTCCCTCTGAACACCAGGAGCACTGCTGTGCTGTGTGGGTGATGGAGCTCTGGCACGGGCTGCACAGAGGCTGTGGGGTCTCCTCCTCAGAGGTCTCCGAAAGCTACCTGGATGTGGTGCTGGGCCTCCTGCTCTGGGTGTCCCTGCTGGGGGAGAGGCTGGGCAAGATGGACCCGGAGGGCTTGGCCCACCTCAGCCATTCTGCCATTCTGTGATGCTGCAATCTCTCAAGCAGCTGCACAGTACAAAAACAGGACTAGTCACAGGAAAGAAGAAAAAAAAATCAGTAATACAAATGGGGCAACTCGAAGTTTTACCTGCATGTGTCTTGGTTGTAATCTAAACTATGTAAGAAACAGTAGAATGTTGTTTTTGCAGGACTCTCCTTCCTGTCTCCCGATTTCCCTAACCTTCCCCAAAGACTCTAGAACATACCTGAAACCCCCTCAAGTGTCTCCCACAGGACCCCAAAGTGCCCTTAGAGACCCCCCCTCCAAGTTAGGGAGTATAAGATTGGTTTTCACTTGTATCGTCTTCTTTTCTGTATCTGTATCCTTCACTTGGATACGTGCTGTTCTGCTCTCTAAGATTGTAGGGGAAGGATTCCTTGCTGCAGAATGTGCTGTACCTTACTTACAATACTGTGTGTGTCAGGATGGTGTAAACAGAACCCTGTGACCGAGAAGGCCAGTTTAAACACAGCATGTCACAGCAATGCAGGGGATAGTTTTGGCTAATTCTTGGGAACAAGGCCGGAGAGTCCGTGCTTCTGAAGGGCACCAGGAGCAGCAGCAGCTCACTGACTCTGAGGCCTGAATTTGCTCAAAGGTTACTCGGAGAAAAGGACAATGCTTACACCGACCATGAAGCAAAGAGGGGAGGAGAACTGGAAAGAATCCTACCCAAGTCGTAATCAGGTGCAGGACATTGGGCAGTATCAGATAGGCTGTAGGCTGTAAGCCCTGAAGTACGCAACCAGTGAGGGACCAGGGCAGGGGGAGAACAAAAACTGCTGTACATCTCTGCTTGGGGTGCCTGCCTGCTAGGTCACCTGCTTTGCAAAGTGTCAATAAAGGGCCATTCACTTCATACTCTGCCTGAGCCTAAGTCATTGGCCATCGAGCATTTCTCACAACTATATACCAAGGCTAAATTTGACTTGACGTGGTCTGAAGCTGTACTGCCCCTTCAGAAGCCTCAGCGTTCAATTTGCAGCAGAAACAAACTGTGTTGTATATAAATCCAAATCTGCAGCTGTAGCCATTGCAGCTGACTTTATCCAGCCTTCTGCATGCAGGTTTTCTAGTGACAGAGGTACACCAGCCCATCTAGGTTTTCACTGTCAGGTCTTCCTGACAACTGAGCCCTTCTAGGGCTGCTGAGTAGAGCCATGCCCACGTGTCTCTCATTGTCAGGGCTAATGCCAGAACCCACCTCCTGGTGAGCCTCATCCACACACGGGCAGGGACACGGCCTTTCTCTCCTGCTGCCACGTGCATGGCCCCGTGCTGTCCACTAGCCAGCATGTGCTCTTTCCCTTGAGAAGCTTACTGGGAAGTCCCTGCCAGCCCTGATTTTGGGTTGAGGGCTGGCTGCCCCACACCATGCCACCATCGGCATCTCTCCTGGCCGTGGGCCTACAGAAGCAAAATCTTGGAGATTCAAGAATCACAATCACACATTCATTGGGCTTAAAAGGACCAAGCCCAGGGTGAGAGGTGAGGAGTATCTTCAGCTTGCTCGCTGAGGAAGTCGGTGTACTTCCAGAGCTGCTCTTTCTTGTGAGTCACAGTAAGTACACAGCCCAAATGCTCTCTTGTGACAAGGGCAACACCCTTTTCCTGTCAGGAATGTGAAGCCCTCACTTGGCATTGGCAGTAAGTGTGGAGGACAGTGACAACTTGTGTTACATCAGCTCTAACTTGGAAGACATTTACAGTACTTTGTTTCAAACAGGAAGTGCAACAAACGCTTCAGGCATATTCAATCAGCAGCAACAGGCCTGACCCCAAACCTCCTTTTTTTAAGAAAAAAGTAAATAGCTCCTCCACTGCTCCCTCATGACATGGGTTTCCTAGTAGGGTTTCTTGTAGCACGGCAGTGGCATGGCTCTGCCCTCTTGCTGTGTCGTGTGTAAAAGGAGCTCTATCAAGCTGAGGATTTTTAGGATTTATTTATTTATTTTTATTAAATCAGGATAATGTTGGAGGAGAACTAAGAAAAAACTTTCTGTCAGATGCACTTGGCCAGCTTTGAGGAGGCTGCCAACCATAACTACCTTTTCCTACAGTAGCTGAAATTTCAGGTGCAAGGGATGCTTTTAATAGTCCTGAACAAAGAGTTTCAGTTGCTATTTGTACATTTGTTTCATTTCCACTTTTATTTTACAGGAAAACAGGTTTGCCCTGCACTCCAGGAAACTGATTTCCATACAACTTTTTCTAAGAACCTGTTTTTGATCCCATCAGAATCACTCAGCACACGGCCATTTGTATGGCACTCCTGAAGCAGTGCCTGCATTTCTCTGACAAGCATTCAGCGTATTACAGTAACCAGCTGTGAGGTTTCCTGAAAGAGCTGCAGGTGAAGCGTTATTATCTGCAGACACCCCAGCTCACCAGCTCACTCCTACCTTCAGAAGCACACGCCAGGCTCAGGTTTCCAGACACTTGGTCCTGAGAGCAAAGCACCCCAGTGCTACCCATCCTGACGTGCACGCTAGACCACCACGTTGGTCAGCCCTCCCAGGGGCACAGAGGATGGCACTCCCCTCCTCAGGCACCTGAGGTTTTTCTTTTCTTACCAGGGCCAGGAGGGTGTGGGAAGGCATTTCCTGCCCAGCACCTGCAATCTTGGATTCTTCAGCCTGAAAGCCTGCAGGGGAAGCACTGCCCATGCCTTTGAACAAGATAAGCTTCCCGTCCCCACAGATTCAATTCCGGCTGTGCCTGCTGAACTGAGGGGAGCACCGAGCTCTCTGGGGGATCCCACATGAGCTTCATCCCGAACTGTGTACACGATGCTCAGCCAACAGAGGCAGGCCCAGACCTCCAGCCAGGGCCGGAGCTGCTGCTTCAACAAGCAGCTCCTGCAGCCATCATCACCCCAGCCAGGAGAGACCCCTCCGGCACTGTGTGCCCCACCACAGGTCTGTCCTGCTCCCTTCTGAGCCAGGGAACGCCACCTGAAAGCACTTCCTGAAAGCCAGAGAATATGGACGTCCCTGGAAAACAGGAGCAACATATGCCACAATGTCCCTCAGGGATTAATAGGTTTATTGCTGGAACTCCTCTAATTACATGATTACTGTGAAATGTGAGATTTAAGGGAATTTAAAACTAGGAGACAGGAAAGTCTATGATCCATTTGTCAGCAATATCTGCTTTGTTGACGCTCATTGCCAAACATTCATTATGTTCTGTACTGGTTAACAGCAGCTTTTGCTTGGGAGAGGCTGGAGAACAAGTTAATTAAGAACAAGTTTCAGAAAAAAATTGTGTCAAAATTGCAGAAAAGATGAAGTTCAGGCAGTTTTGCAAACAGCTATTTGACACAATAGAGAGAACACAGTGCTGGATATCACTACCAATTCATAAGGCCTGATGGTCACCTGCAAAACATGCCATCCATCTCTCAAAGCTCAACTTTGATGCAAACCCTGATGCTGGCTGGTGTTCCCAACATTCTGTGCCTTACACAGAGCACGGTGAATGTTCACTGCTTTCCATCTTCCCTGACACTTGATGGGTTGGTGGTGAAATCAGGCTGAAACAACTGAACTGAAGAATTGATATTTTGTTACGTGAGCCAAGCGCATGATTATCATGGGGACAAAAAATTCAAGCAGCACAATTAACTACCTTCTTTCTCAATAATGGTAGCCATGACTTCCAAGGTGTCGTGAGGAGCTCTTGCTGTCAGGTTAATGACAGCTTATGTGCAGGAAAAGCATTTCCATGAAACTTTCTCAGACAAGAAAAATTTGGCAAACAGAGCGTAGTCTGTCTTTGTTTTACTCCTGGTTATTATTAATATTCCTCAGCCAAAGGGATATCAAAATCTTTGGCAGTGATGAACGCAATTTAGCTGCTCCCTAGAGATGGCTTTAGAGAATGCGTACTCAATTTTATAAATGAGCAGCTGGCCTGCACAGCAAGGCCTGCTGCAATTCACCAAAATGAATAATGAACTGTGTATACTCTGCATTAAAAGATTACCATTCCTCTTAGAAACTGTTCAAGAGAGAGTCTCACTTCTTCCACATGCTGCAAGACGAATCTGTGCCCAGCCGTGACTCCGTGCACTGCCAATACGGGTGGCTCAGCTGCAGGCCCAGGGCAGCTCCCGGCCTGCAGCCATGGCTGGGTGCTAGAGCGAGGAGCAGCTCGAGGACTGCGGTCTGCCCAGGTCCTGTAGAGCAGTGACAGCTATAAGTCAGGCTGCTCTTGTGCCCAACAAATTGATAATCTCAGTGAAGTGAGAAGTATTTATTTTTATATTGAACAAAAGTGTTCCACTGCAGGAGCAGAAAAACAAATTCCCATGCCACATCTATTTCTCTCAAACTTAGTGATCTCTGTGATCCAGCACAAAAGTTTGCTCAGGCCCAAGGGCATTCTGTTGACTTTCTGCTGGCCTTTCAGTCTATAATATGATTTCTCAGGTCTCAGTGTGGGAATGATTTGTGACTCTCATATTCCCATCGAGAATAACCCATCCATTACATAGCCTCCAGCAAACGCTGTGCCATGACAGGTCTTCTGAGGTCAGACAGGCTGCTGTAATGCATCAGGTGGGCAGACACACCGTGTCGACATTTCTTGTGGTTCCTCAGAAAGCAGAAAGGGATGGAAGAAAGCACAGACACTGATGGGCAGAGTGCCCACCCTCTGTACAGAGGCACATCCACACTCAGGACCAGTTTTCTCCTGGTGTCACATTCCCTGGACAGATCACCTCAGCATCCCTCCTCTTCCTTCTGCTAAGTGCTGTCCTCTCACCTCCACCCCACCAGGCCTTTCCTGCAGCTCCCAGGCACCTCCGAGCAGATCCCACCCGCATTCACACTTGGATCTCTTGTGGGCCGATGGCAGGAAGGGAGCGAGGGTGGCAGCGTCGCTCAGAGCTGGCCTGTGGGGTTTGTTTCTGTGTGATGGTGTTGGCTTCACTCATGGGAGAATTGCAGCAACAGCCACAGAGGTTGCAGGCTGTGTTCAGTAGCAGGGTGAGCCAGGGGAAGAAGTGGGCCTCGGAGAGCCTGTGGCCATGCTGCTAGGCCTCGGGCTCCGGTGTGCTGCAGGAAGACAGCCGTGAGCCTCCTGACTTTGCTGTAGGCCTGCTGTGTCCCTGCGCTTTGTAATGAGTTCAGCACAACACTGATAATCCTCTCTGCACGGGATTTAACTCACAATCACCTTTTTTGGCACTTCAGGTGCCTGATGTTAGCAAAATGCGGCGCCCAACAGTCCTGTTGTATTGCAATTACTTTTCTGGCTTCTCTCTTTTCACTATGTGAGAATAATTAAAGTTAATGAAGACACCAGGAGCACCATATCTGCATGCAAATGGAAGAAAGCTGCGCAGATCTCTTGGCACCTCGTTCTGCTTCAGCACCAAGGCCATAGGTGGGAACACCGTGTAGAGCAACACGGCCTTTTTTGGGTCTCACCACACTTGGGCAGCCTCACAGTGGTGTGGTTAAGGATCCCAGTTGTTGCCAAAATCTGGAAGAACTGTGATGGGAAGCAGAGCCCTGTGCTAGCCACATGCCTACAGCTGCAGCCCAAAGCCAGCACAGCAGCTGCTGTGGTGATGGTTCCAATACTGGAGATGACCGTCATTGCAGCGCTGACCTCCAGCTGGCAGCCATGCTGGTGAGATGGCCAAACCTGGAATAAGTGCCCTCTTTTCAGCTTTGAGCACCACTTCTCCTCCTCTTATTGCCCTGGATCTGAAGCCGAGGAATGTGGGCTCAAGCAGAGTGCTTAGTGCTTACTGCCCTCATAAAACGCCAGAGGAAAGTTCTGCATGTTCAAGGTAATGTCTGGATCTCATCTGCTTCGTACTGGCTGCAATGGAGAGGTGCTTGTCGAAGGGGATGCCTCCTTTGCTTCTGCATCCTGCTTCTTCACTACTCAGCTGTGCTTCATTTCTGTTCACTTAATGATTTCTTAACATCAAGATGTCACAAAAACATCATGAAGTTATTTCTGACTTTATAAGCAAGCTTATTCCATGCTTACTAAGCAATTGATCTTAAAATACATTTTTAAAGGGAGCTGTAGACAAGGACCCCTCTGTTGCTAGAGCTTAAAATTTTTTCTACATGTAGCAAGCATTCTTTCCTCGAAAATAATACCACAATCTCATTAGGGATGAGTCTGTTCTTGCTGTGTTTGCTGCTGAGCCTCTGGAGAAATGCTCCATAATCTAGGATTGAGGAGAGCATTACGGCACTTACATGGCAGTGACACTCTGTATGCAGCAAGCAGTTATTTGCATCCTCTCTTTTGAAAGCAGGCTTGTTTTCCCAAGGGAGACCAATCTGTATTTCAGAAAACACTTTCCCAAGTCTTATTCTTCCACTGTTGTCTCCAAGAACAGACAGTACACTGCAGCGTGTCAAGAGGAAAAATTACAGGAGGCTGTTGCGTGGCAGAGCTTAGTGCTGCCAAGGGCACGGCTCACTGGAACAGCTGGGGCCCTGCCCAGCTGAGAGAGGAGACCGAGCCCTCAAAAGAAAGGGCAGGGCTACTCATTAACTGAAGAAGCCCAGGGACACCCTCCCAGCTGGCTGGCATGTTCTCCTGAGCAAAAGTGGTTCCTGCACAGCTCTTCTTTCTCTTTAACGAGAAAGCAAAATGTCCAGCACTAGCCCTTAGTAGTTAGGGACCAAAACAGTGCTGGTGAGCAAGAGGCATTATGCAAGACCTGAACTGTAGCACCAGCCTCACCTTTTCAGTTAGTCTGACACCATCAGCTTTTTCATCATTCTGACAGCAGTCGGTGTCATGAATAGAACACTTTCCAGAACTTTAAGGCATTTGAGACTTGTTCTGATTTTACTTGCCTTGAAGAATGGCATGCCTACGGTAGTTTGTTTGCCAACCCATCTGTATGAATTCTTAGAAGCAATAAATAGCTATTCACTTTCAAAATCTCAGATAGCTTTAAAATACCCTTGTTTTTTATGAGTGAATCGAACAGCCTAAGGATAGACATAGCTGTAAAGGAAAGGGGCCAGCAGGGCAAGCAGTCTGTGGTGCAGGATTGTGGGCATGGGGTGCCTGGTAAGAACTGTGCTCAAACCCATGCGTGTGCCACACAGCCCACCCCTGACACAGGGACAGTGGGGCAGGGCAGGGGGAGGTGACCCCGCACCTGTCAGTGCAGTGGACCCACTTGACGCCAGCACTTCTGGAAGTTCATGATTGAACACTCAAGAAAATCTCCTCTTGTAACTGCCCCACCTGTGCACACATGGGGACAGCTGTGTTCAGCTTCCTGGGATGTCACACCATGTTTATCAAAAGATCTAGATGGCTCCGTAGCAGATATTTATTGCAAAAGGAGAAAATATTCCAGCAACCTGATAAAACAAAGCACTGCAGTAACGGTCCACTCCCCACTTCTTCACAGCAGGTATCAAAGGCTGTTGCTTCTGTTAGCACTTAGGTCTTCTCCCCAGAGATTTCCCTGTAACCACAACAAAGTCTTTTCCTCCCTGATCAGCAAGACGTCCAGCCAGCTGTGAGCAGCAATTACCTTCTATTGTATGGCAGAGATTTTTGTCGGAGAGCATGCACACACTTTATTTTTTCCCCCAAGAAAGCAGTCACCAATCTACACGGTGAGAGGAACTAAAACAGCAATTATTATTATTATTATTACTTTCAGTGAGAAACAGGACCAACTGTCAAGCGTGTGTTAATTACGCGTTAGCAAAGATTGTTCCACAATGGAGCGCAATTCTCGCAGTCAGTCATCAAACAGAGGGCGAGCACAAGGCAGCGTAGATTTTTCTAGACAAAAAAACAATTCAGCAGAGCTCTTGTTAGAACTACGATCACGAGAGCTGCGCTTGACAAACGGCCTCCTAACCGTGCTGCCCAGGGGATTTACAGTTGGTTTCTGTCCAAACATTGTTTAGTCGGGCATTTTTCTTCTGTGGGCACGCTGTAGGCAAGCAGAGCCAGGAGGGACGTGGAGGCCAGGGCTGTTACAGCCATTACCTTTCCTATAACTCTTTCTTCCCCCCCTCCCAACCCTGCTCTGCACAGGTTGAATTATCTGGTTATTGATTACATGGTAGGCAATATATCCAAGGCTTTTCATTGCTGTCTGTGAGCCTGGAGACTACAGCAGCCAAAAAGGACAGCAATTAGGTTTCATGGGGATAAACAGGGGGCGAGTGGTTGGTGTCATCAGCTCCAGAGAGCAGCCCCTGGAACTCAGACATTCTGAGATCCTGTAAAAAGACTTTGAGGGCATTGCCACAGAGGGGGCAGGCAGTGCCTGGGAATCCAGAAGAAAAGCAACCTGATGCTCAGACATTCCTCAGCTCTTTCAGTGATTTTTTTTAATAGAAAACAAGCCTAGAAGTGCCTGTGCAGTGTCTGGTGTGCCGCCCTTCTTCCATAACTCCTCACCATCTCCACTGCCTCCTTGTTTGTCCTACCGCTGCAAAATGCACATGAACACCCAGCAGGAAATAAGAGCCAAGTAATCGAATGCAACGTTCTTTCCCAAAACAGAGGCCCTTCTTCTCTCAGAAAGAGATTTTGCTTCTATCTAAAATGTTTGTTTATTTTACAGGCATTTTTTCCTGAAGCTCCTCTTTCAGTCTCTGCTACAGCGCTTGAGCTCAGTGACAGCTTATTATTTCTGTTTGAGAGAAATCCCACTCACACAGAGCACTGCTGTCATCCTGCTCCATATTCAGCTTTAAAAAAAGGCACAGAGGAAATTATTAATAGAGGTGAATAAAGGAGACAGAGCCTCTCTAATACCCTCCTGTCCAAAATCTAACATTTTAAATCAAGCACAGATGGTTGGACTGTGCTATAGTGATATGGAACATGGATGGGAAAAAACGTGACACGATAATACAAAGGTTTACAAGTAATACAAAAGGAAATAGGAAAAAATACAATACAACACAATGATACAAATGGAAATAATACAGAAGGAAAGAAAAACAATTATCTTTTCTGTAAGTTCATACTTCCTGCCTTAATTAAGGTAGGTATGAACAGTTTCTACTCTATTCTACAGTAGAAAAGAGCCTGGGGGGCCTGTGGGCACTGAACGGGACGTCAGCCAGCAATGTGCCCTTACTGCTAAGAAGGCCAAGGGGCTGCATTAGGCAAAGCACTGCCTGCAGGTGAAGGGGCACAACCCCTCCCTCTCAGCACTGGTGAGTGAGGCTGTACTCCTGGGTCCAGTTCTGGGATCCCCAATGCAAAAGAGAGTCCAGTGGAGGGCCACAGATATAATGAGGGGCCTGGAGCATCTCCCTTGTGAGGAACGGCTGAGAGACCTGGTGCTGTTCAGCCAGGGGATGAGAAGACTGAGGGGAGATCAATGTCTATAAATAATTGAAGAGAGGGGGCAGAGAGGATGGAGACAGGCTCTTTCCAGTGTTGCCCATTGACAGGACAAGAGGCAGTGGGCACAAATTGGAAGACAGGAGGTTCCCTCTGAGCACTGCTGTGCTGTGCACTGAGCACTGGCACAGGCTGCCCAGAGAGGCTGTGGGGTCTCCTCCTCGGGAAACTGCAAAACCTGCCTGGAAATGGTGCTGGGCCTCCTGCTCTGGGTGTCCCTGCTGGGGCAGGGGCTGCCCCAGATGGACCCAGAGATCCCTGCCCACCTCAGCCATTCTGCCATTCTGCATGTCCTTACCTGGTGTTGCCCCAGACAGGATGGCTCAGCCTCCTGCTAGCAAAACCCCTTTCCCACGTGTGCCAGAGGGCCCTTGGAGGGGTAGCAGCATGCAGGGCAGGTGGCTCAGCTGGCAGCCAGCTCATGCCCAGCACACCTGAAGGCAAGCCCCTGCCATCTCAGTGTAATGAGACCACTGCCTCTTCTCCAGAAGGCCACACTTTGTTCATCACCTTTCACCTGACACCCATCAGCCATTTGTCAGACTTGTAAGTAATGAGTTTATGGAGGTCTAACTTCAGCTGGAGCAAAGAGGGGATCCAAAGTGCAGTGAAACACCTGCAGAAAAGAATCCTTACCCAGAATGAAGCTTTACAGAAAGTGTCCTCTGTGTCATTTCATTTTGGAATTTCTTGATCGTGAAGATCAAAGTTTCATCTGAGAAAGGCACTTCATTTGAATTTCTCAGCTCGGGTTCAGAGATGTGTTAAAGAAGTGCAGGGGGGAGGAGGGGGGAAGGTTCTTTCATCGCTTTTGTATCACCATTAAATCCATGTGGACTAGTTCAGATGTGGACTGATTCCCACCCCAAAACAAAGTTCACTCTCCGATGTTGGAAGCTAAAGATACAGCTTTTCCACAGAAGTGCTGCTGCAGTTCAACCGGCTTTGAATTTAGGGCAGGGTTGTTTTTATTCCACCTTTGAGTAATGAGCCACACAGGCATGAACCAAGCACGCCCAGGTTACCCAAATGCAGACGAGCAAGCAGGTGAATGCAGCAGGTCAGCAGCCTCACTCAACTGTTCTGCATTTCAACAACCAGCTTTTTTTGCTTTTAAATTATATGCATTTTTGAAACAGGTTTATTTTATTTGACTGCAGACCCTTTATGTGACAGCAGATTAAACCAGATGCTATTCACGTACCAAGTTAGCTTTTCAGGTCCATGGAAAGAGGGTTTCTGAAGGGCAAGAACCCTGCTACTTCCTAAGGGTGATCCTGGAGTGATCCTCTGTCACAGAGAGGAGAGGTGACTCATCTGTCATGTTTCTTCCTTACCATTTGGTCTTCTTCCTGCTGTTTGCACCTCTTTATATGAACACATAATATGAAGCAGGGCCAATTCTTTCACAGTTTAGGTCTTTACACCAACACTGGAGCACTGCTGTTCGAATGGTGTGGTATTTGCACAACTGTATAGTTATAAAAAAGATAAGCAAGAACGGAAAACGTCACAAAAAAAAAACCATAGGCCTTTAAGCCTCACTGCACACAATTTGCAGCAAGACAGACTGGTATTTCAGGGTGCTGCATTACTGCAATATGCATTGTTGGTAATATCTACCACTCAAGTGTTGAAATAACATCTACTATTTGAAGGACAAGATTGTGAATCATGCAGAAGTCTCAAGAAGGTATGCAATGAATGCATGGAGCACTTCAGAAGTTCTGAGATGAATTAAACCCCTCTGACTCACAAAGCACTGCACCACTGCCTTTCCTAGCTTCACCTGAAGGTCCTTCTGAAACACCACGAGTAACAGTGCTGTCTGTGGCCATCAGACTGCCAAAGATTGCTGACAGATGTGGAACACTGTTTTTTCTCAGACTTCTCTTACAGCATGTTAGAGAAACATAGCAGACAAAATAAGCAAGAAAGACAGGGAAAAGAATGTGGGAAATTCTAGTTTCTAGCACTGTAAAATACAAATTGCCTGCAATATATTATATGATTCTGTTCGCTCAGCTTCTGCTCAGTCCTTATTTATGGTGACAGCTGACAGGCAGCTTAGAACAGGAAGAAAATATTCAGCTGTGCTGGCACATCACGCCACCTTTGAAGGTGCAAACTGTGATAAGACAGTGTTGATTTATCTGAGATGTCAATATGCACACTGCAAAAACTCATGCACTCCAGAAAGGCATACTGTCATCTCCTTCAAAACACGAAGCAATGACTTTGTTCTATGTTAATCATCTAGTCCCGATTTCTGCCAGGCTAGATTTGTCCCCTGTTGCAACTCACGCTACTTCAAGACAACAATTAGACTCACACCTCTTAATTGCTTTTTTTTTCTACTTGGGTTTACAAGAACTGGCATTTCTCTTGGGAGGATGAAGAAAGCAGAGACCAAGCAGAAGCCCAACTGTAGATTTGTCGCTCAGCTCTCCAGTATGAGCCACTCCTGCTCCTATGGTCTTCTCCTGGGCACTGTACCTGTGCAGGCTGGGAGCCACAGAAGCTGCTGCAGCTCTGGATTTGTTCCCCACAGCTGGGAAGAGGAGAAGGCTGCTCGTGCAGAACCAGACAGCAGATGCAAACCGAAGTACAGCTCGCTCTTCACAATACCAAGTCCCTTTTTCTGCTTTCTCAGGGAAGAAAAGGGAGCGTAGCTCTGGAGATGATGTCTCATTGTGGAGAAAGAATAGAAATGGAAGTGCAAAGAGAATAAGGAAAGGAGAGGGAAATAAGCACCAAAAGTCATATGGAGGAAAGAGGGAGAAAAACTGCCGTTTAGCCATGGTTAAGCAGGCATACCTCGGCTGCAGTCACGCCAGCTGACTCACACCAGTGACACGCAGCCTAGCTGCAGGAGCACACTGCTCACCATCCCCTGCAGGGCCTTCTCTCCCCAGCCCCCTGGAAGAAGGCTTGTGCCGGGCACAGAGACACTGAGACAAAATTGCCAGCTGGGTTTGCAGACAAATCAACCAAGTGAGCACCATGTGGATGCACGAACAGG
Source organism: Penelope pileata (assembly GCA_013396635.1). Classification (NCBI taxonomy): domain Eukaryota; kingdom Metazoa; phylum Chordata; class Aves; order Galliformes; family Cracidae; genus Penelope; species Penelope pileata. The sequence goes on along the minus strand of WBMW01004306.1, from coordinate 11,276 downwards.
AAAGGGAGAAAAGGAAAATAAATATGGTGGAGCTTCCTATAATTGCCATCTTTGTCTTTACTGGACTGGAAATGCAATCAGCAGGACAAATACTACTGCTGGAGTTCAGGTGGGAGCGTGCATGTACACAGTGAAACCTTTGTTGCAACACTCTGAACTCTCCCAAGCCAGAAACCTCCAGGCACGGAGGTAGAAGGCATTAAACTTACAGAATAACAGGACACACAGATGAATATTTGCAGTGTGGGATTGCTCACTGCTGAAGTGAACACCTCCACTGAACATCAGAGTCAGGAGGAAGGTGTAAATTCTGTATGATCTTGCTTAGTTCTTTGGGGTGATCCTTGTAAGAACAGCAGAAAGTACTTCCAGAAAGCAAGGGCTTGAAATTGATTTAGCAGTTAAGTACAATCTAATTGATCTACTATAGGTCTACTTTATGTGAAGAAAGAATAAAGCGATTGATTTTTTTTTCTGTGTATTTGACTCAAGGGAAAACATCCCTTGCTGTTATTAAATCACCCCCAACTTTTATCTATAGCCCACAACATGTTTTTCAGAGCATACTTCACTTCTCCCTGCTCCTGTGGCAGAGGGTAACTCTGGCTCCCCTGAACACTTCTGGTCTCTCCCCTTCACTAAAGCAAAGAGCAATGAAAGCACTGTGTTCAGCGAGTATGTGCATTCCAGCTGGCAAAGCCTGTGGTCAGTTACCATCCACGCTCTTCTTTCTGGCCACATTCTCACATTCTCACGTTCCAGCAGGGACAGAGCAGATGTGGAGAGAAAAATAAAACCTCTAAAGTAAAATGCTGCCTGCTTGAAAATAGGATAAAACAAAGTAAAGCAGCCAGAGCACAATCTCTTGTTACCAACACAGTGTTCCAAAAGCAATGCTCATCGCTCCCTGAAAGCTGAAGCGGCGCTCAGCCCGCACACAGCTGCTGAGTGCTGCAGACTGGAGCACCTCGAGTAAACCCACTGCCCAGCCTACAGAAAATACTGGGTAAAATTTACACGTAGTGCTGTGATGTTCCCTTTTCAATGTGCACAGCACCACGTTGAAGTAGAGCTGTGCCTTGCACGGCCGCATGGCACTGGCCATTTCCATGATTCTCTGCTGCCCTTTGCTCTGCCCACACCCATGCTGCTTCTCTTGCAGCAGGAAGAAAGCACTGAGAGAGCAGCATGATCTGCCTCTGATAGAGCTCAATATTCTAATCTAAAAGTTGTAGTTGCATATTTGGGTGGTATAGGAAATACATAAGCACTCATTTGTCTGCGGAGCAAGATCAGCCAACTTAGCAAAGACTGATACAGTTTGCCTTTGTCACTTCATGCCATTATTTGATCCAGATACATGGCGGCTGTGCTGCACAGGGTATGTACAGAGATAATTCCTGCATGACTTTTCCTCCTCCTCATGAAGAATTACTGGTTTCTCTGACTCTGATGGATGTTCTCTGCTTCTGCTTTCCATTGATCCTGGATGGCAGGAGAATAGTAAAACAGCTTCTTTGCTGCCCTTACATCATCCAACAACGCACATCTGAAGCACCGGGTTCTGCTTTCAGCCTAGGGTTTGCCATATCACCTCAGGAACCCCTTGCATGAAATAACTCAATTGCTCGTTTTCTTCCCCCTTAAAAATTGCCTTTGTCAACTCATCCTCAGACAAAGGCTGCTCTCTCCTCGATCAGGGCAGGGGTGGCCTGCTGACCATCGCTGTGCAGTGAGGCCGTGCACGGGGGTTTCGGCTCGCAAAGACCCCCCAGCAGCCTGCAGAGACAGTCAACATCACTCTGCGAGGGTGCAGTTTTATTTCAGTCTTTATTTTTATTTTCAGCTCTGATGCTGACTGGAATGCTGGGGAGAACAAAATTTCTTCTGTATGAGGAGATCTCTGTATTTCTGCTGTGGAAAATAACCTCTGTGTGCCAGGACTTAAACCTACATGATAAGTGTAAATAAAGAAGAAGAAAAGCCTCTGTTATAGTACCATGAAGGACAACAACCTTTGTCACCAACGGCTAACTTTGGGCCACTCTGGTGAAGGCTTTGTTTTGGGCTGGAATGGAGGAGAAGAGGTGAGGTAGAAAGAGCAGTGCTGTTCCTTGCAACAAGGGCCTGGCCATGTTTGCTCTGTACTCCAGGACCAGCTCTGTTTCCATCCCAGCGCAGAGGAGAAATAACCATCACCAAACCCCACAGGTTTCCTTGTTAAGCAGCCGCACCAGTGCCAGCGTGATGGCTTGGAGAAGGTCCTTGTCACTGCAGCAGGTGCCTGGCACCGCGGGCTGCCCGAGGGACAGACATTAGAGGGCTTAGGAGAGCAGATCCGCACCCTCCTCAAGGCTCAGACACACCCTGAAAACAACATGCACAACATATTTGTTGTGTTGTTCTTCTGATAAAGCAAGCCCTTCATTCTGAAGCCAGGATGTACTCTTAGCTGACCAGCAGCTAAGGTGAATATTGCCATTTAAAGCCATCAGAGACTGCATGAAGTCCTTAGCTGAGCCTAGCTGCTTCTTCCGAAGGAGCAGCCAGTAAGATCTGCTTTAAGCCATCGGTTTGGTATCCTGGGACACACAGACACCTCTCGCTGATCCAAGGTGTATTTCTGGTGAACCTTTCAGACACAATAGGCTTTGTGTTTCACCAGTCACAGTTTTCCTGCATTCGGTCACATCGTGTCCCAGCAGCACTGTGTCATGCCCACCAGGGCTGCTGAGAGTGAGAAGTTATTTTGGACTAGCACGTTTCTGGGACAAGCTGCACTGAGGCTGATCTCACACGTAACTTTTGAAGACAAAACACATCACATTAGTTCTCAGTATTTTGACAATTGCAGTGTTTTGAAGTTACGAGTCCTCAGGTGATGCGCTCCTGGTTCATTGTTATTTGTAATGGCAGCAGGACTGCCGTTCCCCAGCAAAGCATTGGAGGGGATGGGGTGTTGTTTGCAAGCAGTGTAAAAGCTAGCATTTTGTATTGCAACCTTCTCAGTGCCTGGCCAGGAGAGCCAGGTTATCCTTCAAGTGCTGTCACTGTTTTTTTTCCTGCCTTTTGGTTGCTCATAAAAATAATAATAATGAAAAATAACCTGCAAAGCAGGCTGGGAGCCTTTGACCAAGAGTAGCTCCAGCTTGGAAAAGAAAATACAGAAGAATGTCGTCCAGCAAGACTCCGTCTTTGACAGACCCGGCTGCCCCAAGCCATGCAGCTCCACCAGCCTCCATGGATAGCGAGCAGCCTCCCAAAGCCCCTGCTGCTGCACTGGGCATTTTGCTAAAGTGTCTCCTTGAAAGGAAAAAAAAATAAAGGCAAAATCTTGTGTCCTCTGCAAGCAAAAGCAGGGAAAAAAAAGTAAAATTTCCCAGCGGTGGTGGCGGGAGGTTAAGGGAGATCTTTGTTGTAGAACTTGTGCGGCGGTGTCTCCCAGCTGCATGCTGCAAGTGATAGGGGAACAGACACCTGGCAGTCCTCCGTGAGGTTCCACACAGAACAAAAACTTGTTTTACTCCTCTCTTAGGTATTCGTGTTAGAAATACAGTATTTTTGGAAGTTTTGTTAGAGAAACTATTTTCATATTTAATTTGAACTATTGAGGAACACAATTTCTTTTTAATTAAATTAGGAGTGGACTTTTCTTTTTTTAATGATAATCACTTTCTCTCCTTGGAGATTAAATTAACATGTTAAAGCCTCTGAAATTACAGCAGAAGGCTTTTTTTTTTTTTTGCTTTCTTTTGGTTTGTTTTTCTTAAGGTAAAATTAATACAAGGCAGTAGCACTATGTAGCAACTTCAACATTGCAGGGGGAAATGAATTTATTTTCAAGCATCTTTCATGAAACCATAATGGGAAAATAAATAAATAAATAAAAAGCCAAGGTTCCTAGGTATGTTTTGTTCTGGAAAGCAGAGCACTTTACTGTATCCGCCCCACACTAATAAGACTTACTTTCTAAATACAGGATGCACTTTCTGGGAATGTATAAGTAAATCCAGGATTAACCATTACTACACTGTGCTGTATAGCAGAAAGGTACAAAGCTTAGAGGACACTGAAGGACAAACAACACATCCGTGCTCCCACTACCTTATGTCTGCCATTTCTCCTGAAAGATCAGCCCTGATTTTAAAGCATACTCTCACCTCGCTCATGTCTGAGCACTCAGAGACGGGATCCTGACAAAAGGGTTAATACAATGCATTTAACTTCCCACTGCTCTTACAGGAGATGCAATATAGATATGTGCCATCTATCTCTCACTTTCACTGCTTGCAGCAAAAACATTTTGTAAGTTTCATCGCAGTGATTTCTTCCTTTTCTTGATGATGCTCATCACAGGACTGATAAGGACACCTGCAGAAACTTGGACAAAATATGGCAAAACACACTGAGGATGAACAGGCTGAAAACAGTGCATGGCTGAATTTGATTCAACTCTTCTCTTTAAAAATATAAGAACAATTTATTCCAATTCTTATTAAAAAGTCCAACCAGACCAGTGGCAACAATAAAGATAGAGTAAATACAAATTGAAAAATACATATTTTGTCTTCATACGTCTTCTATTGTGATAAAATCATTATTCCATTTTACTCAGGAAGACACTTCCACCTAAGCAGCAAAAATGGGCATAGGTACAATGCACAGAATGTTCCAGCTACATTCAAAATAATAATAAAATGGGAAAACTGTGTGTGCTTGCTAGAGATTGCAGCCACATTTGATACAAACCACTGTGAGCCATTTACACAAACTCCCTGGATGCAGCACCTGGAGGCACATACACACACTGGTACACGGGATGCTCTTGTGTCTGATCATGTTCCTCAGGTTCCATGAAGGACTGCAGAGTTGCCTCATATCAAGGAGAAATTGTATTGCAGCTTCATGTGGGATTATTGTTTTCCCCTCACCTTCCTGATGTTTCCTCCTTGCAGTCAGCACCTTTTGCTTCTCTCCAGGATGTCAGGAGAAGGTGAACAGTGGAGGTGAAAATCCATGGATGTAGAGAGGAAAAGTGAGATCTAAGTATGCTATGGAACTTCTGCATCGAGCAATAGGTAAGAGAAGGACACCTTCAGGAACCAGGGCTTAGCTGTCCTGTAACTATGTTCAGCTCTGGGCAAGATTTCATGGCTACTTCAAATCTCAAATTTCCTTTTCTGAGAAAAACATGGAAAAGGAGGCTCAAAGCAAAATAAATAAATAAATAAGAATGGATGAATAAATAAATAAATAGATAGATAGATAGATAAAAAGCCTCAGACAGAGGAATTACCTGTTTTCAAAGCTGTTTTAAGTGTATACCTCCTTCTGGCTGATGTTACATTATCTTCCTGTACAGTGCTGACTGGCACTTGCAGTGCCACACTTCAGGACCCAGGGGGACATCACGGAACCTGAAAATGCCAGAGAGAAACACCCAGGTTCCATTCTACCATCACCCTCCTCCCAGATCAGTGGTTCTCTTCTTAAAGATCTTAAAGCTTGAAGATCATGTTGCAGATGCTCTGAAGAATCACTTCATGCCTCTGTAAATGTATGCCTCCAAAATGGTCCTGATCCTGATGTAACTGGGAGGAAATCAGGTATAAGGCATCTGATAGAAAAGGACGTATTTGGAAATAGTGAAAAACAAATTAGAGTGATATTAAGTTTGAAACGGCTCTCGGGACAAAGTCAGGTGACTTGTCCTAGTGTTTGCCACCAGTCTCATAAGTCAGAATGTCAGGTATCTGTAAATACAAAGAAGTCTTTCTGTTTGCTTCTTTATGTGAAACTCAAGATGAACATGAGGTCAGTTCTTGCAGAAATACTGATATGGTGTACGGTAGCTCATCTGTAGCAACATGACAACTTACACGTTAAAGAAAGCTGCGTTAAACATCTTCTTAGGGATGTGACATTAAAAACTATGCCACTTGTTCAGGAAACCATAGTTAAGATAATTTTGGGCTAAAGGCGTGTCAGGACAGTCAGTACTGGGGGAACAGAAGTGAGAACAGGACAGGGGAAGGTGCTGGGACCCAGAGGACAGGAGGAAGGGGCTGTATGCTTTCCGGGTCGCAGCACTGAAGAGAGAAGGATCTGTTTAGACAAAAGCAAAGCACAGCGCTGGCTGCCAGGCTCTCCACACAGGAGCAATCCTGCCGGGGAAGGAGGCTGCCAGGTCCAGTGGGTGCACAAGCAACAGGCCAGAAATGCAGAGGACAAATTCAAGCTTGTAGTTTCCTACATTCAAACTCCTGCACTCTTGTTACAAGCAAATGCTAAATTTGTGCTTTATCAATTATTATGAACTGCATTCTTTTCAAGCCACATATGCAAGAAGTTAGGACTCAGCAGTGCCAAAGCACTAGTAATGTCAGAGCAGCAACTCTTACTATTACCCTGGCTGCAAAACAGAGAGTAGACATTTCTCTGTAACACTTCAGCTGTCCCCAGATGTTTTCATGTTACATCACCACACTTAAAATGCTATTTTTCATATGCGAAAGTTTTCAAAATTGAAAGAATTGTCTCAAACCATATTGACTGACACTCAGAGAAGCGATGCACTGGTGTTGATATTAAAACAGACAAAGTGAATCATCCGGTAAATAGGGAAACTGAAAGAATGCCTGATTTTGCCCTCGGTCTGTTTTAAGCTCAAATTTCAGAGTTCTGCTGGCACTCGAATGGAGCCCTGGTGATCCAAAGTGGAAGAGACAGCATCACAGGATGAACACACGTAAAGCACATTTCAGAAACACAGCAATGTGACGTTATCCCAACTACGTTCTAATTGTCCATTGAATATTTACACATACAAGCTATAAGCACATCCATGTAGACTTAGACTTAGCTATAATAGCTGTACTCTAGCTGTAACAGTTTAAACAAGAACACAAAGTGGTACTGGATCCTGAGATTTTAGCACAAATAAAATAGTTGCAAATGAAATAGTTGTATTCATTTTCCATTAAAAAAAAAAAATCTGATATATGTGCTGCGGAGAAAGATTTGAGACTAGTCAAAACAATGCAAATATTTTAAGGGTGATCACGTACATGCACACACACACCCGTATCCACATATAAATATATATAGAAAAGTGTATCTGGAATATTTATTCCACTGAGGTTGACGCAAGTACATGTTTAAGTGAACGAGCCATCTGTTTCCACTGCTTTCTCATCACAATGCCAACATCTGATTGTTCTCTCCTGTGTACATGTATGCATGGATGCACACCGCGCATTAGTGGCAGTGAAAGCAGATGCTGTGACTTACTTGCACTTGTAAAAACATAATTGCGTTTAGTTACTTTGAAATTATATTGTCAGTACAATCACCACGGAATTGCACCAGTTTGTAAATATGCAAATCTAAATGCTAATTCATTTGCTTAATGATGTCCAAACCAATAAATCGGAGTTCATTCTTCCTTCCAGATATTGCAACGTAACACTGAGTCAAACCCAACTTTTTCGGCTTTTAAAACTCTTGAAGTGCATGGATGTTTTTTTGACTCATGCATCACCAAACTGGCTGTTGGCTCAAACCACTTGTTGAGTTTTGTGGGTCAAAACCTCCTTCCTGCTGCAAGCAGCAAGGCAAGGTGCTGCTGCTCCTTGTGAAACCTCCAGGTGAAGCTGGACCATGGAGGCAGTGTGCAGCAAAGGGACCACCATGACTGTCCTCCCCATGAGTACCATGGTTGGAAAGGCTCCTGAAAATCCTCCTTGTCCGCTCTGGTAAGTGCTGGGTCAGGGGTTCTCACACACTTGGGGGCCATGGTTTGGGCAGTGCAAATGAGCCGTGCTGTGATGATCCATAAGAGCACGCTGCACCATAGTGATGCACATGGAGCTCCTGGTGGCTACCTGCAGCCATCAGGGCCACCTCTGCTTCCAGTTGGCACCAGAGAAAAGAGACATGCTAGGGGAATAAAACAGAGTCCCAGCTATCCTTGAAACAGGATGACTAAGAACAGACTTAGATCAGAACGACTTTTGAAATTTTTTACAAGACAAAATGCAACAACAAACGTGTAAAGCACACTGTCGTGCAGCCTTCTGATGTAACAGAGCCCCTGCAAATCGATCTGTCAAGCTCCATAAAGCCTCTGCCTCATCCTCCCCGCCCTTCCCAGATCCTCTCCCCAGAGTCTCTGCTGCTTTGCAATCTGATGATGACTGGACAGCTGGCAAACAAGACTGCCCATTTTTATGCAAAATGTTTGTTTTGCAGGTGTTCAAGTCTCCTATTGTCCACTCACCCCTGCTGCACCATCCTCACCTGATGGCTTGTGTAATCCCACAACAGTTTACACAAGCAACTGGGAGCTGAAATGCGGTGGGCTTTTCTTTTTTTAATTATTTCCTGAAAGTACTTCTCATAACGTTCTCTAATGCTTCACCAAGCATTCTAGAATTTAACCAGGTCAAAATTACAAACTCCACAGTCTAGGGTCTTATGATTAACTTAAGAAAACAGATGGCAAAGCTAGTGGCAAATAAATGCTTTTAGAAGAACTGTACTTCTGCACTGAATGACACTACCGTAAAAAAAAATTAAATATATTTAATGCAACTTTAATTCACTGACTACAGTGGGAATATTGCCCAAAAAGGAGCCACAAAACTGGTAGTGACATTGTTATTTTAATTGCTGGAAAATTACCAAACTTTTCTTTTTCGCTCCCGTAGTCTTCATGTTTAGTTATTGAAAGACAGCTTGTAATCTCCTCCTGCTTCTCCACATCAAGCTGTAAATCACTACCAGTTATGTTAGATAGATTCTCAGAAAAAAAAAAATAATAATGATTCTGGTCATGGTTCAGAAAACATGATATGCCCGTGATAAATTTCTATGAAGGCTGAAGGCTAGCACTTGGGCACCTAGCACTGACTGCCGTCGTTAGTTTTCTAAGTAGCCCAGAAAAGAATGCAAATACTTGCACACATACAAACATTTCTGCAATAACTATGTATTTCAGGACTTAAATTTCATGGCATCTGTCAGCAAGTTTTCCATTCTAAGTCACATTCTGACATTCTGCAACATCTGTCATTACCCCATGCACCAATTTTTCACACAGACAGGAGAGAAGAGGCTGATTTAGGGAAACAGACAAAGGCTCAGCAACTTTCTTGCTCTCTCAGTGCTCAGTCTCAAAACAAATAAATAAAAAAGGTAGCTTTCCTCCTAATGAGGATGTGTGTCACATAAGAGCAATGGCCTTTTTGATTTGGGGATTGCAAATGTATTTGACTTTCATGTGTGGAAAGAGAGGCAAGGATTTCGAAGCATTAGATCTTCATCAAAGCTTCATCTGTGTGATACAGAAAGATGAAACAGCTTTTGTTAACAAAGAACGACAGCTCAAAGTTGCATGAGATCAATTCTAATTGTGGCCAATATTTACATACACATGTATGCATTTTTATTGACCCAATGTAACATCGGCTCACAATGTTTCAAGAAGTTTGATGCATTTCCACTGGAGTAATGCAAATCCTGAAAGTATTTCTAACTCATCTTCTGAAGCTTAATATGAAGTAGAAATTCTATTATATATTGCACATAAACATAATTTCAGTTTTAAAGGCAGGTTGTTATGAGAAAGCAGACAAACAAACACACTTTTGCCCAGGTACTGTATTTAAAATTAGAGCTGTGGTCTTATCTCTCAGTATGCAGGTGATTATCCAGTGAACACTGAAATTATGCAGCAGAAACAATGGAAAGCTGGAAATGATCAGTGCTGATAAGAAAAAGAGAAAAAGAGATTTTTCCTTGAGGAAATAATGTCCAAAGTCTCTCTGACAAGTGGTACTGCAGTATGCTCCCCAATTGCACCTGTTCTGGTGCTCCAGAGGAGAAGGGACTGACGCTGTCTTTGTCAGGTCATTTCCAGTGACAGAACAGAAAATACTTTTCAAACAAGTGAAATGACACTTCATTCTTCTGATTAGAGTTGCTAAATAATTCTGAGTAGGAGAGTATATGCTAAGACAGCCTGAAAGAGTTGTGATGCTTCGAGGCAGAGACCCTTCTGCAGGGAGTGCATGCTCTAAGAGCACGGTGCTTGGATCACCCACAGGGCATGTGGGCAGCCTTCTCTGTGTCTCTGTCCTCAGATGCTAACAAGGTGTGTCTCCAGAGCACTCTGAACGTGCTGTAGTGATGGGGCTGCACCTTTCCCAAAGAGCTGGGGGAGCGCAGGGGTCGGAGAGCAGTGGCTGGTCACCTTGCACGCTCTGTGCAAGTAGAGCTGTGCAGCATGCTCCTCTCTGGGCTTCCCTCCCTGTCATTCACAACCAGATTTGCTCATGGCTCAGTGAAAGTTCAAAAGCAGCGAAGGAAGGTTCAAAAAATCAGTGAATTTTAAACTTGTTAAAAAATCTCCAGGCAAGACACTTGCAGTCTCTCAGGGAGAAACAGAATGGATGGACTGCGGGTATCATGGTCTGCTGCAGATTGCCTGTTCTCTTGCATCGCCATTCTGATTAAAAGATTCTGTTCACTCTTACCTGTGATGTTCATTGTTCAGGAACAACCTCCTTAGGTTGTGCTATTTTTATGTGTGATTTTATATTCTCTTTGTTTGTCCATTTAATTGTCTTTCACACTGACTTAAAAAAAAGTCTGACAGACTCTCGAGGACCAACACAGATTTAATGAAAAAAATGAGGACTCAGCCCTCTTCTTAATTTAAAAAGCAAAAATTCCTCCTTTCTTATTTGACTTGTCACTCAAGCCTGTAGCACAGCAAAGGAGATAAAGGCAGATAGATATACAGAACTGGCTCTGTACAGGCTCCAGTGCATTGCACTGCTATAGATTAAGAGGAGCTTATTTACACCACTGCTAACAAGAACAACTGCCTTGACCAGAAAATCAAAAACCACCACCTTAAAACATGGTTCACGTACTAGCAAACAGGCTGCAAAATACAAACAGTATTTCTAAATCTGAGTCAGTGTTTCTGCAGCTGATGTCATCTTGCTGTAACATTAAAGCAGCATTAGAAAAGCACTCTGCATGTTTCTGTTTTTGGTAAGAGGAGAGAACTACTTACACACAGTGAAGCTTTTCTACACTGACAGAGATGATCTTGCACATTAGCAGGCCACAGTACTCAACGTACAATAAAGCAGAAGGTTCCCACAGACCTGATGTTGTGCACTCCATCCTGTGATGGAGGAATCCAAAGCTCTGCTGGTGACACCCATCTCAGAGCAATGTATGGATCAGCTGGGTCTGCCTGCTCC
>WBMW01004305.1:8960-25995 GCA_013396635.1 Penelope pileata | reverse complement strand
CTTCCATCGAAACAGACCAATGCCTTGTTTTGTTTCACAAAAACAAGGTAAATATCCCACTAGTTTTATGCTTCTGTTGCTCTCTTTTTTATGTTCTTATATGAAATATTAAAAAATAATATGTTTTGTTACTTATATACATGAACTATATCATGTATTTTATACGCAGCCCAAGAAAATTCTTCTTCATTCAATGTGGTCCAGGCAAGCCAAAAGGTTGGACACCCATGGTCTAGACACTTCAATTCTGAAATGGCTGTTGTGCTCACTTCAGTGATTTCAAGGTTAATCTGTCTTTTTCTGTTGATTAATACTAGCAGTGCTAGCCTGTTTCTGCTTCTTAAAGAAGACTACAAACAAGTACTGGTGAAGATATACTATTTTTTCATATCCATGACAAACTGTTGCTCATCGCTGCATAGTCAGGTACAAATTACACAGCATATTAGCTGTAATATGCCTCATTACCTATCTGCTTTCTGAAGAAATTGCTTAGTTATGGCTAACTTTGTGTGGACTGTGAAGCACAAAAGAACTAATCTAGCTCTTGTAGTTTTTAATTTTAAAAAGATAACAAACGTGAGATACAAAGGCATGTACATTGCTCATAAACACTTTTTGAGATGCATTAATAACCTCTGTAAAAAACATTGCTTGGGCACAAGACTTAGTTTACCTTTACAGATGGAAAAGCGGATGATTCGTGGATTAATCTTATTTTTACAAACCCTTCTGTAAAGTGTTAATTAGTGGTTAGGCTATGACTGCAGGGAATTTGGATTGCCATTGTGTTCACTTCAGAATAACTAGACACAAACTCAACTCTTTTGCCATGTAAAATGAAAATGCCAATATTGGCAGGGCAATTGTGTGAAAAATTATATTGCATATGGATTGAATAGCAATTAATTGGAGATGTTTAGATATTGTTCTGCAAGAAATTAACAAAATAACTAAGAAAATAATCAGAAGAAAAAATAATCTGTTTACTCAGGAAATTTCAGAGAATGATAACAGTTCTGAGGTTGCAATTGCAAGATATTGAAGATAATTTTCCTCTGAATAAAATTTTATGTGCAACAGCAAATTCAGGACATCTGGGGGAATTGTGATGTCTACAAATTAGAACAGTTGTAAAGCTTCTTTAAAAGCACTATCTGTACAAGAACATAGTCAATGCAAATTTCCTACAATAAATAAGAGGAGAAGAAAAGGATATTATATTCAGTAATTCACTGTTAACAAACTAATTGCTGTACAGAAAATGGAGCTAAAATTCTAGTCCTCAAAATCAGAAAAAGCAGTTTTGTTTCTCCAGTAAGACATGAAAGAACATGTTCAGTTACAAGTTTGTGGGTTTCAGGCCTGGATAGAGCATTTAGTTAGCACTCAGTAGTGTGCTTCTCTCATTTCCTTGTTCTTGTAGCAGTCTCTAGCAGAGGTGATTCAGCAACATTTTGTGTATGTCATGTGGCTGTACAACTTGAAAAACAGTGTATTTTGCAAGTCCTGATGGTTGAAGACAGCAGCTTCTGTCTTAAAACTTGATGTCAGAGTCATATATTTTCTCTGATAATTATGAACACTGGAATCTTGCTGCAAGAACATTTCCCTACTTGGATTTTTATGAAGTTTTTATGATCCATGTGATTTACTGTTGCTGACCTTTGTCAGCAAGGGTAAAAAGCAGGAAAATGCAGAGAAGAAGACTCATTAAAAAGTAAAGCTGCGACACCCCATTGAAGGTTGTATCTGTGAGATTTGCCAAGAAATCATATGTTTGTGCAACATGTTAATACAAAGCAACTGAAAGCGACATAAGCAAAGTAAGCAGAGCAATTTGTCTTTAAAACACAGACACTGAATAAAAACATTGATGATCTACTGAGATGAATACTCAAGATGGGAACAATAAGTAAATAATTTACCAAGAAGCACTGAGAGTGGCAGATGAGCTAAAGATTTGCTTGCTGACTATGCTTCTACTTCTATTTTAATGGGCATCATATCAAGCTGAAAAGGCTAGTCAGAGACTCAAGATGTTTTTAATGAAGAATTAACATCAAGGATATAGAAAAATTAGAGGCGCTGGCTGTACTAATATAATCTTATGACAACAACAAACAGCAAGAAATTGCTATTCTAGTGGTGGCTAAAATATCTTGTCTTTTTCAATGTGTAAAAAAACCTAAAGATTTGACTAAGAGCATTGTATGAAACTTAAAATGTCTCCTTTCACTCAATTAAAGGCACGACTGGATGCTGCCTTCTGATCTTTGCCAATTTTAAATGCTTTCTGCAGCCAAGTGACAACATCCTACATATATGGGCAAATTCTCCTCTCCTGGATTAAGCCAAAATTCAAACTAATTTACACTGTATACCAAGGAAATTCAAGGTGTTATACAAACACAGTAGTAACAAGTTGTACACTGCACACCTTGGGGGAGACAGCAGTGTATTACTGTATGTCACAAGCTTTTCTATTCTGTGTAGCTTGTCTCATAGCATAGCTGATATAATTACAAGTCATCATGGGATAAAATGAAACAAACGAACAAAAAAGCCCCACAAAAACAACAACAAAAAACAAATCAACAACAACAACAACAAAAACCCTGAGCAGCTATGAGAAGCAGGAACTCATCCCTTTGTTTTGTAAGTTCCTGGCTTTATGACTATTCAGCAGTCAGGCACAGGGAGCACTTCCTGAAATAATGTGGCAGCTGTGCGTATCCCATGGGATCAGTGGGCTGACTCACCTGGGAAGGCTCCACATGTGGCAGAAAACTTGGAGGCAGACCTCTGCACAGGGGCAGAGATCTGCTTCTCAGAAGACTGGGAAACAGCCTTCATGTCCTGGACAGGGAAACCACGCAGACATCTCCTAACAAGCACAGTACAGAACAACAGCTTCTCATTCAGCATCTCCCTTTACTTTCTACAGCATTTAACTGCCAGCAATAGCCCATAATAACAGTGTTTTTCACTTCTCCTTCAGCCATGCCCCTACAGTCAATCACTGCTCTGGCAGAAGACCTTTTCATGAGTTTCCCTCCCTAGCTGCTGACCCCATGTCCAGACAAGATGCTCTTCTTGGTCTGCTGACAAGTTCCTTTCCTAGTGCACTCACATCTGTTTTGCTCGCTGGTTCAGCCCATCAATGACTCCTCCTCTCACCAGCCCCCTCAGTGGGTGCTCTCTTGCTTTCTCACAACATGATCCTTAGTATCCTTAGTAAAGGGTTGTAAAATGGAACCATGTCCTGCGTGTGCTACAACAACAGACCTGTACGGATTACACCTTCCATCCTTCATATCTTACCTCCAGCCCCAGGTCAGTGCTGGAATACTAGGTAGCATCTCCACTACTGCTGAGGCCCCATGCTTACAACAGGCAGCACTTTCAGGCTATGAGTGCAGGAAGACACTCTGTTGTACCAGCCCCTCTAAATTACATCTTCATACCCATAATTCCAATAATTGCCATTTGCTGAACATGTAGTGAGGGATGCAGCACACTTTTCACCAAATTGCTCAAATTAGAACAAAATGCACACCGAAATAAAAGTCCTAAATCACATACTTACCCGTTCCTATGAGACTTCAAACACCTCTATGCTTGCACAGAAGACTTTGCATCATCAAAGGCCCTGTTTGGTGCTCGTTTAGCCTATTTTGTGCACTAACATACTAAAAAGACACAGTACAGAAAAGGTCAGTAGCAGTAATATTTATTTCTGTTGTGAAATTCTGTAACAGGATAGAAAATGGATTTGAGAAATCAAAGAACTGGATCAGGCGTGACATGGGTAATTATAAAGACAGACGTCTTAGAGAAATATGCCTTCCCCCTTAGCCCCTAATGCAGCAGAACAATCTACCAGCAGCTGGACTGGCATTCCTGCACATTGAAAATTGACAACTTTTCTCAGTAAAAATGTATCCAATATTTGCTTTCTGTTTTATGAGTCCATATGTCATGCAATCCCATTTGAAAGCTCTTCTCTCTAACCAATAGGAATAGGAATATTTTTATCTGTCTTTTAAGGCTCTGATTCTATTGCACTGTCTAGTTACTAGCTAGTAGGGACTGAAATTAAATCAAATATTTGGCAATTTATTGCAAATTGGGCATTTGTGTGATTACACAATGGATGGATTCTTAAAATATGAGTATTTCATTCTTATTAATGGCCACTGATTCCTGTTTCTGAGTGATATGTATCAATCTTCAAAACAGAGTTCTGGAATTATGTATTTAATTTTGTTTCACATAGACGGGTATTTTTAAGAAGTAGATATAAGTGATATATGTCAAGAATATATATAACAAGAATACAAGAAAGAAGAAAGAGGGAATTGTTGGAAAAAATAAGCCCAACAAGGAGTCTGGCTGATGTGCATCATCAGAGGGCAAATGGAGTTTAGATTATTCCTGACATTATGCTAACCTGAGCTTTTTGTCCCTATTGCAAACCCAAGGGCAGAACTTGCCTGCACAACAGCAGATGGCAGGATGGGGTTTTCTGCAGAGCTTTGCACACTATTTCATGTCCAAGTAGCTTGCTTGCTTGACCACTGCAGGATCCATCATTTTCTCACAAATACAAAATTTGTAGTCGCCACACTGTGCAGTGCCTAACCACACACACTCTAGGAAAGGTCTTGAACTGCATTATTGGATCCAGAACCTGTGAGAAATGTAGCAGAGATTTTCACCACCTCATGAAATAATCCAGTCTAATATAATAATTCCTGATGGCTGCTACCTATTTGTCCCACAACAGCATGTAAGCTCTCAGGTGGAGGCATGTCTAGATGGATAAGCAGGTTAGTAAGGGGTAAAGGTAAATGTTGCGGCAGCAGCTGAGTACTGAGTGGTGGCAAAAGGCTGCTGCCTTTGGCTCATAAGAAAAGTGCATGGACTTGGTCTGTTTCTATCTGTGCAGTCACTTACAGATCTGTGGAGAAAGCTGATCCATCCTACCATAGCCAGGACCCCTCAGATCCATTGCAAGACAACCCAATCCAGAAATAATTAGAACTGTAAGACTGTGCCAATAGCATTATGAAGTCCTTTACAGAAATAAATGTGAAGTCTGTGAATCATATCACATCTTCACTCTAAATGGCCTATGATTTGGAAAAGGAGAGAAGGAAATGAAAGCGAGGTATTCACATCTGTGCATAACAGAGTTTGCTTTACAAATGGCTCTGACCAGTGCCTCCAACTGCTGGCAGTCAGTGGTATTTTGGAGATAAGGAAAATGAACCAGCTGAGAGCCTTCAGTAGTTTTCAGCTAAAAAAAAAAAAGACTGAGATAACCAAAGGCTATATATAGCTGAGTAATAAATAGAGGATAATGACTTCCTTACACCCTGGTTACATAAGCCAGGCAGGCTTTGGCATCATTTGATATAATTGCACACAGGAAATTAAAGGTACAGGAATAAAAAACCCATGAAATTCAAGACATAATCTTCTTGCCATTGGGGTCTGGGAAGAAATTCCTTTACAGTGAACAGCTCTTCTGCCTGTGTTCTACCTTCTGCAGATTGCTAAGCAGTTTGTTTCAACAAGATGAAAAGAATTGCCAATAATTACTAGCTCAGTTATATTTGACCTGAGATGGGACGAGGATCTAGATGTAGACCCAAGCTGGTATGTCTGTTAGCTTCCCTGAAGTCAATGAAGATACATCTTCAGGGAGGGTGCAGCCACAGTTACAGGTAGAGCGACTTCAAAGAGGCATGGACCAAATTTTTGCCACTTATTCCAGCACATGCATGCCATAGCATGCTGCTCCAGTGGAAGAATGAGGTGGCTGTTCAGGCCACATTAAATGCAGAGCATGTAATCAGAGAAAGGAAATAACAACAAAAGATCTTTACCAGCTCTTTCTCACTCTCTATCTTAAGAAATCTGGTCTCCAGAGCAGAGCACTGAGCCTTGCTTTCTTGCCAAGCTTTCCATTATTTTGGAAAGTAGTAGCAATTCTCCCCACATTATAGCAAATCCTCAGGACAAGGAGTACATTTATGTCCTCGAAAACAAAGCAGCACCTGATCAGGTTTGTCAGTGGCAGCAGTCTCTGATGGTCCGGTGGCTTCCTGCACAATCACAAGGGAAGTGCACAGACTGTATCAGAGATAAGCTTCATTCTGCAGCTAAATTCATATCTTCAATGGAGACTTTATAAATACAGTTGCCACAAGACTAGAAAAACATTTCTAAATGAAAATCAGTAAAAGAAATAGTAAAGATTTTTGGAATCTGAGCTGAAAGCCTTCACAAACACTATCTGAAACACTATTGATCTGCGGAAATTACAATGACCACTTTTACACTACATTTGAAGCAGCTTCCAGCTTCACAATGAGATGGAATGCTAGGGCAGTCCACTGTTCTTCACTGTGATGGAATGGGATAACTGCCTGTAGGAGGATGCTAGTTATAACACAAATAGAGGAAATTTTGGAATGTTGAGCTACATTCACAGAGACATAGATCTAGGTGGACATACAGGTAGAGGAAACCTAGACTTTCAATCATACGAGGACATCTCTGTTCACATATAAACTTACTTTCAACTTCTTGCTAATATCATCAGAGCTAGCTCTTCCTCCCTACATACTTTGCAAAACAAATTATACTTAAACTTCTCTGGTAGCATTTCATGCTTGCTGTGGATTCCATGTGCAGATAGCAGTTAGTGATGGCCAGTCAAAGTGAAAGATAATGTGCCCATTGTTCTTACTAAAATACGTTTCTGACAGTTGCATTTCGACTCTTTCTGTCACATTTTCTGCAAGCTGCCTGTTTGGACTCCGGGTACATTGAAGCCAGAAAGAACTCAAAATGTTGAAATTTTCCACCACTCTTGCACCATTCAGAAAATTCCGTTTTTAGTTGGAAACACAAATAATGACAAGCAGTAAAAAGTCCTGCCAGACAAAATATTTTGGAGACCTCCGGGAACTTTGTCCAAGCTACTGGATAGATCATGCCCATTGCTCTGCAGTGCACAGGCCAATTCACTATTCTAACAAATCAGTGCCAGCTGGGAATGTGGGGACTTGTTGCTGGTTGGCAATAGATAGCACAGTATACTTGATGCTTACAAGTAGCTTCTATTTTGTGTTAAATTCAAATGCAGACTTTTACAAAGATAATAATTTTGTCACGCTCTCTTAGAGACCTTTCATTTAAGATTCTCTTCCCTCCACTATATGATAATCTAGCATTTTCAGCCCATCCATTATTAAAGATTCACACCATTTTTTTTATACAAGATAGAATATACCCTCTGGATATGCACTGTAAACTATGTAACAGAATGGAGCTTTCTTGAGGAGTCAAATAATTTGAGACAACTAGAGTCAGAAGGAATTTTCCAACAATTATTTGTTATCATAATTCACTGAAACTAACAACAAGGGGGGAATCCACGAATTTACCTGTGGAAAAAAAAAAAAAAAAACCCACAATTTTTTCAAATAAAAAATTAAGGTGTCATCATCATGGTACTTTCTGAATTAACATTTTTATTTGCTTTAGGGTTTAAAATAGCTCCATTACAAAAACTCAGTAAATGGACTTCAAGAAGATGGATAAAAAATGGAAATGCAGTCTTTCCATTGATTCAGCAGGTTAATTTTAGAGACTTGGGTTTTTTTCGTTTCGCTATAGTTAACAGAAAAAATCACATTTGTGGCTGCCATAATGAGACAGAACCACCATCTGCCCATCACTATGAACCTCTGGAAGTGGCAAGTTGCTTTACAGTTTCTGTTATATTTCCCCTAGGCTACTCATTTTCCTTTACTTATTTCCTTAACTTTTAATTGTTCATACAAATCTGAGCACCTGTTCTGTAACCATACTTACATGTGGCAGCCAAGAATCCTGAAGCTGCCACTGAACTTAAGCAAAAGACTCCAAGCATCATTGTAGCCAGTCACCAACATGAAGATCGACTAGGGGAATCTGAGATAGACAAGAAGAAAAGCAGCAAGAACAGGCACAGAATCAATGGATGGCTGGGGTTGACAAGAATCTCTGGTTGTCATCTGTTCCAGCCCCCTGCTCAAGCAGGGACCCCTAAAACAGCTTCCCAGGACCATGTACAGGTGACTTCTGAGTATATCCAAGGAGGAATAGTCCACAACCTCTCTGGGCAGCTTGTGCCAATGCTCTGTCACCTAACCTTAATTACCTCTCTCATATCTAAACAGTTTTTCCACTTTCTTCAATCATCTGTTCTTTTTGATCTGCCTTTTTTCTGCCCCTCCAATTTCACAGAAGATTTGAATCCAAAGAGCACCCAGAAGCTGAGCTGAAATATGTAGGTAACAACCTCTTCTGAGTGCCATGTAAAAATTGTTCTCCAGGGTAAAAGTTTGCCCTGTGGAGAATTGCCTCTGAACACCACCACTACCTTTTGCTCTGGCAGTCTGGATCTCCTTGTGCTGTGACTATTCCAGTGTCGCAAACCTCAGGTCTACATATGTAACTTCTTCAGTTATTTCTGGCAAGGCTGCAGGAGAAATCAAAAGCTGGTTGTTCCCACAAGAGAAACAGACATAAGGTTCTGACTGGGATCAAATGAATGGTCATTGTCATAGGGAGTTGAGAGAATGATTCATATGGAATTCAGATGGGTCTTTTTTGGCTCAAGTATTTCATGACACAGAGATGTCAGAAGTTCTTTACACTCATCAGAAGCTTCTAAAACAGTCTCAGAATGGTATTTAACTCTCACGTGTATGCATGGAAATCACCAGTTCTCAATTAATGGAATAAATGTACGGTTACCCGATTTGGGGAATAAATCCTTTCTGTGCAAAGAAAAATAAGGAAGAAAAGAGGTTACGAGGAACTGATGCTAATTTTAGATTATGTCTAAATAATTCCTTGATGTTTTTCAGCAGCAGAGACATTTGTTTCCTGGCTTTATTCTACGGTGAGTAATGTTCAGAAAATTTCTCCAGAAAGGCTCCCCTATCTCATTCGCTAAGATGGCACAGGAAGAATGAAGGTAAAATGAAGTGGGAACTATACTTGTCCCCTTTGCTTATTGCTTACGAGCACATCATGCTTGTCCTAGTGGGGTAGCACATAGGTTTGTCACAGCCATTGCCCATTTCTGGGACACAAATGAACCCAGGTTTCCCAACCGTTGTTCTAGGTATGTCTGCGCTGTAAAAGGCAGTGACCTGAAGAAATCAGCTGAACTAATGGGGAGTCAGGTAGAAAACTTACATACCAGTGTATGACACTGTGTTCCTAGACTAGCTCAGGCCTGGCAGTAGTCTATGCACAGTCACACATTATATGTGTTAATTCCCTCCCTTTAGCAAGAGTGATTAACAGAGTAGAGCAGCATGTTGTTGTGCTAGGCCTGCCACTGTATCCATGGAGGAGTCACCTGTCAGCACGTGAGGCTGTTCCACGTTCTCTCAAAATCTGAGTGCATGGAAGCATGGTTGAGAAACTCAGCCAGTCCCAAGTTTCCCAGTATCTCTAGGTCTGTGGGCAAAAAGGTAGGAATGAGAAGTGAACCTTCTGCTTTATTGCATATGGCACTACTGCACACAGCCCTATTACTGCTGGTCTCACCAGCTGCGAAATCTCTGAGACAAAGGAAGAGCTCCAACTAGCACAGAGTCCAAGACTTAGAGTGGAAAAAAGCACAGTGACTTAGACCCCATCATCTGGGCAGACACAAATTGACCTATAAATGCTAACTTCCAGGAGTGTCTTGCTTTTTCTCCAGTAAGATGATGCTCGTGAATCTTCTGTCATACCTTCTCTCAACAACCTTTATGTCATTGGTGGAAAAAGCATGAAATGTAGGAGAAGTGCACTTAGTTCATTCAATAAAGATCTATTTTTGTTTTGCAAGCAACAGAACTCTTTTGGATTCATTGTAAAATAAATTAAAATCTTTATAATGACTTGCCACACCTGCAAAAGTGTGAGGGGCCTTTGCCAGTCCCAAATGTGTTCTATATTTTACATTTCTAGTTGCCCCTGGGGATGTATTTGGTATGAGTAACCAAGAAGGCTTTAATGGAATACTCCTTAGAAGAGTAAGAGGGAACAAACAGCAATTTCTCAACAAATTTTGAGAGCAGTACAGTGGCATGCTTTCAGTGCAGTTTTACTTCCATTTAAGATCATACTACCTAAGGAATTAAAGAACAGCATTGACATTGTACAGAAAAATCTCATTGCCAGAATTTAATGTTCAAAGAGGAGACAAAGGAGTCCTGAAAAGTAACTTTATTTGAATAGAGTCTACTGGGACATTTCCCCATAGGGTCTCTCAAATTGGCAGAGGTCACAGCCTCTTTTTATTCCTGTACCTCGACGCTATAGTGAGAACTTCCCCTTTTCCCATTGGCTGAGGTACTTGGAGATTACAGACTTTCCAATCTGCCTATCATGCACTCGTCCCCCACTAATACATACTCCCTTCATGAGCAAGCAAGATTTTGCAAGCAATCTCCTAGTAAGCACATCCTGTTTTTGCCTAATTCAAGATATCTTTGTATCTTGTTTGGCTAAGTCTGTATCTCTTCTTTCTTCTACCAAGTAAGGAAGATTTCACAAGCACTTGCCAAGTGAGCACGTTCTACAGCACACCTACAAGATAAGTTTTTTTTTTACCAGGTCATTATGACCTAAACTAGTTCCTCTTCATCAGCTTATCTTGTTTTGCAAGGACATCTTATCCCCACTTCGTTCATTTCAACATCCACACCTTGATATAACCAGAACATGATAGCTGAGAAAGAAGATAAGTGTATTCTGCCCATAATCAAATCTACTTTGACTGGCATCCATATGGATGGAAATCCATCCATATGTATAGAAATCACATAGCTTACTACGGCATGGACTCTTAGATTTTAAACAATGGCAAAGAACAGTGAAAAGTCAACAATGAGATATTTTTCTTTGTTCTAGCAATTCTCTAAGACTTTGATAACATTTTAAAAAATCTTTTGAAAGGCACAAATGGAAAATATAAAGAAAAAATTTACTTCAATATAAAATAAAGAAACAAAATATAGAGATAATTGAGGCAAAATTTCAAGGGAAAGTGGAGAAATTTAAATCATTGTTGGATGACAGGCTAGCAGGGCTGCAAGTAGATTGCTGGAATCACAGTATTAAAGGCAATGCCATACAGAGAAAGAATGATGAATAAAACAAGAATGAGTTATGGTATGCTTCTGGAGGAGTCACTTCATACTGCATGGTTTCTGTTTCTTTAGAATTGCTTAATTATTTTATCTGATGTTTCTCCAATTTGATCTTTCTAGCATTCGAAATTCTTATGAGACTGAATTTCAGTTAAAAAACAAGCAGTAATCTATTGAACTATTAGAAAAATCCCCTGAAAAATATGGCTAATTTGCACTTATTTTCTACATTGAATCCCATGAGTTTTAAAAGCTGTACATACAAGAAAAGCTATTTTACAGTTCTTTGGGGTCTTTTCTTTTAAAATTCATAGCATCATAGAAACATAGACTGGTTTGAGTTAAAGGGTACCTTAAAGATCATCTAGCTCCAATCCCCCTTTCATACCTCTTCTTAGAATTCCTACAATAAACAAAAGAATTTAAGGAGAAAGAGAAAAAAAGAATATTATCCATATGTCACATAAATACAAAACCAATAGCTCATGCTTCTGTGTTCCTTATTTGTCCACCAGAACACAGAAACCTTTTTTCCGTATCAGACTGGTTTAGAAACAAAAGTAAAGAGAGAGACAAAAACAAAAAACTCATGCTAAGGCATGTTGACACTGCATCACTACTTTTATAATTAGAGAACAGTAAATAGTTTTTAGCCTGCCTTGTGAGAATACATAACGTTCATGAACTCATTGGTTCTGCTCTGCAACTCTGACATCAACAAGGCTAATAATTCACTAGTTTAATGTGATTGCAACATTGGGCAACAACTCTCTGTAGATGCTATCCTGCCATTAACATATACTTATACACCAGTTCCAGGTGGTTCCCAAACACAAATAGTAACACTATTATGGAGCATTTTTTCTATCAGCTATTCAAAAGGGAAAGAGAAGGTGAACATAATTATAAGAAAGTAATCATATTGTGAGTAGTCACGATCAGTAACAAATACAAAGCAGTTCTATAGAAGAAAGAAAATTAACAGGTTGTTGAATGGAACCTTCTAACTTAACTAGCTGCAGGAATATACATAGTACCCACAATAGGAGAATGAGCATGTATCCCCTGTGATGTGAAGCATTTGGGAGGATTTGGCTGGGGTTGCAGGACATTCAGCACTGGGACCTGTGGGAGAGAAGTGAGCAGACTGGTCGTTGTAGGACTGGCATAGCAGGAGACTACCGGGTAAGAGGGTTGGTGGCAAAGCCTTAAAATAGAACATACAGGAGGCACTGTATGTTTACACATACATTTTTCTGTACATAATTACATATTATATTGTAAACATGAATATTTCAGTATTTCAGCAGGAACATCCCACTTGTAACACACCCTGGACATTGATCGCATGGCTTAAGTCAATAGACTGAACATACAGAAGTAGGACAATATCAGTGCAGGGGCAGAAAAGGTCCTGGAGGAGAGAGAAGAATCTGACCACCGTTTAAACAGGTCAGTAACATGACCTTCAACCCACTCCCCTCAAGGTAGGGGCGGAGAAAGGAGTAACTTGGAATGAACAAACTCAAACCCTTTCTGCTCATAGAAGGGCAGGGTCAGGTCTGCAGAGATCTCTTGATGCCCTTTGCTGAGCTAGTTCAACATCTAAAGAACGAACTTGTAGCCACCACTTTTCTCCTGATCTGACTGGAAGTTTTAGAGTCCCCTTCAAAAGAGGGAAAGAAACAGACCAAGAGAATAACCAAAGGAAACAGGCAGAAACAGGAGTTGTCAGTGACAGCGAGCAAAAAGAGTGAAATCAAAAACCTCAAGGACAGAGACAAGGGACAGATTCAGAAGCAGACAGAAAGAGCTAGATTGGGAAGAAGAGACGGAACTCTATACACAACAAGGAATCTGTTTCTCCTCCTATCAGTGGGCTGGAGAGGATGAACAGAAGCTAGGAAGGAGAAAAAGCTGCTGATAGCTTGAGACAGCAAGAGGCCACAGAACCACCTCACGTGGATGCATAGCCCCGTTATGATATGCTTTGTTTTAGGGTTTTTCTTATGGGTAAGTCACATCAAGTTCATTTTTACATGATCTCTCTTGTGGAGTTAGCTGGGAAAGCAGGAGGGGTGTTAGCAATTAATGATAACAAGAATTTGTGATACTAGAAAAAGCTTGGCATTTCAAAGGTAAGCGTGCAGATGAGAAGCATATTTGCTGCTATTCCACGGATAGTATCAGAGAAATCAGGGTACCCAAGGCAGAAGAATGAGAAGGGCAGGAGTGTAATACGTACTAGGAGTTTTTAAGGCTTCAAATATTTGAGCATTGTTGGGGAAGGGGAAAATTGCGATCAGTGCGAAGGGAGGTAGGGGTCTCCTTTGGGAACAATGTTGACTAGGATTTTTTGACTCTGTGAAGTTAAGATGTGAAAACAGTGTGGTTGATATCACAGCAGAACATACAAGGAAATTATTAAAGATAAAAGAAAGTCATTTTCATAGGAAATTCAGACTGATAACAGTCTAGGTGGTAGAGACAAAGGTTGCATATCTTACTTGTTTTTCTCCTTCTAGTGCCCCAAAGTAAGAGGTGAGGAAGAGTGTCTCAATGCTGAATTGTGAGTATATTTGTAGATATTACACTCTTTTAAGAAAACAATAAGGACAAAGACAGAAGTGAACATCATTGCCAGGACATGGTGGCAGGCATTTTTCAGAAAAGCTTACTTTCATTATGACTATTGAAAACTTCAATAAAATGTCCATTGCTTTGAAGGTGAAATGCATTCATTGCTACCTATTCAACACACTCATCATGCAGTTCTGTTTCTGCTACCTATTTGGATAACTGTGATATTAAAGAGCACTCTGATTTAATTTTGATCAACTCAGATTATGAATTTGGAATTGACCTTTCCTTGAAAAATTGTTTTTTTTTTTTTAAATATACTGCTCTGCCTTGGTGATGTCATTTGTAAAAATAACAGAAATTAAGATAAATGAAGGACATGCAGGACAAATCTCTGCAAGGGAACGTCCTGACTGGACTTCAGGAAAAATTTATTTACTGTGAAGGTGGACAAACACTGGAACAGGCTTTCTGAAGAGGTGGTTGATGGATGCCTCATGCCTGTGAGTGTTCAAGAAGCATTTGGACAATGCCTTCATTAATATGCTTTAGCTTTTGATTAGCTCTGAAGAGGTCAGACAGCTGGACTAGATGATCTTTGGAGGTGCCTTCCAAATGAACTATTCTATTCTTTAAAAATCTGAAAAATGTCCTAGGAATATTCTGTTTTAACTAAAGCAATGTCTTTTAAGGAATGTGAGGGGATCTGGAGGCTCTTCCCATTTATTTGTTGTTCTATATCTTAAGTGTTTTTTCTCCCCAGCTGTTCAGGTACAGACTGGATCCATCTGTGGTATATTTGGTAAGATTATTTAAAATATCTGCATCACTGGGCAATTCCAGCAGCAAATGGTGGGATTAAATGTGATCCTGTAACTCACTCAAGTGTATTGCTGCCCCCCACTTTCTCTCTATGCCCTCTAACGCTCTACAGTAGCAAGGCAACCCCTTAGTTGCTGTGTTGTCTTTGGCAAAGATTGACTTGCCATCACAGGCATCTTTTTTATTTCATGTATAATTGTAAGTACAATATTAATAAAGCCTTCATATCATTATATGCCTTTTAAAATGCCCATTTTTTTTAGTAATTTCAGCCTGATTCCTTAGTAATTCAGGATGAGATTAAAAAGGATGGCAGTTGTTCGACATCTACAAGGCTGTATTAGTAAGAGTGCAGCCAGTAGATTGAGAGATACGATTCTTCCACTACAGTTGTCACTGATGAGGACACTTCTGGAATACCTAGTCCAGTTTTGTTCCCCTAGTACAAAAGAGGTGTTGACGAACTGGATCAAGCCTACTGGAGAGTCAACAAGCTGGTCAGGGAATATGATGTATGAGGAGGAGCTGAAAGAACCAAGTTTGTTCAGCTTGGAGGCTAAGAGGTAGGGAGAAAGGAACATAACTGAAGTTTTTCACTAGCTAAGGTTGGTCTAGAGAGAAGATAGAGACAGATTTTCCTCAGAGGTGCACAGCAAAAGGACCTGAGGTCATGGGCCAAGCTGCATCCAGGGAAATTCTGATCAGACAAGGAAAAAATGCTTACTCCAAGGGTAATGCCACACTGGAACTGGTGCCTGAAGGGGAAACAGGATCTCCATCTCTGGAGACTGTCCAGCTCTGCTGGACAAGGCCCCAAATGACTGTGTCTAGCTTTGGCATTAGCCTTGCTTTAATCACAGAGAGACCTCTATATGCCCCTTTCAAAAAAGATCTTTCTGTCCTAATTCTGTTTTCTCTCTCCTTCTAGGCTGGTCATTGTGATCGGTGGCCTGCTGCTTCTATGTGGCCTGATTTCTGTCTGCATGAGATGTTGTTTTCATTGCCATCAGGCTGGGGAAGAATCAGGTCCTCGACCCTATGAGGTCACCGTCATTGCTTTTGATCATGACAGTACCCTCCAGAGCACCATTACCTGTGAGTTGACTTTGTCAGACGCTGGGCACCTCAACGCATCCTGCTATGGGGGGGAGTGCACTGTAAAAAGCCCAGTCTGGGGCATCTGAAGGTCTCCCAATGGGCTGGCAGAGAGATGTTCCAGCCAGGGTGTTGGGAATGTGGCATCTGTAAATATTATAAATTAAGGTGCTCACCAGACCTTATGTAGCAAATATGGCCAGATAGTGAATTGTTTGTAAGACATATTAGGGTGGACTGAGGGCAGCTACAAGAGCCTTGGTGGCATTAGAGGAAGGAGTAATTATGGGTATTGCTGATGGGTCTTCATTCCTCCCTTTAGGGATGGATGAAGGGGCCAGAAAACACTTAGGCCACAGGGAGAGAAAAGCCTGTGCACTACAAATATACCTGTCCTGCTTTTATTGTACAGTGCCTTCAGGGTGAGGCAAATGGCTTCTGTCTCCCCTCTTTCAGCTCTCCATTCGGTGTTTGGGCCTGCTGCAAGGAGGATACTAGCAGTGACACACTCCCACAACGCTGTGCAGGGAACACCACCACCTCTCGTGGCATCAGACACCCCTCCAGTCTATGAGGAAGCTCTGCACATGAACAGGTTCACAGTCGCCAGGGTGGGACAGAAAGTGCTAGCGTTGGATTCAGTGCCCAAAGAAAAACTGCAGACATGTGCCAAGGGCAAGGATATCCAGCCAGTCCTGCCAGGATGTTAGTGCTTATTTTTATTGAATGACAGTAAAATACAGAATAATTACATTCAGAGATCAGTTCTTCTGGGCAGGGTTAAGAATATCGTATTAACCTCCTTAGTCTAATGAGAAAGGCAAAAAAAGAAAGAGACTAGAATTCCAGAAAGTTTCAGATCCAGTGTATTTTGATGGCTCCTTTTGACATCTCCTTGAGTTAATTGTCTGTTGGCATTCCCTGGATCTATTTATTACACACACACATCACTAGATGGGGTGGCATGGGTGGCATGGGATCACTGCATGGGTGGCACAGTTTGCACATAAAGCAGGCAGCAGGATCAAAGCGCTGAGCCACCTTGCAAGCTGGTGCTGGATACCTGCAGAGAGATGCTACTTCATTCTAATTGCCTCCAGCCTAAGTCTCCTGGGGATGCCAGGAAAAACACAGCAGGAAAAACAAAGATGCAAAAAGGTCTTAAAATTCAATGATAACACCAAATTCCAGGAAATTGGCAACCATTCACACAGAAAGAAAGAAAAGAAAGAAAAAAGGAAGAAAGAAAAGAAAGGAAGAGAGAAAGAAAAGAAAGAGAGAAAGAGAGAGAGAGAGAAAGAAAGAAAGAGAGAAAGAGAGAAAGA
>WBMW01004304.1:61844-88062 GCA_013396635.1 Penelope pileata | reverse complement strand
ATTCTGTGATTCTGTGTAATACAGGAGCTTGAGTTGCAGTGCGAAATCATTGCTGTGGTTTAATGCATGTGATTGATTTAACTAAGGCAAGCTGAAATCCCAACTGAAATCCCTCAGATTACAATAACATTACTATACACTGTTCTACACCTCTATATTCTGCGCAGAGATAGGTGCAGTGTGTGTGTATGCACAAATTATGTGTATACATACAATGT
Source organism: Penelope pileata (assembly GCA_013396635.1). Classification (NCBI taxonomy): domain Eukaryota; kingdom Metazoa; phylum Chordata; class Aves; order Galliformes; family Cracidae; genus Penelope; species Penelope pileata. The sequence goes on along the minus strand of WBMW01004304.1, from coordinate 87,844 downwards.
GTGTGTGTGTGTGCGCATTTATATAGTATATATGGTAGGGAGGTGCTGTACATAACCTATTTATGGTCACTCTCAGTCACACAGGGAGAATCAGTATTACCCAACAATACAAAAACACAGGCAGTGAAAACTTGTTTATATGAAGGCCAGCAGGGCACACAGTGAGGGCAGACTGGAGTAAGGAAAGTAACATGGACCAGTGGCACCGCTGATAGGACGGGAGACACTTCCCGAGCCAGGAAGGCCACAAAGCACAGCCCATGGAAGTACCCTTCATGAGGAGCTGGAGTCCATGTCTGCTGGACAACAGAGGGAAAAAGGCAACCAGCTTTTCCACAGCTGAGAGCTACTTCCACATCAGAAGGATGGCAGCATTCAAGTTTTTCAATCCCAGGAAAAGACGGTCAATTACAAAAAGCCTTCCCTCCCATTTTAATAGACTGTTTGGTGTGCAAGTTCCTACTTATTGCATTAGTGAATGCTGAATTAGAAAGCACAGTGAGATGAGTCACTATATATCAATAATACCAATTTCACTACAGCATCAGGGAGAGAGAGAGGGAAAAAAAAAAAAAGAAAAGAGTGTCTCCAAGTCCTTATAGGCTTCTAAACCATTGGGAATTTCTAGGGAATTCATAGTATCTCTTCAATTTCAGTAGAGGCCAGCCCAAGCCTACTTAACCTTGCAGAAACACTTGATAAGATACAGTTAGTAAAAGCAAGACTCCACTGAAGTTCATTAGCTTTAGCAGGCCAAAAGTAAGATTTATTTGTTATGGTCAACTGTGCATGATAAAAACACAGACAATAAATTTGACATATATCGCAGTGTTTTTAATGTATGTGGCCCTTTAGCAGATGGCTTTTTAGTGTGGTTGGACCTCAGCATCCAGCAATGAATCTGGGCACAGGTGTTAAACGCAGAACTAGTCAGGAGCTTGAGTGGCCACATCACAAGGAGATTCTACTTTTTTATTACTTCATAGTCTGAACTGGTCCCAAATCATTTCTTTTCTTGAAGTATTTTGCAGGATGCACGTTACCAAAATCCTACGTCAGACAGTTTCTCTGCTAATAGAAGCAGACACTAAGAAGCCTGGTGAGCTGACTGAGCAGCTGGAAGGGCTGCAGCCATGGGGCAGGGGTGCTGCTGAGCTGGGGACCTGTGGACACCCTCTGCCTCCGGAGCAAGTGGAAGAGCAGAGAGCCTGGGGAACCTCCCCACACACAGCAGCACAACCCCAGCTCGCCCCATGCAGACTGCTGCCTTACTTGCAGCAGAAGTCCTTCAGACTGTTAAGTTTCAGGCACAGCAGTCAGGCTCAATGAACCAGAATTTTTTCTGATCACTTCTACTTACAGATGAATTCCCCAAAGGCAGGAAAGTCACCCTTTGGTTCTCCTGCTATTCAGGGCTTTTTTTCTTTCTTTCTTTTCTTCTCAAGTCTTGTTTTTTACAGCCCATTTGCACCACTTTGTACTAAGTCTGGCCCTTCTGAGTCAGCACTAAGGCAGGAGACAATAAATCAGATTTGGCCTGGACCTGCAGCAGGCTGAAAACTGTGCTCGCCTTCCCAGAAGGAAAAGGACCCTGGGGCCACCCCTTTTCCCTGTACGCCTGGCATAGCTGAGCTGAATAGAAGCCTTGTTTTCACCCTGCAGAGTCACAAAATCCAGAGGGGAATCTCTGACCACAGTGACTAGTCAGAAGGCAAACCATGTGGCTGTACTGGTTTGCACAACTTTCTCTTCAGGCAGTGCTGAGTAACGAGCACACAGCGGAAGAGCCCCCAGCTTCCCCCTGTTACCTCTTCAGCGAAGGCATCGCTCCCCTCAGACAAACCGCCTCCAAAAACTCATTCAGGCAGCTTTGACTGGCCCTGCGGGGAGAAGTTATTTAAGAAACCTAGACACAGCCAAAAGGAACTGTGATATGTTAATAAATATGTCTTAATTTGGAAAGACACTCAATTTAGTATTCAGGAGCAATATCCTGTATTTTCTTTTTAGAGAGATGTAAAACTGAGGTTTTGACTCCACGTGTACAGGAAATCCTATGGCAGCTTCTGTATGAGCAGTCATTGCCAAGCCCTCAGTGTTAAAAAGTACCAGAGATTAAAAATCTCACAGGATTGCTCTCAAAATCAGAGCATTTTTCAAAAACATAAGCTTAATTTATGTTTTTATATTCTTCTATTTATTTTCCGCTTTGAGAATTCACACCTTCAGACTATTTCTAGCCACAGTTTCTTGCCTTACCTAGCTAAGTTCCTTGCAAGATCCCATTCTACTAGGATGGGTAGTTTTAAGAACAGCAACAAATACTGAGAGACTCGACATAAAATAGCAAGAGTTGGCAGTGTTGTAGTCAGGATATTAAATTTTGTTTCCTCCCAAACTGCACTTTCTATAAATAACATGTCTGCTTTTACTCCTGCAGTTAATTACATAGATTTTCCTGCATTTCCCTTTCTGTTACGATCCTATGAATCAGCGGTATGTTAGCTGATGGGCTGAAGCAATGGATAAGGACATCTGACATAAAGCTGTGGTTAAAAAAAAAGGCATTTCTATAAGAGGAGAGGTTAAGTGGGGTAACTTGTTGCTTCTGCTTTCCCACTGTGGAAATGCACAGCCTCAGCCCACAGTACACTGAGAATTTTGTTTTGTTGGCAGGTGTGCTAAGCCTAAGTGGCCACGAGGTCATGACTTGGCTGCGGTTTCTCACGCAAACATCTCCTGCTGTGCGTGCCCCATCTGGTTCAGTCTCATCCTTCACAGTGGAGAACTGGCTAGCCTGTGCTCTGGACTTGCTTGGGCATTACATTAACGGGGAGACTCACCTCGTCCAGCTTTATATAACTACAAAAGAGACACCTTTCTCTTAATGACTTCTACAGTCAGTGGAAGATGAGTGCTTCTGAGCACAGGCTTCTCCTACCTGCTTACCTACTGACCCACTTGAGGATGATCTTGGTGCCCTGGAAGTGCCAGTCCTCACTACTAACCACGATAAGACCTCAGCTCAGAAGCTTGTACTCCGTCAAAGATCACACTTTACTGAGCTAAATGGAGTTGGACTGCTGCTTTTCAGTTATTTGAGATTATCAGAGGAAAGTTCCAGATTCTAAACCTCTAAATGCTGATCTATAGCTCTCTATGGTTAGTCCTGACAACTCAAAAATTACTGGTCATTAAGCATCAGCAAAGCTTATTTTCCACAAGTATACGTAAGCGAACTGCACTTACCATAATGCATTATTTCTGTACTTTGCAGCCTCTGCTACACCTTGTCTCGTTTCTTATCTAGTTTATCGTGCAGTAGTATGATAGCAGCCCGTGGGGCTCATTTGCCAGTGACATGCATGCAGTCGGGGTCACAGAACAGATGGGGCAGTCCAGGTGGTGGAGGAAAGGCTGTAGCACCCTCTGCTCTTTGAGCACACGAGGCACCAATAAAAGGTATGAAGTCCACAGCGCTGCAGCCTCCTTCCACTCTAGCACCCCTGTGCCAGACACAACCTGCTTGTGAACTTTGTGAGTCACAGATCAGGCTGAGCCGCTGGCTGGGCAGGTGGTGTGGTGGAGCAGGAGACTGTTGCAGTGTGCAGGATGTGAGATGCAGGCGCCTTCAGGGAGCAGCAGATGGGATAAACATGCAGCATGCGAGAGGCATGTTAGGTCCACGTAGCATTGCTCTCACTTTCCAGCGGCAGTAATGTCACACCACTATGCTGGAAAGTTGCGGCAGGGCACAAGGTCCTCTATGCTGCAATGCTGAACATCTCTCACACATGGAACCTACTCACCTTGGGACACAATTCTTCCCTCTCTGGGAATGCAAAAGTAAGGAATGGGATTTGGAGACTGTCTGTGATCCGTACTTACATATGCCTCTGTGTATGCACACGTCTGTGTCTATCTAAGTATCTCCTGCAGAATGGTAGGAAATGAGGAACGATGCCATTTTGTCTGTTGCCTCTCTCCACTCGATTTTGGCATTTCAACAGGCTTTTCTTTCACACTGAAAGCCTCTAGCCTTCTTCCTTCTAGTTTGAAGCATGTATGCCTGTCCCCTTTATGGAGAGCCAGATGGGCTGTCTCATCTGCAAAGGGCAGAACAGATTTTGTCTGATGTGTGGTACCATGTCTTTACAGCTATTTTTATAGCTCTGCAAGTCCCAGATTCTGACTGAGGCCTCTGGGTGCTTCCGTAATACTAAGCATATTAATATTAAAATAAGTCCTTTGGAACAAAGGTGATTCTTTATGAGAATTAGAGACAATTTTATAGATGTCTTTGGCAATATCTAACATAAAAAATCTTTATTTTAGGATTATATAAATATTACAAAAGTGGCCCAGTAAATTAGAAAATGTGTTAAAATGAGATTTGCTTCACCTCCTGACAATAGGAAGAAGTTAATTTTTAAAATGGAATAATGATAACTCCAAGCACTCAAAAATCATGACAAGTGAAACCGTGAGCTTTTACATCAGTAATAAAGCCAGGATCCTTTCTCCCTGCCTGCAGGGTCTTCATCTTCAGAGTTCAGGTGGATGCCACTTTCAAACTGTTCTGTGCAACCAACAGCACTTTAGGTCAATGATTTTCATATACCCACCGAACTCCAAAACCATAGAAAATACTTCAAATATAATCAGAACCGACGACTCGAAGAAGATGAGAAAAACAGGTAGTCCACTTCTGAGCAACCAGCCTGCTCACATAACAAGAACTTGGGGATAATTTCAAGCTAAATCACGGAGGGTGTGCGACATCTAAAAGGCCATGTTAATACAGTATTTGGGGCTGGACAAGCCTTCTAGCCTTACCCAAAGATTCAGCTCTTATTGGCCTAGCCTATCACAGATGAGTTCATTAGGCATATTATCAGCATAATTGATGCTTATAACCTCTCTCTTTTTCAGCTTTAGTCCTTGGTGCAAAAAAAAAAAAGGGTACAGTTGAAGACAGTCAGCAATGGTAAAGGCTCTGGGGAGACCACAAAATTCAAAGACACTGGGCACTGAAAGATGGACTATGGTTAAAGGCAGGAGAAATCAGAGAGCAGATACCCAGCAAAATGCGGAGAAGTTTGGCCAGTGAGATGAAGGGTGGCCAGAAATAGCCATGTCACAATGAAGGAAGAGATCTGCATGGGAAGATATTTATGGATGGCCACGATGGCTGAGCACAGAATATTCCTCAGGACTTCCCCAGATTGAGTGCTTTAATTCAATGATCCCAAAAAGAAGTGAAGGGCCCACATTTTAGTTAGGGTTATCCAGTAAATGGGGATGGGGCTTTGGGCAACCTGGTCTAGTGAGCGGTGTCCTTGCCCACGGCAGGGGGGTTGGAACAAGATGATCTCTAAGGTCCCTTCCAACCTGAACCATTCTATGATTCTGTGAAATCTAGTCCTCAGCGTTCGGTTCCTCAGGCTTTTCCAGTCAGATGTTTCTAGAAGGTGATTCCTTCAGTGTGTCATCTGAACTGATTTAAAGCCAACCTCCTTCTGCCGCCCTTTCTCCAGAAGACCCCATAAAAAGAAGATGCAGGATAGCTAACAACAACATGCTTGTCATTTTACAACCCAAAAGCCAGGGTCAGACTTGTGCACGGGTGTTTTGCACAGGCTGAAGGCTGAATCTGCAGCCTGTCTCATATTCACAGCCTCACATACTTGAACTGTGTGGGCAGTGAGAGTTCAGATGATACAAACATTTATGCCTTCTCAAACCTTATGGCCAGGGTTTTACTTAGAAAGGGAAAGGAGAGGCTGAATTCTTGGCAGTGTCTATATTGCCAACGCCTTGGCTAGCAAAGCCAGGCAGACACAGGATTTTATAGGCGTTTTAAAAGATGGCTAACTCTTGTTTTTATTAATCACGGATTACATGTCCTCAAGTTTTAATATAAACCTTTGGATTCCTCATGTGACAGAGGCGTTGTTGCAGCCAATGGAAAAATTTTTACTGCCCAGTGATATCCTAGTTTTCCCATATTAATAAAAAAGCATTTTACTAGCAACAAAGAAAGACAACAACAGCTTTTCAGCTCTTGACTGGTGAAGTATTGCATACTTTCTACCCCTTGTTTTTATGGTCAAGGTTTTCAAGGGTGGTCCTTGACTCTGGCGTGCTCAAATAAAACAGCTTTAAGTTGTTTCGAAATTAAGGTTTTATCAAATAAACATAGGAGTCTGCAGAAGCTTCCACCCAACTGTTTGTTATCTTTCCACTGCTGCATCTATTTGTAAAACTCAGCCATGTGAGCTGGGAATTACATAAGAACCTTCAGTTTCTGTCTAATATCTTAACAGTAATTTTCTCTCCTCTTATTCTGTTATTTTTGGAAGAAAAGTAGTTAATACAAACCCTGAGTGCTCAAAACAGAATGCAAGCAAAACAGGTTTTAAAACACAGCACACCGATTTCTAGAGTATTTCTCACAGTTGTGGGGTTCTGACTAACAAGCATGGAATATCTGTGTTTGAAGGCTCGGCCAGTATCACTAAACCTAAGCACAATTCATCCCTGGTTTGGCTCTCCAAACTTGCCATCACACATGCGTTTTCCCTAAACAAATAGCTCAAGGGTCATACAAGCATTTATGTCTTCTTACCTTGAGGTGAGTGCTGCGATCAGAAGTTTAATGTTACCGCATATCCAACCCTTAATTTGCTCTCAGTTACTGTTTGCTGAACATGCAGTGCAAAACCCAACGTACACGGCATTTTCCTGTGGTATCAGAGCACAGACCAACCTGTTTCTCAGTGGCTCAGCTCAACAAGCAAGTACTTTTAGATATTTGAAATTTCTTCTTGTTGCAGCATCTCAGCTTGCACCTATGCATTTAAATCTAAAAAAGACTGAGAGACTGGACCACACTTTTAGGGAAGTTCTGTCAGGGATTTTCAGTAGCTCAGAAGCCACACGTGGAGAGGGGCTTTTAGAAGAACCCAGTTCACATTTGGACCTCGGGTGAACACCTGGGAGATAAGGCAGATATCTTCACAGCTGATGGAGACATGAATTGACTCGTAGGGTGTTTTTTTCTCTTTCGCTGTAAATCAGATTCCCAAGGACACAGACCTCAGGCATCAGGGCACAGCTGGGAGCAGGCTGGGCACCGAGGAGGGCCCACGGCTATTCCAACAAGGCTGCGCTTCTCCTCACAGCACAAACTCGTGCCACTCAGCAGCATCTGCGTCTGCAGCGTCCTGCTGCTCAGACATGCCGTGCCTGAGCTGCTCATGAGTTACCTGGCGGAGGGACACCCAGAGAAACGATGAAGCCTCAACTTCATCCTGTGTTTGAGCTGCTGGGGCCAGGGCTGAACTAGAGCTTTTGGGAATACTGGCACAGATCTCTGCAAGGAGCCCTTGGAGGTGAAGCTTGGCCTCTAGGTCCATTGCAGATGGATACCGTGCCCTCCTCATCCCATTTCAGCATTTCCGAAGCACGGTAAAAGGATTTTTGTTAATTCCAGCTCACCCATGAAGTCAATTCCATGTGTATGCAAGTTGGGAACTGGTTAATCAAGGCAAAAAAGTGACATTGAAGATTAAAATTGGAAGGTCTTTCCTGCTTTTTTCGTGCAGGACGGTGTTTTTGTACACTCCCTTTACCAACAAGGGAACAGACTTCAGAAACCCAGGCCAACTCTCCCTTGCCCAAACCAAACCCATTGGTGTTTCCACGTTCGGAGGGCTGGGAAACCCAGGCAAGCCTTGCAGCAGCCCTAGAGCTGACAGCAGGACTGGGCAAGCACTCTGCTTTACCACAGAATTTGTGGGTTCATTGAGCACTACTACCAGCCCGTGTGCTCAATTACCACCCCTAGTGCCTCGAGGCCTAAAAGCGGTTCGTAATTATCTAACACATTTAATAGCAACTGCGAGCGTATTGCAAATGAAGGGGAAGGAAGAGGGAAANCCGAGCCCCCGCCTCAGCCCGCGGCCCTCCAGCGGTGCTGGTGGGGCCGGGAAGGCCCCGGGGCCGCCGCGCAGAGGGAGCAGAGCCGGGCAACGGGGGGCAGCGGGGGACACTGCGGGGGCTCTGCGAGGCGGCCCGGAGCTCGGGTCCCACCACACATGTCGGCGCACTGCGAGCACTTCTNCGCAGCCTGCCCACGTCCCCTCCCCGGCCGAGGAGGAGGAGGAGGAGAAAGCGAGCGGGGGCCAAGCGGAGCAGTTAGGGTTTGAAAGAGCCCTCCTCCCGCCCCCCGGAGGGGAAGAGGAAAGCGAGAGCCGTGGCGAGCGGCCGAGGATGATAACTTAGGGCGGGAGGGCGGGCGGCCGTGCCTCGGGCGGGAGCTGCCCCGGGCGTTCCGCGCCCTGTCCCGGGCCAGAGCGGCTCCGAGGGAGGCAGAGATGTCCCGGGGCACCGCAGGGGACGAGGGGGAGCCCCAGGTGCGGCCCGAGGGGAAGGAGAGGCAGAGGAAGAGGAGGCGGAGGAAGAAGAAGGAGAGCAAGACGAGGCTGGTGCGCTCCAGCCTGCTGCCACCTGAGGCCGAGGAGAAGTCCAAGAGGCCCGTCCTGGCCAGCAACCGCCTCAAGACCACCAAGTACACGGCCCTCTCCTTCCTGCCCAAGAACCTCTTCGAGCAGTTTCACCGCCTGGCCAATGTCTACTTCGTCTTCATCGCGCTGCTCAACTTCGTGCCGGCCGTCAACGCCTTCCAGCCAGAGCTGGCCCTGGCCCCCGTGCTCTTCATCCTGGCGGTCACAGCCATCAAGGACCTGTGGGAGGACTACAGCCGCTACCTCTCCGACAAGGAGATCAACCACATGGAGTGCCTGGTGTACTGCAGGTGAGGCCGGGGCTGGGGTCAGGGTGCGCGGGGACACGGGGCAGTGAGCACATTGCTGCAAAGGGCTTTCGTCCATGCTGAGCACAGAGAAACTCTGGGTTATCCTTGGAGTTGGCATCTCCCATGTCATGACCCAGAGCTGTAGGTGTTGCCAGGGCTCGGTACCTTCGGATGGAAGTGAACTCCGACCAGTGGGACTTCCACAGCACATAGGCTTATGAGTAGGCAGCAGTGAAGTATAGCTCTGTGTATATGCACCCAGCTTTGTGATGTTTTATATTTTGTACTGGGGACAGTGCATCACAAAGCGACAGCAGGCGTTGCGGGCACTGCTCAATTCGCAAGCCTTCATGCAAATCTTTCCCAGTGTGAGCGGGCACCTACACCGATGGGTAGTTTCAGGCATTAAATTGGTTTCAGTAATGCAAGACCTCACTCACTTAAGCAATCTGCTAGTAAATCGTCGGTGAGCAAAGGCCAGAGGCTGGACACTTGTGCATTTGAGTTAGGAGTGTGAGGTTTCATGAATTAGTGAGCCTGAACTGTGTTTGCATTTCCAGAGAATGTGAGACAGTCCTTTCACTGAACGTGTACTGCTAAGTGAATGCTTTGTATTTATATTCTGAAGTGTCATCATCCCCTGTGGCTTTGCTCTCTCCCAAAGCTTGTGGGTGGAGCACTAGGTCATTTATCTCCTTCAGATTTATTTACTTTTTTGATGATCGAGGCTATAGATCTAGATCACATTCTTGGTATCCATAAATCAGCCTGAAATGTCTTTTGCGTAAACGTTTGTGTGTAAGAATCCAGCTTTAGAGAACTTTTGTTTTGTGTTCCTTGCTGCACCAGCTAGTCACCTTGTAGTAGCTGAGGCTACAATTTTTGGGGAATTGAGAGAAGAACATAGTTTCCAAGAGAGTAGGTTTCGTTTCTCATTCTGATGTGTAGATCTAACAGAAAATGAACACGTGCCAAGAAGCTTACGCTCCGATTCCACAAGCTGTCTGGGAGGGGTCCTCTGGGCTGACGTAAGCACAGAGGCAGAAAGCGACTCTACTATTGCAAGAAAGGCGTGTGAAAAGAAATAAAATGCTAAAAAGAATCCAGAATAGTCTGCGTTTTCAACATCTAGCATTTTGTTGTTTCTCAAACTTTTGTCACAGAAGAAATCTCACCCCAGGATGTTCCACTGCCACGGGATAGGCATGCATGGGAACACAAGTAAAAGGGTTTAATTTCAGTAAACTGAAATGAGTATAACCCAGCCACATCACACTTACTAGCATCACTAACTGCCTAGTGCGTTGCTTGCCTGTAGCTGTGCTTGACTTTGTGAATGCTGCTGGTGTTGAGGAAGATGGGCAGCGGGAGGACTTGTTCGTTTTGTTGCAGAAGTTGGGTTACTTTCGAGTGACATGTAGATTAATTTCAGAATAGTTTGAGTAGCCTTTCCATTTGCACCAGAAATGCATGTGAGCCTAATCCGTGTGGGGCAATGGAAGTGAAAGCTGAGGAACTCTGTCACCTATTCACATACAGCTTTCTGGCTTGTGGAGAAGAACGGTGCTTCATTACAGCTGTCTGCAGAACCCTCGTTCCTGGCGGCAGCTCGACTACTTCCACCCTCAAACAGACCTTAGGAAAAGCTCCCCTCCTGCATTTAACCAGGAAAACCGAAACAGGTCATTAAAATGAATTACTTATATGGCGTAGCTGCCTATTTTTTCATCTTTTTTAGCCATTATTTCGACTTCACAAAATCATTTTTTAAACATCTTCCAGCCCAGTGGGTGAGGTGGGACTTGAAACTTGCTGTTTTCACAGATAAACGTGCGTGACTTCTAGAACTGAATCTTGGAAGCAGAGAACCCAGGCTGCGTGGTGTGTGTCAGGATCATAAAAGTCACCAAGAATGAGTTCAGGAAAGTTGTTTTCTCCAAAAGATGTCATGCTAAGAGAAGCACAAGGAATTTGATGGGACTTTTACTTTGTTCTCTCAGACTCTCTATTTCTGGAGAAACATTGAAATATAGATATCGCAGAAGGAAGTAATAAGTGCCATCTCTTCTCTCCACATCCGTTCTGCGCTGATCACTCTATCTGCTACTTTCTGACCAAGCCAGACTGACTGTCTCTTCCTGCCACTTCCTTGCGGTGTTGGTGGGGCAGACTTTGTTGCAGATGCTGTCCTCATTACAGATGCTCCTGTAGAGAGGGCAGGTTGATGGGAACAGCTGCAACCCTGTGCTCCTCTAGAGCTGCCAGAAAGCAGTGACTCTTCCCTTGCTGGCCATAGATTTGCTAGACGAGGTGTCTGAGTGCTGGGTTGGACCTCTGTGCTGCTGTGGGCCCCCTTTCCAGCCACCCTCCCCCACAGCTGAAAGAACCACATCAAAGACCAGCAACTGCTCTCAAGCACAGATGACAGCAAGTGACAGCATGAAAAGCTGCAATTGGTAGCTTGAGACAGGGCCTTTTGCATCAGTGTAGCAGAGAAAAGCCTTCTATCTTGTCTCAGGTAATCTTTAGTGACTGGGTGAAGATTTGGGTCAGATCCTGTATGTTGTACCAATTGTCCTTCATGCCAACTCATCAGTAAGAGGCTCCAACAGCACGAGGGCAGCGCCCACAGCGAAGTTCCCTGCAACAGCCTACACAAACCGATGGTGTCAGTAATCTGATTACGGGGGAGATGTTCCCCTCCTGCTCTGCTGGCTGCTTAACAGGTGGTGTGCAGACTAGCCCTCTTTTCTCCACCATCCCAGTGATGTGGACTCAGATTCGCATACAACTGCTACTGAATCGATGACTCAGTGGCTCATACTTGGCAAAACTTATCAGACGATAGAATGGCAAAGGATGATGCAACCTCAAGTAAAAAGCTGGAGATGCAGCTTGTTTTCTCAGAAAGAGGAGACAGCTTTCATGTAAAAGTTCTTGGTGTTTCAGAGAGTCCCTCAGAAGCTCTAGCTTTCTAGAGTCAGCTGGTAGACAGTGAAAAGACCCAGTTCTCTGAACAAATTGAAAGAAGCTGTTGAGTTTGAATTGGCAGCGTATGTCGAGGAATGAAACATGCTGCAGAACTGCAGAGTTGTGTTGCTGCGTGGTAGAGTTTGCAGGTTCTCCTGCAAGGGCATGCAGATCTTGGCAGGCAAAGAGGGAAGGTTTCTTAGTGAAGACGAGTCAGTAGGGGCTCCCTCTGGATGCCTTTGAAGGCACCTGTCCTGTCTGAGACTGCAGGGAAAAGTAGGCACTTGTGTCTTAGGATAAGAGTACAGTCTCACAGGTCACCTAGAAATTCAGATTTAAGTTGGGAGGGCTGGATCCCAGATCACATCATCTCTTGCTTAGTTGGTTTAAATGGATAGAAGTTACACAAGTGTTAGAGCCCAGCCTGCAGAACATTGTTTTATGCACATAGCCTTTGCAACTCGGCTCTCACCTTAGTTTCTTCTCTTTGTTCCTCTTCCTCATTTCCATTACCCAGGGATGGAGGCTGATTACTGGAGATGACAAATTTGCAACCTTGCGGTGAAGTCTTGTTTGGTTAGTTACTTTTCTGGATTATTATGTTGGACTTGGAGGGTGAATTTTTTTTCTTTGCAACTCCATGTAAATGTTTGCTCCAAACAATTCCAAGATGCACACATTGCTGCTGCTCTTAAATATTTGATAGAACTAAATTTGTCATTGGAGCAAAAGCGTTAAAGCTCTTCTAAGCGGAGACTTTGTTTTTAGTGTGCTGTCACGAAATATGGTATATATTTGCCTGGTATGTAAATAGGAGATGAATAGTGATAACTGCAATCACAACAAATAATGGCACTCATCCAGCAAAGAATACATTTTGTTACTAAGTGCTGTCTTAGTGAAATAATCTCTTCTAACATTTTTCTAGGAGCTTTATGTTCAAAACCAAAGGGTTTTGTTTTTTAAGTCTACTCTCTAATTCTTGCTATGTCCATGGAGGAGTATCGCTGAAGACTGTGATGCTCTCTGCATGCTGATCAGAGAGTGATATTATTTTGTTGATCTGTGACTTAGAAAATCCATGAAAAATTGGAATTTATGGTATTTGTCTCCCCAGAGGTGTGGAAGATGTCTGATGGGGCACTGAGGCAGCTATCAAAGCAGATAGGTTTATATTAAATGTTAATTTCTTTCTGCAAAACTCAAACAGAGGAGAAAAGAGAGCTTGATGTAGGCAACTTGTTTCATACAATTTCCAAAATATACTTCGTTTTTCTTTCCCCCGTCAGCCTGCCAGTGAAAGCAGTTCCATCCTGAGAGAAAAAAGATACAGCCATGTTACCAAATCCTCACAAGGGCACAGCAGATGCCACTCGTGGCTTCTGAAGTAGCCCCAGCATGACTCATGCCACTGCTTCCATATTTTCTTGGCAACACCAGCCCTTCAGGGAGGTGGGCTGTCACTGGCTCCCACACAACCTGAACAGACCCAAATAGAGTAACTTCTTGTCCCAAGAACTGCAGGCAGGGTATGACATTTATCACCAGAAGGAATAAACTTGTCTCATCCCTTCCAGAGAGTAAATGTCACTAGACATGATTCAGAAGGAAACTACCTGGGATTACTCAGTTTCCTCTGTGAGTGAGCACGGTGTGCAGAAAGCTGAAAGCAGAAAGTCATGATCTGATTCTGTGTCAGAGAAGTCAGTGTTCCCTTCTCCAGTTTTAGAGAGGTGCTGCTCTGTTTACATTATTGTGTCTTTGTCCTTTGCTTCAGTTCCAGCCAGGCTAGCAGTGAGTAAAGTCTCTGAGAGATGTAGAATCTCTTCTCTAAGGGTAAAGGAGCATTTTCAGTCTACAGTGGAGCTTATTATATTGGCAAAGGAAGCCTGTGCTAGTTTTCTGAGATGCAGCCAGCTGTAATGCACCTGAGAACTGCCATGTCAGTCCAGCTCTATTTATGCATTTTATTTGCTGTTCATTGTAGGTCAGACTTTCCAAGTGCCTGAGTTTCACCACTTGCTTGCTTTTTATTATTAAACTCTTTAGTTTGCATAGGATGTCACGAGAGCAGTTGTAGGCTGTTTCACGTGCTTCTGGCTAACTTCCAGAGAAGACACTGATAATCTCCACTGAAAGACCTAGCGAAAGACCTGCCCACAGCAGGGGAGTTGGAACTGGATGGGCTTTAGTGTCCCTTCCAACCCAAGCCATTCTATGTTTCTGTGATTCTGTGATACCACCAGATTAATTTTTGCAGGTACATGCTGCACTCAGTAGACTGAATAGCTTGTGCTAAGCAGGGTGCTAACCAGAAGTGTGGTGGCCGCCTTATGTGTGGGATCTGATTGTTCTTATGTTTCCTATTATCCTGGGGTCATGCTTACTGCTAGAGGTGGCTGAAAGAAGGGTAACAGACTTACTTGGTTCTGTCAAAGCACAGCATTTCCAAATAAACTGTACAAGATGAAGGAATAGCATGTCTTGTTCAGCTCTGCTCAAAACTGTGATTTCAGATCCCACCTTCCATGTGCCATCTAGTCTGCAGAAGTGAAAAAGTGTATGTTAGTACCTGACAACTATGCTATAGATCAGTGTTTTATTGGACTGCTCATTAGCTAATGTGGTGTAATTTAGCCAGGGCATTCTTTCCTCAGCAGACCACTCCTCCAGAAGTACTTCTGAGAGCAGTACTCCCCAGCTCTTCCCAGGAGGCTCCAGTTTTACCGTGGCAGAGTTAGGGGACTCCAGGGAATGAGAGAGACTGGCTGACTAATGTTGTCTGATGAGGAAGATGAAAACAGAGGAAGGACAAGGCTCCTTGCCACTGGGCAGAACACACTAGGATGCTTCATCCAGGCTTGCACAACCTTTGTAGGTGGATGGACAGACAGACTGTCCAGCTTGATGCAGTAGGAGTCTGAGTTGAGCCAGGTCTCCCCATGCTATGTAACCCAGTGCTCTCTTGCCTGAGAGCAGTCTATGAGGTTCCTTTTCCTCTCCCTGTATGACACTGAGCCTTTTGGGTGGATGGAAGTTTTGTATATATACACAGCAAGGGCGATGCAGCTGGCCAGCCAAACACATGGCTTCAGGGTTGTGCCCAATATTCAGGCTTTACACTGTTCAGGCGTGGTTTTAGCAACCGCATATATTGAGAGCAATTAAGTATGTGAAAAGCAGAACATTTTGTTTCACTTCACATAGTTCGGAGGCGAATCAGTTGCCACAGCCTACCCTCAGCCTTGGTAATTTCACTTGGGAGCTGGCAGTGATGCAACTGTGTTTGTGACCTGTCATGTCTGTACCCAGAAGAGATCCGCAGCAGAAACAAGATGTGAGCCCTGCTGCTGTCCTGCAGTGGTACACCCTGCCTGACCCTGTCCTGCCAGGGAGGGCAAGGATGTTGGGCAAGAGAGAGTGCATTTCAGTGAGTGCCGTAATTGCACAGTGAGGAGCCGATGTGATGCTGAAAGGCAGGATGCTGACCTCTTGCTGTCCTTTGTGTAGATCTGGGCAGTAGCTTCCTCTGATGTATGTCAAGCACAGAAGTTGACCCACACCCAAAAGGCAACACGAAAGGTGTGAAAGATGCAGCTTATAGCTTTTCCTGAGATAGCACTTGTGGTGTCATGGAGGAGAGAGGAGGCAGAGAGAGCGTGAGAGTGACATCCTGTACCAGGAGCTCAAGTAGGCTTCATATTGAGCTCAGCTGAGGAAGTGTATATACACAAAATGTGTCTTTGATCCTGAAATATTTGATAAAGCAAGACTCAGATGTAGTTTGAGGAAGATGACCTGTGCATTTGAGAATGAGTCAGTTTAATCTTTGCTGCACATCCAGGAGGTGGGAGTGAGAGGCTTTCACACAAAGTTTTCAGTGTGTGCAGGAGGTCAGCAGAGAGGAACAACTTGCTCTTTTTTACTGTTTCTAGGATACAGCTGCACAGGCTGTCCACAGAAAGCTGCTAGCTACCCAGCTAGTGGTACGTCCTGCCCCGTGGGCAGCGGAGGCCATCTAACCCTGAGGAGCTGGCACGCTGTCTGGTTCTTGGCTCCAACAGGGGCAATGCTTTATTCTGTCTAGAGCATTGCAGGTGTCAATCTCTGCCGTGGTCAGCCTACATCCTTAACGCTGTGATCACAGGACAGCCTTGTGCAGGCAAGGCATGTATTTTAGGGGCAGAAAACATCTGCCATCTCCTCTGCTGTTTCATTACAATTGTATTCAATTCTGACCACAGTTTCTCTAGAGCAGTGTGGCAAGTAGGCCAGTCTGCCCAGAGCAGCAGCCAACATTTGCGTCATGCCCAGTCATTTCATAAACCCAGGCTCTGCTGGAGGTTTGTTTTAGTAGGCATGGAGGTCACTTGTTATGTTTTTGTGTTCTGGTTGTCTGGAAGTACTGACCTACTTCAGGGAAGAGTTTACATCAGGCATGTCCAACCCGCAGCCGCACGCAGCCCAGCAGAGCTCACCATGCGGCCCGGTCCCGGCTGCTGCCTTGTCATGGAACAGCTCTGCCCCGCTGAGTGGCCCGGCCCGGCCCCGGATGCGTACCCACCGCTCAGCAACAGCCAAAGGTCGGTGTGTGGTGGCATTGTGTGAGCTGGGGGAGGCACAGGGCAGTGCTCACTCTGCCTCTCGCCCCGCCACAGCACTCAGTCGTGTTGAAGCCCACACGTAATGCTGCTGCTTGAGTGCAAAGCAGTGGTTGCCCACGTATTTCAACCTACGTGTTGGCGTCTCAAAAGAAAACAGAACCCAAAACAAGAAAAATCATGGATGAGGAGTGTTCAACAGAAAATGGATAGATGTTGCAGAACATGCATTTTATGCAATTCTTTTGTATCTATTGACATTACTGGGACAGATCCAGCTCAAAAAATCAGAGGAGGAAAAAACAGTGTAGATGTTAAATTGCCCATGAGTTTAAGTCTTTGAATCTCATTTAGATAATATTCTAACACTGTATGTTAGTTGCATTGTCTTATCTGATTAGCAATCCATTGATTCAGATAACAATCATAGATAGTAAATGAGATTCCCTTACCAAGGAATTGAGAGAACCGTACCAACTCTCATGACGGTCTACCTCAGACACACCTGAATCATAAAAGATAGCTCATATACTTCGCTAAAATTTAGTAATACCATGGCTTTGAGAAGCTGTTTAGGTCTTACACTTGTACTGTATGACTGTTATTCACTTAGATTTATAATTTTCTGATTATGTTTTTAAGCCTACATAATGAAAGACTGAAAAAATGTTCAGTAAAAGAGCAGTTTTTGAAGCCTGCCATGAATTTGATGCAATATATATTTCAACCAATAAAGAATAGAAGCCATATACATTTTTATGTGAATGTACAAAGAATTCTGTGGTTAATGGATGTTTTCTGAGAACGGATAAGAGAGTAAAATGCCTCCCTTCAATGACCGCAGGTGAAAATTATCAAAGATGAGTATAAAACATTTTAGCTGTGCACTTGACACACTTGACACTGACCCCACTGTGACATGGGCACTGCATCACTAGGGAGGGTGCCAGGAGTTGATGCTCCAAAGTACTGCCAGCCTGCTGTTGGTTTGACTACCTGGCTTTGTACTGATGTCCCTGTAGAAGGAGGAACATCTCTCCAGTTCAGTGGCTGAGGACAGGAGGGTTCTGTGGTCTGGTCATGTTCTCCTCTGGGCCTCTGGCCCTCAAAGACAAAGGAGGAGTGAACGCAACCTGTTGCATCACAGGCCACCCTGCCCAGGGCCCAGCCCTTCCCTTTTGTGCCCTTCTTCCTGCCCTCTCTCCTCAGCCTTTGCCCATCCTCCTGCTCTCCTCCAGACTGGGCTGGCTGACCAGCGCAGCCCTTTTTATACCCTCCCTGGGCCAGGTGTGTCACAAACCCCCTGTGACCCTGCCGACATTCTGACCACTGTGACACGGCCACTGCATCACAAGGGCAGATTCCAGAGTCTCATTTCCTCAAAAATCTCTGATGAATGCCTTGAGAACTCACTAAGAATTGCAACCACTTGCATCAACCCAGACATTGATGCATTTGTTTCACAAAACCAAGGTCAAAGATCCCACTAGTTTTATGTTTTCATTGCTCTCTTTTTTTAGTGTTTTAATAAAAACATAGAAAAAAAAGTTTTGTTAATATATACGTTAACGTATATTTTATATGCGGCCTGAGGCCATTCCTCTGCGCTCAGTGTGGTCCAGGCAAGCCAAAAGGTTGGACACCGATGGTTTACATGTTTGGTGTCAGCTGCACTCCAGTTTTGATATGTCTGTGCTGCTATTATGGTAACACTAGGGGTGTGAATGCTAGTGCAGAATATTTGGTATTTCTGTAGTTTTGAGGGTGGCTTTAGTTGCATCCTTTTGAAGAGAAGTCTGTTACAAAGTGACAGCATTTGTAACCATAGCTCTTTGTCTTAGTATGCTGCCTTGTGCTTGCTAGGTATTTCCCGAGTTGCATAGCCATATACCAATGTGCTTTCCCTCTCTCCATTCACCTTCCTGCTGCCTCTTGGCTAGTTCCCTTGACTAACAACCTGGATGTGCCTGTTTTGGTTATGTTACCTGATTTTGTTTGTTCTGCAACAAGTTGTGGGACAAGTTGTGAAATCGCCCCAGATACTGATGCCAACACACAAAGTGCTGAGCAGTAGTCGCCTAAGTACAACATTGAGCATGCTCAGGAGCTCTCCAAATGCAAACACTGAGTAAGGTGTCTTACAGGAGACGCCAGCCAAACCCTTAAAAATGCAGGAGATTAAACAAGTGCATTAGAAAGAGACACCTATTTGGGGCAAAAAGTAATTATAAGAAATCAAATCTAACCCTACCTATATCTGATCTTGCAACTGCAGTGCATTGTTTTTGTGGGGGCCCACATTTATATTTGGGGGTTCAGATGCTTCCTGTATTTTATTTTTCTTTCTTTCTTTCTTTCTACTTTTCAAATTCCTGTGTTCCCATTGCCAGCTTCCCCTTGCTGTATTTCCCCTTTTGCTGTACACTTGCAAAGTGTGAAGCAGCATCTTGATCTTACACAGCTTGCCGGGATGAATACGTAGATTATTTTTGTGTGCACACTTGAAAGCGTTTTGATCTTCCTTCTTTCCCTGTCGTATGTTCATATTTTATCAAAGCATTTGGAATCCCCGTTCTCCTGACAGACAGGTTGATTCCTGTCTTAACTCTTCTACATATGCCAGTAATTGGCTTCCCTGTAAACAACAGGGAGCCACTGATTCTAGCTGGCAGGAAGTCCTCTCACATGCTAATTAGACTCTCTGACCTGACAGGAGGAATTTCTTAAGCAGTCTGTCAGGTTCTTGCTAGGACAGAAGGTGAAGTTTATTTTATGTCACTTTTAGCTTAAATTAATGTGTCTGGTCTGGCCAAGTCATCCGAACTTCTGCCACAAGCGGTGGAGAGCACTAAGCGCTTTGAGGCAGAGCAGGGGAGTGCCTGCAGCTCACGAGACACGAACTTGAGGAGAGTTTGCATCAGCAGGTCCTTAACTCTCCAGTGATGACGCAGATGAAGCCTGACTAGATGGCTTGCTAAATTTGGGAAAGGTGAAACCCATTAGTAAACTTAGAGGGGATAGATTTTAATTCCTGTCAGTGCTCCGTATGATTTTTGGTCTCTAGAAGAACAGCCTGTCCTGGTGGTTCTATTTATTGATTTGATTAAGACTTACACATCAAGAATCATAGATGCAGGTATGTTCACCTGTCAGGTGAAGGGAATAACCCGCCACCCATTCTTTCATTTCCTGACAAATTTGCCTTCAGCATTAGCCACTAACATGTTGTTCATACTTGTGAACTGTGTTCATGTAGTTTATCTCAACGCTGAGAAACAGTGTAAGAAATGAGCTGCAACCAATAAATAATTTTCCTGTTTGAATAACTGTTGACATTTGCATTTCTGTGGAATTTTTCAGGCAGCCCACGTAACGTGAGAGATGTTGATATTTTGGGATGTTACTTGCTCTTCAACCTCAGACACAGCTCTTGGGGAGGAGTGTTGAAACAAAGTAGGAGGTTCCTAATTCTGCTTTCTTCTGTATGTCTGGATGTGTCTAGATACTAAGTCAACTAAGCTGTCTTTGCAGGCTGGGTCTCTTAAAAATGCAGAGGATGTGTGTTTGTTAAAAGAGGCATCACTGTGAAGTATCTAGCAAATATCACATATGGTTATTGGGTCTGTGTTTGATGTCTGGTAGGATGAGATGTTAGAACCTGGAGGGGATAATGCTGGATGGTCAGAGATTGAATCGGAGGGATCGATGGTGAAATTATTCTGCTAGTTCTGAGTGTTGCTGATATATAGTCGTATAAGAGGTGCAGCACCATAAGAAGTCATGCCACTGTTTGCTATGTTGAAAGACCTAAGTTCTGTTCATTCGATTGCTGTATTTGACATCTGCTCTTCCTGTTCATTCAGGCTTAAGTGTACTGTCTCCTGTCAGGTTTTTCTTACATATGTCTCTCATTCATTTTCTGTGCAGTTCCCTCTGCTTTTGTGGCAGGATCGGGGTTTGTGTGGGAGCTCCTATTTCTGTCAGATCCTGTGGGGGCTTTCCAAAACGCAAGTTCAACAGAAAATCTGTACCAGGGCTGAGCCAACTGTCACTCTGCTGGTGCTGCTGTCGAACCTGGTGCACCCATTTTCCAGGAGTCCATCTGAAGTCTGTAACAGCCCTTGCCATGGACTGAATAATCCTTGATACCCCCTCAATTTGAGAAATGCCACTGTGGACTCCATTTTTTAAGTTCTTCCACACTATATAATAAACTTGATGTGTTAGAAGTGAAATAGCTGCCAGGAAAATGTGTGTATACCTGTACAACTGTCTGCTACAGTGTGGGATCCCCAGCCTGACAAGGCATCACTAAACATAGAGCTAACAAAGCTAGCACTGGAATGTAGTCAAAATGAAAAGTCAACAGCCAGTGGATTTAGTGTATTTGTCAAGAGTTCAGTTGTTGATTTGTGTTTGTTTTTGTCTTCAGTTAATAAGCCAAGTAGAAACTATTGGTTATTACCCCATTTTCAAATCTAGCTAAGAATCAGTCTGATTATTGCCAGTATCACCGAAGATAAAACTCACAAGAAAACCTGAGTTCAAAACATTTATTCCTTTTTCAGACAGAAGTACTGAAGAAGAATTTATTGTGATAAAAGACAGAAATAGCATCTCTTAAGCACATACAGTTTCTCTACCTTTTAAAGCTGGTGTTCAGCATTTTAGTCTAAGATTTCTCTAAAATTCCTCATGGTTATTCTGAATTCAATCCTCCTTGGAATGCAGGGAGCAAAAGAAGGAGGAGAGTTTCTGAGGTTATTTTCAGTGGCAGTTGGTTTGGCTTGGGGAATTTTTATAATGCTTATTTGGTCTTGGCATATTAATTCATGTTCTTCCTCTGCTGCTCGAAAGTTGGAAACTTTCCATTTTACATCTGGCAATCTTGTCCCCAGTTGTTTAACCTTTATGCTTTATCACAGGCAGTAGCTGTTCTGTGCAATCTACAGCGTTTTAGTCATAATAAAATTCCCTTAAGCTGTCCTATCTAGCAACTTCTGGGAAAGATTTTTTTAAAAAAAAATTTATTATGTGTTTTTTTAACCACTGTCCATGTTTACAGAGTATGCCTGTGTTGGTGGTGCTGCATTCTACCAAAAAGTTGTAAGTCAGATAAAATGAGATCTGTTTTCTTCACTCTTCATCACTGGAAGAACATTTAGTAGTGCAGCCACTCTACAGAAGTTGCTAGTGCCAATGGTGCATGGCACCAGGTAGTCGAGCAGTGTTCAGATTAAATGTAGACCCTATTGCTGTTCGTTTGAGAGCAGTATTCTTACTTTTCTGGTTACTGAATATACATCCATCCAGCACTTCTGTGAGATGTCTCCTCGTTTGTCTCGCTCTTTTCT
Source organism: Penelope pileata (assembly GCA_013396635.1). Classification (NCBI taxonomy): domain Eukaryota; kingdom Metazoa; phylum Chordata; class Aves; order Galliformes; family Cracidae; genus Penelope; species Penelope pileata. Next base: position 66,101 of record WBMW01004304.1, on the reverse strand, counting down.
GATCCGCTTCTGTAACTCATCGATTCCAGCTCCATGCCAGGACAGTTGGTTCCACCGTGGTCATACACAACGTGGAAACACTGCCGGCACAGGCGTAAGAGATTCAGGTGAAGCAGATGTGAACAAGTACAACTGCATGTTGTGATCGTTCTACCCTGATTCTGCTATCTGAATCCATTTTTACTGAGCACTTAAATGAACCGAAAAAGCTGCTTCTGAATGCTTGTGAAGAAAGCACAGCACTCTTACGAGTTTTCCAGTGCTTCAAAAAAATAACCTATTGGTGCAGGAGCAGCTTAAGCAGCTCATGTTCCAGAGTAATGTTTACTCTGCTTGAAATCAGCAGGAGAACTCTCTCTGAGCCCTGAGTTTTCCCCTTGCTTTCTAAAATAAAATCATTATGGCAAGCCAGACACAGCAGAATCTGAATTTTACCGTAACGATTAAATCCACTTTTACTAAAAGTACTATCTGGTAATAGAAACGAAGGGTAAATAAAAACTGCTAATGACTACAAGTGGTTATTAACATAATTTTGAAATAGTCATCAAAAATAATTTTCCCAGAGTAATACAGTATAATAATATAAATACTTAATAAGACTAAATTGTTTTAAAATACTTTTAAATGAAAACTTCTGTTTTTTAATGTTCCTACCAAGACTTGGGTTAAAAACATCTAGAAGTAGTATTGGGAGGGATCTGTTAGCAGAACAGGAGAAAAAGTTGGTTTTAAATAGTAAAGAGGCAGGCAATGTGACTGCTATAAAAGACTGAGAGATGAAAATTAAAAAACCTCGAAAAGACTCTGCTACCTAATGTGGCACATATCTCCTCCCAGTGAAAAGGCATACCTGCTTCTCCTGGACAAAACATTTTGGCCTCAGAAACTCAGCTGGCTGGAGACCTTCCCTGATTCAGTCTGATGTCCATAATATGATGCACTGCACAACTTCTCAGGTTTTTGTACTTGATGTCTGTCTGTTCTGTCCCTGTAGTAAGCCTTACCCATGGCAGTTTGAGTAGAGAATGCAAAAGAGCATTTATGCTGCCCAGCGAGGAGGTCTGTGTTGGCACTGAAGCCGGCCAGTGTGTGTCCATGGGCAGAGCACAGCCTTATCCAGATGTCTCAGAGCTGCTCAGCAAGGCTTGCTCGTCTGTGTGGGGCACATAATGCTTTGTTACTGCTATAGTGCTGTGAGATGAAAGCTGGCATGAAGAAAGAGCAAGGGAACTGGGCTTGTTCAGCCTGGAGAAGGGAAGGCTCGGGGGAGAGCTCATTGCGGCCTTCCAGTACTTAAAGGGAGCTTATAAATAGGAAGGAGACCAACTTTTTACACAGTCTGATAGTGATAGGAGAAGGGGGAATGATTTTAAACTAAAATAGAAGAGATTTAGGTTAGATGTTACTAAGAAATCCTTTACTCAGAGGGCGGTGAGGCCCTGGCACAGCTGCCCAGAGAGCTGTGGGTGCCCCATCCCTGGAGGTGCTCAAGGCCAGGTTGGATGGGCCCTGGGCAGCCTGACCCAGTGGGTGGCAGCCCTGCCCATGGCAGGGGGTTGGGGCTGGGTGGGCTTTGGGGTCCCTTCCAACCCAAACCATTCTGTGATGCTCTGATGCCATGATTCTGTGACTTGGTTCAGATATCTCCGAGTTTAGTTTCAGGATTATTTTGCACCTCAGAAGTGTCTGTGAACCTTGTTTATGTATGCGTTCTGTGCAAGAAGTAGTAGTGAATTTAAAGCATCTATATCTGTAAGTAGCACCAAAAGGTGTTCAGACTTTGGATTGGGAGAGTATTAAAAGGATAATTGGGAGTTTAATAGATTTTAAAACCTATGTGAGTGGACTCAGCTGTTGCTCTCTGAGAAAGCAGAGGGCATTTTGTAAACATGAGTTGATTTGCTTTACGGCGGGGTGGAAGTGCAAGGAGAAAATTGGTGCAGAAAAGGATTAAGGCATCTGTGTAAGATCTCTCAGGAAACTGCTAGAAAATACGAGGAAATAATCCAAACCTAATTATTTTCCTTTCTCAGAGCCAAGGTGACAGTTTTGCTTGTCAAGAGAAAGTGTAATTTCGTATCTACTAAGTAAGCAGTTTGTATGCTGGGTCAGTTTTGCATGACTGTGCTGTGTATCAAGAAACCTCCGAAAACTGGTGAACAGCCACGTAGTAAGTAGTTGTTACAAAAGCAGGAGTAGATCTTTTTCGACAGGCCTCTGAAGAGCCCAAAAACTGATGACCAAAATAATCACAGTATTTCTGTGACACTGAAGGCAGGCAACACAACAATAGCCGAGAAAGCTGAAATCCATGGTTTTCACCATGACCGGGGATTACGCTTCTGCCATCTCCAACTTTTGGCCCTGGATTTTGCATTCCCAAGAGAGGTGCTTTACTTCTGAAGTTGTGCTGTGAACTCTGCAGGCACAGAGATGGCTGATGGTTGACAAAATGATCAGGCTGCAGGGCTGGTACAGGCAGTCCTGAGCGCAGCCTGCTACAGAGGTAAGAACAGAGCCGGACTTCATGGATCAGCAGCCCTGGCTTTGTCGTCTTCTATTTGAAGATGTTAAAATAACACTTCAGTGTTTTTTTAAAATGCATTTTCCTAAATGTTCTCTAATGCCCATAATAATTTTAGATGCTGGGAAGTAAATATTTTTGTTCTAGCAATGTTGTGGTTTTTTTCCCCACTTGGCATGTACTGGTGTTTGGGGGTTTTGTATTTTGTTTTGGTTATTTTTCTGCAGTGTTTAAGTTGAAGCAGAAGTTAGTTTTGCTACCAACACCTTGCAGATACACATGCATAAAATACTTGAGCTTGCCAAAACAAGTTATTTTTTGCATCAGCATTCTTGAGACTTTTTTTTTTCTGCTCATGTTTTCAGAAAAGAGTGACTGTGGACAAAACATTGTTTCTGCAAGATTTACAAACTGATTGCTTTTTAATTAGTCAGTTATGGCAGAGTCAGTTAGTGAAAAATGGGCAAAATTTGATTATCTGAAGGACTTCTCAGATAAGACCTATGTTAAGATAAATTAAAAAATGAGGCAAAAGACAAATGTGTTTCTAACCTCTGATACCAGAAAAATGAACTGTTAGTGTTTAGAACCTCGGCCTTGAAATTATCCCCAGCAGGAGACTGGGGCTCTGTGATGGTTTTGATTTACATCTAGCCCTTAATTTCTTGTTGCGATGGACAGTTTTCTATATCATGACAGACTGTAATTTTGCTTCACAAGTGCATGATCTCTTGCTGCATTGAGATGAGAACATCACCTGTGAGGGAAAGGCAGCTGTTCTAACGCAAGCTGTATTCTCCACAAGCCAAAGCTCTAAGAGGATCGGGGGCTGAAGACAAGTTTACAGCATCCATCCTGTTCATCCAGAGCACTGCTAAATATCCCATCTATGCTTGAGCTGTGCTTTCTCCCCTTCCCAGCAACCCCCCTCTCATTTTTTTTCCCTGTTCAGTGGAGTCTTTTTGAATTACTGAAAAGCCATCAGGCACTTTGGGTAAGAGGATGGCATTTGGTTTTAAATACAATTGCAAGGCGTCCTCAGATCTCTACTGGGGTCTTTGACAGGATCTTGAGCAAGTCACATTATCCTTTTGTGCTACGAAGTCACAGTCTACGAAATGAGAACAGTATCATTTATCTCACAGGTATTTTGAGGTTTGAACTAGGACTTTAAAAAGAGGCCTTTGTTATATCAGTCTCACTTCGGTGCCTGGCAAAATTACAGAGAAGATTATGCTGGGAGTTATTGAAAAACACCTGAAAGACAATGCAGTCATTGGTCACAGCCAGCACAGGTACACGAGGAGAAAATTCTTTTTAATGAACGTAATCTCCTTTTATGACAAGTTTACCCATGTAATTGACCAAGGGAAGACAGGTGATATAATCTTTCTGGATTTCAGCAAAGTTCTCAATACTGTTTCTCACAGTACCCTTCTGGAGAAAATGTATAGCTAGACAAAAACATGATGCGATGGGTGAACAATTGGCTGACAGGTCAGGCTTAAAGGGTTATTGTAAATGGGGTTATGTCAGGCTGGTGGCTTGTGGGGTTCTGCAGGGCTCATTTTTAGGGCCAGTTCTCTTCAATGTTTTCATCAATAACTTGGATACAGGACTTGAAGGTATACTAAGTAAGTTTGCAGACGATGTTAAATTGAGAGGAGCTGTTAACTCCCTCAAGGGTAGAGAGGCCTTACAGAGATCTTGACAAATTAGAAGGCTGGGCA
>WBMW01004304.1:0-61263 GCA_013396635.1 Penelope pileata | reverse complement strand
AAGGGCCAACTGTACCCTGGGGTGCACCAGGCCCAGCACTGCCAGCATGGCGAGGAGTTGTCCCGCACTGCTCTGCACTGTGCAGCCCCACCTCGAGCACTGCGTGCAGGTTCGGGTGCCATAATATAAGAAGGACATAACACTGTGAGAGGGCATCCAAAGGAGGGCTATGAAGATGGTGAAGGGTCTAGAGACCAAGATGTATGAGGAGTGGCTGAGGTCCCTTGGTCTGTTCATCCCAGAGCAGAGGAGGCTGAGGGGAGGCCTCATGGCGGCCTACAGCTTCCTCACGAGGGGAGCGGAGGGGCAGCGCTGAGCTCTGCTCTCTGGGGACAGCGACAGGGCCCCAGGGAACGGCATGGAGCTGTGTCAGGGGAGGGTCAGGCTGGGGGTTAGGAAAAGGTTCCTCACCAGAGGTGGTCGGGCCCTGGCACAGGCTGCCCAGGGCAGCGGTCATGGCACCACGCTGCTGGAGTTCGAGGAATGTTCAAATACCACTCTCAGACACAGGGTTTGAATGTTGGGTGGTGCTGTGTGGAGCCAGGAGTTGGATTCAATGACCCCTGTCTGTCCATTCCAACTCAGGATATTCTGTGATTTTATGATTCTAAGATGCTATGATTCAGTTCTCTCTAAAACTGAATTGGAGTTCAGTGTCTTGATTTTCTTATGTTAGAGATTTTCAAAAAAGCTACTGTATGAGGAAAAGCTTTGTGTTTTTGTTTTTTTCCGTGGATTTTTGGGTTATTAGTGATATGATTTCAGAGTCAGTTTAGATGGAGTAGAAGACAGGTTATGAAACAACTGCAGTCCCAGTGATAAAGAAATCTGTATCTACCATCTGCAAGGACCTGATCGGTCCCAACGCTGCTGTGTCAAGTGGATTAGAATTGCTCATCTTCTCCCCTGATTCTCAGGGAAAACCTGAAATTAGAAAAAGATTTTAAAAAGGGCATTGTCAAGTGTTCCTGAAAGAGGTGGACATCTAGAAACACTGAGCAAAGAGCTTGGAGGTGTCTCTTTACTGAATAAACGTTACAGCACAATAACCATTGCCAGCTGGTGGAGGTGGAAAAATTGGGAGAGAAATGAACAATGCAGAACAAAAATGTATATACAGTAACAAATTACAGGTAGAAAGAGAGAATATTCTAATTTCTCCATTGTGTTCCTTAGCTACAAATAATCCTTTGAAATATTTGTTCCAAAGGTCAAATTACAAAAGGCTTCAAAGCAAAAAAAAAAAGTTAATAATGAAACTGTCTCTAGTAGGTTTATTCTGAAGATATTTCAGAAGGCGAGAAATCTCGCTCAGGCAACAGTCTCACAGGTTTTTACTGTAGGTAATGAGCTCTGCAAACATATGTTATCGTACTAAAACAGAGGTGTGTGTTTTTGGAAAACTTGCTTGGAAGAAGAGCTGATGAGTGAGGGAAACATTAGGCCCAGTTCTATGGTCACTGGCCTTCCCTCGGACTGGACTGTGCAGCAGCGTAAAGGACTTCAACATGAGCACCTGCTCAGCAAACTGTCTGTCCCATCTGTCTTCTGCTGGGAAGAGTTACGCACCAGAAGTCCCCTCTCCCCCTTCCCATTCACACTGGAGAAGCCAAGGCAGGGGGCACAGATGAGGGCCCTCACTTCTGGACAGCAGACATCAGGTGAAATGAAAATGTTTTCTCACCAGGAGATGTGCGTAAAGGCAAGCTTTGTTAGATTTTTTTAGCTAAAACGTTGCAGAGTTTTAGAGGACATCAGAGCTGTTGAGCATCGGTTAATTACTGCTCTTCTGTTTCTTTCCACAAGACAGGGATGTTCTCTTGCGGTGCCAAGAGCATCACTGAGCTGCTCATCAGCAGCAAATCTCGTGTTCTGCTATAGGCCCAGTTTTGTCAAAACTCCAATTTTGTCAGCGCATCTGCTGTTTTTCTAAAAATTGTCATGCTTTGTTTCTCACCAGAGGGATTTTGCTCTTTCTTTCAAGTGTGACTGAAGTTAGGAAACTTTGCAGCAAACCAGAAGTCCAGAACCACTCCATCCCAGCCCCTGCGAGCTCTGTGCCAAGGGAGCCCTGTAATGTCACCACAGCACTGCTGGCCCATGGAGTCTTCCTGCCTGCCCACACCTGCCACTGCTACTACCAGCATGACATGGAGCCTGGGGCCAGAACAAGAAAAGGGCTTGGGAAACCATCTTACTTGTTTTCTGATTTGTACTCAGGTGTTCTTAAATGAAGTGGGATACCAAGGTGCTATTTATGGATGCCTGTGATTAAAAAATTGAAAGTTATGAATAGCGCTGATGTCTTTCTGGGAAAGGCTTTGATGATGCTGCAGGGAACACTCCTCTGTCAGATATAGCAGCATTTTAAATGCTTTTCCATTTTTAATCACATTGAGATCTCTACAAGTGGAAACCTCCATGAAATTGGGGAATATCTGAAAGTATTATGTATTTTTAAGTGTCTGCCCATTGTCCATGCTATCTTCTGCAGCTCTACAATCATTTTGTAGACATTAGGCCATTTTGAGCAACACAAATCTTCTGCTTTTCCCCTGTATATATAGAGAGGAGAGAGATTGCTAAGCAGTAGAGCTGATAGAAATATCTTGTTTTGTTAAGAAAAACAGAAACCAAAGTTTTATATCCAGTGTGCGTTTTCTCGGGATGCTGTTGGTGGTAGTGACACACCTTGCCTCGATCCAAGCTTTCATTTTGTTCCTTCTGTTTTGTTCTTCACCAGAGATGTGGGGGAAGAAATGAAGGACAAGTTCATACATACGAAAAGAGGAAGCAGTTTTAGTTTTCAGAATAGATTATGCATGTTATTCTCTGACCCAGAAAAAATGAGCCATGTGTACAAGAGTTAAACTTTGTCAAATTTGTTTTTTTTTTTTTTTAAGGTGAGGAAATTGTGGAATGTTTTACTACCAGTCATATAGAATAGCTTTGGGCTATAGCATTTCAGTTACGGGCACAAATGCTAGGACGCAGCAGTGCTGGCGTGTTGCCTTCCCTGACTGTGACAGTTTGCCAGTGAGCTCTTGGACATTTTCTCCTGAAATACACCCACCAGTAGTTTTCCACCTGCATCTATAAATCCCAAGAAATGCGGGAAGGTGTACCTGTAAGTTCTGTGAAAGGTAAAAACAAGCTTATTGTTATTAGGCTTTAGAAACGCTGGATCTGTACCTCACTAGAAAGTGCTTGCATGTGAAAAATAAGACGGATCTCAAAAATCTCTGCTGTCAGTTATGCAAAGTGAGGTGGTAAATGTTGTAATGTCTGGTGTTTGAGACTGAAGCCTGCTTCACGTAGGGAGGCCTATGAGACATCTGCTTATTTGAACCTATCCAGTTGAGCTCTTAGGATGCATTTCAGCCTAGCTCTTGCCTCAGCACCTTTTTGCAGCGTTTTCGAAGGTTACAAATGTATCAAGTGGACAAAATCTAATTTAGTGCACACTGCTTAAACCATGTGCTCAATCATTCTGCTATCACACTTTCTGCTCTCACCCCATTGTTTATTTCCAGGCCATGCGATGATGAACAAAAGAGAGTTTTGATATTTCTTCAGGAAGAGAAGTTGTAAGTTTATGCTATAAATACAACCTGAGCAGATTTGTAGAAAGGGCTGAGTTTCATGTATTCTTTAAGGAGGGCTGTGCAGCTGGTAAATAATGGCTCAGATAGAAGAATCCTTGCTCATCTTTTCCAAATGGAACAGCAAGCTTCTTTCCTCTAGAGAGTACTTAATTTCTTTCTCTTGGGAAAAAAAAAGGTGCTAAACAAACAAATAGAAAATGGAAGTGTTCCAGCTATCTGTAAAAGTTTTGTTTTCACACTATGCTTCAATCTCATTACAGCTTTTGAAGAATAACAGTGATAGTCAGACATTCCTCAGATGGGAAGTGCTTAGGGTGTGAATTGCTATAGAGAAGCACTATTTCCAGTTATAACATGGCAGGTGTTTTGAAAGAAAGCTGCTCTAACCTTTCAGATAACAGAGGCATCCCAGTAATTCTAAGAATCACTGATTTCACTTCTCCATTCCTAATTAAGAGGGAAAACAAAGGTGCAAAGAAACCAAATTTTAAAATGCATTTTTCTGCAAATTAGCAGCCTTCTCTTTCTGTTCTGTGACTAGGAACAGGAAGGATGTTCACAGGCAATTTCAGGACACCTGTGCCTAGGCATAGTGCTGCTAACATTGATGTGCACTCCAGGTACAAAAACTTGTGGCTTGGTCAAGGACTAAAAAATTTAAAGGTATTACATTGTGTAAAACAGATTATAGTTAGTGGTATGAAAATAGCTGTTGTCTGATAATAATGTTGTCTTTATGGCACAGAAAACAAACTCTTTAAGCGACTTCTTCATTAAGTTGGTGTTTGATGCACAAAGTCTTGTTGTATAGATATCATTTGAATGCAAACACACCATATCCATCACATACCTTTTGACATCATCCTGCTGCTACAATGGAGAATTTGTATGTCATTTCCTGTCTGAATTTTGTGTAGATTCAGTTCCCAGCCAGTGAATCTTGTTCTTTCCTATCCTCATAACCTCCCTTAGAAAGCCTTACCTCAACCAGTTTTGGTCAAGTCACTTCCCAGCCTTCTCTTTCTTAATTGATTGAATTGACAGCTGGTATAGAAACCCAGTATTATCCTTGTTCTTCAGGATATACCACAAGCTGTAGAGTTGGTTAGGTTTTCCTTCTACATAGTTTTCCTTTACTTACTTAGCTTACCAAGCAAAGACCCTTAGTTAAATGTTAATCCATTCTTGACAACCCTAATTATGAAGAGCATCAAAAGAATCTAGGGTCTTCTCCCACTTCAATAACACAGGTCCCCTTAACTTAATGAATGCAAAATTAATTCTCTCTTTTTGTGTGGTAAGAGTGGAAGAATCAGAAGTAACGTGAACTGTTGGAGAAAAGAAAATTAATCAATTTGTTGTATTTTCAGACCATATATTACATGTTCCTTTATTGCTTTAGCACAGTGTTCTGTTTTTCAGTACTCACTAAGGACTGTATTTTGCCTTTGGTTTTCTTGCAAATTAGTTATTGGTACAAGGAGAGATCCACAGTGTCAAACATTGTGTGAGATATCAAGCCCACTGTGAGAATCAAACCCATTCTCTTCCATTGTAGCAGAGGAGCTTAGGGCTTATTTCAGAGCCTTTTGCTTGGCAGAAACCTGATCGTATCAGAGACCTGTTCTGCAGCACACGGAAACAGCTGCAAAAAGCTCAATGGCAAACTCAGTGAATTTGGTTTAAAGCACTGAGACTTGAAAGGAAAACATGGCAAATATTTCTAATTGTGAGTCTTTATAAAGCAAACTGCTTTGTTCTAAAAACATCACCTTTAAAGAGCTGCTAGGGGAAGAAAACTTGTAATTTGGTTAGTTTGATGTCTAGGATATTTTTTTCCTGCTTACTCTTTTTAGCTGGTGGGAAAAAAACCCAATATTTTCTTACAAGCTTACCTCAGATTGATCACAGATAAATTAAAGAGCTTTGATGTGGCCAGCAAAGCATACTTACTGATCTAATAACAAATACAAATGTTCTTGGAAAAAACCTCTTGGGCGTATACTGAAATTTCGTGTTTGTTTTTTTCCCGTTTTTTGAATAATAAAAAAAAATGAAACCCTTTTTAGGAATGTTTCCTCAAGCTTATTGTTCTGCTTCAGCTAAGCATACACTTTACGGCAGAAAGGATAAACAAGTATAGCTTTGTACTTGGTCCAGACTAAGAGACTCTACTCTCAGAATTCTTGTCATAAACTCTGCTTAAAACTTAACCTAAGTTTCTGTTGCTTGGCTTTTGCTTCATGTAAGGCTTATGGATGCTAGGCCTATTTGCTCTTCCATCCACCAACATGAGGAAATACAGAGAGGTTAGAACATTCTCTTCTTTGTCCTAAAATTCAAGAGTGAAATAACAACTTTCCATTCCTCTGGTTGTTGTTAGCCTTCATTAGACGGAGGAGCTCTGAAACACAGCAATGCTCAGTGCTCAGCTCCTCTGTCTGCTCTCAACTGACCATACGACAGCGTGCTTTCAAACTGCCAGGGCTCAGCGTGTTCAAAATGAGAACACTTCCTTAGACACCCGAATGACAGAGGTGTCAGTGCCTTGCTGAGCTCAGTGGGGACGGAAACTTGCCTGCCAGTAGAAGCACAGGGCTGTGTAGAGTTCAGTAGTGTCAGGGTCTTTGTTTTCAACAACTCTGTATGGCTGACGTGGAACTGGCTTCTGGTGCCCTGTCCCTGCTGCCTGCCAAACAGCGTTATGCCTGCGAACATCACACTGCCCCAAAGTACCTGCACTGTTGGTCTAGTCTACTGCTATGAGAAGGATGGCCTAGTTCAGCTTTCTCTGATCCTCAGAAGTCACATTCTTTCCAGCCTTGGTTTTTCATGGCTTGTCCAAAGGTTTCCCTCATCGTTACATTGCCATTCTCTCCCCTCATGTTTGCTCTCGGGGAAGCAATTGAGCCACCCTCTGGGCTTTGTGAGAGGCCAGGAAAACCAAGCAGAGGTAGATGGAAAGGAATTTTTCTTTAATTCACCTTAAGATCATTTGTAAAGCTCAAAATGAAAGCAAGAGCTTTCTGATTGACACAAAATGATATTTTTTTCCAAAATTCAGCCACTGAAAAAAGCTTTGAAGGTATTTTTCATTCATTCTTCGTTCTAAATGAAAACACTTCTAAATTCTAAAATCATTAGGAAGTAACAGTTTGAAACAAAAATTATTTTAAAACCGAAAAACATCAAACTTCTGAAAATGCTCTCACTGCCCTTGACACATCACCTTTAGAGCTGGGCTCTGGAAGGAGAAGTCTTCTCTAATTCTCAATTTCTTGCAAGTTACCATTTGTTCTAAATTATCAGTTGTTTCTGAACATGCAGACTACTCATTTACAGTGTTAAATTCCTTTTGCATAGTCCTGTCCTTATTTATAGTTTGTTCCATTGGTTGTTGGTTGGACAGGACCAGGGCAGCTCCAAGGGCAGCTGACCCAACCTGACCAAAGAGCTATTCCATACCACTTCACATCCTGTGATTTTTACGGGAGAGGATTCTCTTGCTCGGAGGGAGGGGCTGCTGGCTGGTTGAGTATCAGTCGTTGGTCCCTTCCTTTGTGTATCATCTATTGTTTCTTATATATATATATGTGTACTGGTATTTCTTTTATTCTCTCTGCTGTCTTAGTAAATAGCTTTTATCTCAGCCCACGAGTTTTATTGTATTTATTCCTTAATTCTCTCCCCCATCCCACTTGGGAGGGGGGACGGTGAGCGAACAACTGTGTGGGACTTAGCTATCTGCTGGGTCAAACCACAGCAGTTGCTTTTGTTGGGGAAATATCTTTAAATACATGTGCGTAGTACCTAGCTGTTGAGTTAACAGTGGGTGACTCTACTGAAAATTGGAAGCTTGAGGGTTGTTGTTTTTTTTTTTTTTTATCCTATTCTTTTGATGTTTCTTTTTCTTAGTCCCCTGAAGCTATCTAGTAGATTTCTGTCATGGGTGAGTCCAGAGCTCCTAATGAAAAACAGAACAGAACAAAGTTGTTGGGAGACACATAAACCTAATATTAGTTTGCAAGGAGTAAATATTTATCCAAGGAGAAGGAGATGACTTATTTAAAGACTGACCTAATTTATTATTTAGGAAAACCACCTTTCTGTATCCACCCCGCAGCCAAGAATTGTCCTTCTTTTTCCTAGGGAATATTATAGTCTAAGAAATGAACCGCACAACCCAGAATATACTGGCAGGGGCAGTCTCCCAGAATGGAACTACTCATTAAACTCGTTTTTCCTCCTAACAGATCATTGTGAAGGTACTGCGGCACGTTAGGGACAAAGCTGGATTGCTGAAAGGTCACGGCTCTCAGAGACAGACCCCAGTCAGGTTTGGGTTTGTACCAGCAACTTCACAGGACACTTGTCCGTAACAGACATCTTCACTCAGCAGTTCCATTCAACATCTTGTTTTTAAGCTACTTGCCAAGTGTGCCCCCAGAAAAACAAGTCTTGGAAAGTGCAGGGGTCAGGGAGGTTGTTTTTGTTTTCCCCATTTCATCCTTGATTAAGGTAAAACTCTGGATGAGGCAGGAGATTAGAAACATAGTCGAATTTCTTACTGTTTCTTATTTGAGGATTTTTTTTTTCCTCTGGATCTTGTCCAGACAAGTAGCAGTAAGGAACATTTTCTATTTGCTGATAGCGATTCAAGTGTCAGATAGTTCATGGTCCTAACTTAGTGGGCAGTGCACAAACCACCCCAGTTATTGTCAACTGTAGTGCTTACTTACTCAGCTGAGACGACTTGAAGAGACTTGGAGAAAGAATTGCATTACTCCTGCAGAAGCATCCTCTGTGAAATAAAGCGGGGGACAGCACGCGATGTGGTTACACATCCTGTTCATGCTGCAGATGTGGTTACCCCCAGGACCATCTTCCACCCCCTCAGCTGCTCAGCTTAACTGCTAGCTCACTTCCTAGCTCAATTCAGTCAAAGTGGTACAGATTAGCTTCAATGCTTCTAAAAGTGGGATTTGGGGTTTTTTGTTTTTTTCGGTTTTAACTGACCTGACCTAAGAAGCTGCTGCACAAGCTGTTGTGCCAGCAATCACTCACTTATTACAGTAAAGTGTTGGTGAGTTGTCTGTGGTGGGCCAGGGATGGTAACCATTGCCCTTGGCCCAGCAGTGCTCAGAAGAGGAGAAGCTGCTGCAATATCTTCCTAGAGCAGCACAGGGAAATCACAAAGTCCTGCCTCTGCTGGGCCACTGCTTTGGATGGACCACCAGGCTATCAAGCCATTCGCTTCCTTGAGAGTGAATAAAATACAGGTACAAGGTTCTTTATGGATGTTCTGCTGCTTGAATTTCTGGTAGTCCCATAGTCTGTGTTAGTGTAGTTGCTGCCCGGATGCACAACACTTGATGGGCTTTCGTTCCCCTGCTTCTGCCTGTGTCCCCTTGTACCATACTAAATATGCTTTCCCTCCTTCACATAACAGCTTGCAGTATTTGCAAGTTTATCGCATCTCTACAGTTTTGAATGCACTGTACAACCTAGTTATTTTTGTGTTTCCTCATAAAGCCTTTTCAATGTTTTTGTTCTCTGAACTCTGCCCAGATTCTCATCCCTTTCGTTCCACCGCTGAGATCTCTGGCAGTATTTCAAACTGCAGAGCAGTAAGAGGAGTAGAAGTCCCTGCTAGACGATGGAATCATCTCTGTGTTTAGCTACATATTGTGCTGACCTTCAGCTGTTGCGATTCAAAAAAAGTGTTGCTATCCAGACCCTTCTACTAGCCTGAGCAGGGCTTGTGCTTCACTGTGTTCTCAGGTCCTAATCTCCCTGTCATCTAGACCTGTGAATTGACCAGAGGATCTCACAGCCTTCTTCCACCAACACTGTACAAACCCAGGTGTTGTGTTTAGTAGCTCACTTCATTTCTTTTTGTTACACATAATTTCCAGTGTCTTTTCAGAAGTGCTGCTTACAGAGATAAGAAGTCTTGTTCTTAACCAGAGTATCTCGTATCTCTCCACAAGCACCAAAATAGGAATCTCTCTGAAATAAGGAGTTCTCCTAAAAGCTCTCTGAATATAGGCTACTTGTAATAAAACAATCGGTTTTGTTTAACATAACTATGCCTGTGTATTAAAGCAGATAGGAAATAACCTACCTCGGCAGTCCTATTCTTACAGGTGTTTGGTATCTCTAGTTTGCCCTGATGCATCCAGCTGCCCACAGATCATTAGCTGTGATGGTGGCTGAAACTGGAGTTAATCAAGCGCTCCTCTGTGACTACCTCTCAGTACTCCTTATGCTGTCGTTTTATTATTAAGCCACGTCCATAGCCATTCAAGTAATTTATAGGCTGTATTACACTGCTCTTTCTACCTGTTACCGTTAAAAGTAACTTTTCTAGAAAGCTTTCATGAAATGCTATATTGACGACTGCACTTACAGTCAGACTTTTACATACTCTCTTTACCTCATGCTTACAGGGTTTTGGAAAGGTAAGCAGGTTTAGAATTGTGTCGTTGCAGGTATTTTGCTGTAACTGTTTATTGTCAGATAGGCCAGCTAGAAGCCTGCAGTTGTCATCAGTGGGAATTTTGACACACGACTCTTGAAGGTCTGCAATGCTTTGCCATTGTTACTCATTCTCATACTTCAAATATTTCTTCATGCATTATACCCTTACCCTAAAAATACAAATGCAAGTTTTGAAACTAATATTATCCAATTCTTTTTTAAACTTGTGAAAAAAAAAGCTGAGAGTTTTGAGTATATCTATGTAGTCCCCTGTTACACTGGGAACAAAATCCAAGCTCACATTTTGACATTATATCACTTCAGTTAGGAAGCCACCATAATAGTCCACACCTTTCCATAAACTCCAGAGCGTCTCATAAACCACAGCAGAATATTTTTAATACAAATTTGGCTAAATACTGTAATAATACAATAAGATTGGCAGTTTTGTCCACAGAGTTATTCCTCCCTAAAAAGACATAGATATTGATCTTAGTGATCTTTCCAGGGTTTGCACTCAGTGATTCTTATGGGTCCCTTCCAACTCAGGATGTTCTATGATTTTATGATTCTAGTGATTTACTTTGGGCATGGAGTTGAATGAGGCACATTAGCAGTTAAAACAGCAATGGTCCCCAGAGAGCTATGTCTTTTTCTCATTTTTCCACTAAGCTATTTTAGAAAAGTATAAAAGCATATGATTTTGCTTGGAGAGAGGAGTGTATGTCTTTGTATAAAAAGCAACTGTAGGTTTTGACTGTAGAGGAATTAGAAAATTCACGTCCATAGGTTGTAGGCACTATTACTGGACTGCAGATTTGACTGATTTCTGACGTTTGCTCAAAGCCATTGATTAACATCAAAGAAAGACCTTTCTCTAATTGCTGATCTATATTACACCTCCTACAGTTAGACCTAGAATAATTTAGTGGTATTTACAAATGATACTCTGTCTTCTGTTGAAATACTGACATCCTGTCCATCGTGAGCCCTTAAGACAAGTTGCCATAGAAAGCAGGATGACAGCAACATTATTAAAATGTCCCAGCTTTTTTGAGACAGAGAGATGTGGGACAAATATGAAAACGAACTATGTATTTCTGCGTATTTCTCGAAAGTGAGATTATGTCATTTTAAAATACTTTATTTCAGTGCTTTATGATGTCAGTTTTGATTGTTTTCTTGATGCTTTATACTTTTTCCCTGTTAGAAAACAAGTTCATTCATTTTCTCTGGATTTCTAAGGATGATGCCATTGACCTTCTGCCAAGCACAACTTGCCTTGGCTTAGGCTGTCTGGTCAGCTTGAACCAGTAGCCGCTCATGACCTTGACACTTAGCCTTTGTGTGAGTTGTAGCTGGTTGACTGATGGAATTTGGCCAAGCCTTTGGAAGTGTCAGAGCCTAGGACTGCCTGGCTACCACGCCCATATTTAAAACCCACATTTCGTTCCAAAGCTGTACTGTGTGAGCTAGCTCCAATCAATAGTCCCTTGATACAGATGAGTTTTGAAGCCTGATCTGAGCTTCCATGGCTTGAAATATCATGCAATGTTTTGCTGGAGAAATGATTAGTCCAGCCTGAGTCCAGAACATCTGAGTCTAGCTCAATGCTGGAGAGCTTCAGTGGGAGCTGTCGGCAGAGAGAGCTCCGCTGAGCTCAGCGTTGAAGTTTAAGGTTTTTAAAGAGAGTACAGGATACTCAGTTTGCAGCAAGATCTGAGGGGGAAAATGTTTTATTTCATCCTAGCTGTAAATCTTCTTTGAAATTTCTGATTCAAAGACACCTATCAGTATGTGCATGTGAAAATATGAAGTACTTTCACATACAGGATGTATGTGGTTATTGCTGATATTGATGTCAGTCAGCACAGAATCGACAGGTGCTCCCATAGTTTCAGGTTGCTGCAAAGGTAGATAAGATCCAACAGTGATTTCTTTGATATGACTGAATTCACTTCATGTATTGCCATTTCTATTAGATGTATTGCCATAAAACCATTTGAATTAATACTGAGATTGAGATCTTGTAAAATAATGAAAAAATGGCTTTGTATAATGCAGATACGTTATTGCTAGGATTTGCAAAGGAATTTTCTGAAGCAGTTAGGCATCCAACAGCTCAGTATTAAAGAGAGGCCCACATAAGGATGGAAGCCTGACACCAGTCAGAACAGGAACAAGCGTCTCTCCGACTGTAGTTATTTATTTTATAGGTGTGTTTAGTGAAAGGGAGACCAGGGTTCTGTTTCTAAATCAGCTTTCAAATTCTGAGGCATGTTTTTCACTCTCCTCATAGGTATATAAATCACTAATGCTGAAGACAACTAGCTCAACATGTTATCTGTCTGCATTTTGTTGTGTTTGGTGACAGCCTTGGACCTTTGTTTAATTTCTCCCAATGCGAAAAAGAATCTTCCAGGACATTTGAAAGAAAAGCAGAGAAACTGAAAATGTTCAGGACAAGGAGCTGTCATCTTCCATTCTTTCAGTAATTGGGCCCTTCTATCCAGAAGAGCTATCCTGAGTCAAATAATAAATGCTCATCTCCCACATCTAAATGTCATTCAGTACTTCTGTGCAATATTAAAAAGTAATCCAGCCCCCAGTGTATATTAAATACGTAAACTTATTTCCTAGCCTACATCTCCAAAGACCATTGTGGCCTGCAAACTGGTGGGGTCTCAAAACTGGTGTGGTAGAGCCAGGAGACAGAGCTACACAGCACTGCCCTGTTTGCAACCCTAGCAATAACACAGAGGAATTCAGTAAAGGCGCAGTCATGGAGACAACAACCTTTTATTACCAGCTGACCTTTGTTTCTACCTGTTTTCAAATTGCTGACTAAGTCTCCCCCAGAAATAGAACTTTTGCTTTCTCACATAAGTTAAAGGAAGTTCTCCCTGATAACCCTTGTTCTGTGTTTTCAAACGACCATTAGCTCCCCTTCTCTGTCTGCTTTTTGTTTTTTTGCAGGCATTTTTCCCTGTATTCCACACACGTTCCTCTTTGTACACATGCACCTTATGTACCTCTTCTGATCTGTCCCAATCCAGAACACTTTCCTCCTGTTTGTCTTCATCAGTGTCTGAGACATACATGCAAAATCAGCATTCTCCTAAAAGAATGCAAGTCCAGCCTGAAGGAGAACTGCTTGCTGATACTGAGATATTAAAAAAGGAGATAAATGTTGTTAGCAAGAATGAACATACAGACTGGCAAACGCTTAAGGTTAGAAGCCATTTTTTAGTCTGAATTGAAAATTACATGCATTGTAACTAGGCTGGTTTGATTCCACAAGTACCTTTTCTTAAAGCAGTCCCACTGCACAGCGCCAAGCAGGGTTTCCTGCAGGAATCTCGTGTTGTGCTACCTCAGGCTAAGGCAGATAAGCCAGGTGTTCCAAACAACAGCCTGGGCTTCTCCAGCAGGGTGCCGGCTGCGGTGGAGTAGTGGACAGACAGTAGCACAGGTTTTGGAAGCATGTTCACCAGTCTTCTCTGAGAATGCCCCTCTTCTCTTGTGGTTCATTTGACAGCCTCTAGAGAATAAGCATTCATGTTATTAGTATGTCATAGTGAGCTGTAAGAAATCAGTGTGTACATGACAGATATTTTATCCGCTGCAGAGCACAGTGCTTTCCATTTATTTTGAGAATTTATCAATTTGAATTTTTTTGAAGGCGTGCTCTGTAGTCAGAGTTTGGGTCTGCTTACAGCATTGCCTATCACATTAAGATGATGTCACTGTTCCTGCTTCGTCCTGCTGTTTAAAAAGATGAAGGAAGATGATGCTTTGTATGTAGAGTTTTCAAACAAGGTTTTGGGCCAGTAGCAATTTTTTTTCCTCATCTTAAACAGAAAATGATTGACGATGCCTTCCTGCACTCCATAAAATATTCTGCTTATTTTTATGCAGAATAAATGGATATGAGTCTAAAAATGCTCCGGGAACATATTTGTTTGGATTACATTCAAAAAAAATTTATAATATTTGGTTTAACCCTGAAGAATTTATACATCTTTCTCACACCACTCTCTTGCTGTAATGCCAAGACTCAACTAGTAGAGTAGGTCAGGATTTTGGAGGTTGCCATGCTACAGCTTTTGTCTCTGCTGACAGACCAAGCTGAAAACAGCAGGCAGGCAGCTGGCATGCTGAGCAACCTGCTCAGTGTTGGAAGGACTCTAGACCGAATTTGTCACCTGATGACACAAGAAGCTCTTGACACGTTTATAGAAGAAACGGACTGTTTTGCAGTCAGAAAAGCATTTTCAGAATTTGTAGTTTACCTTTACACAGCAGCTTGATCAAAATTAGCGCCTGCAGATAAAAGATTATTTTCCTCAGGTGAATCAAGTTGGCTTCATTTGAAGGGAAATTGCAACCATAAGTTTCAGTTTTAGGAACTTTACAAGCTCAGATATCTTCATTACAGAGAATTCCCCACAGTTAGGAGAGTTGGAACTTGATGATCAAGTCCCTCAAAGTCCCTTCAAACCCAAGCCATTCTCTGTGTGATTCTGTGATTTACAGGTGTGGAAGTAAGTGCAATTCATTGAATGTCTGGAAAGGTGTTTTAGCTGTAAGAGTCATAAGAGAAGACATATAACAACTCACGAGATGCTAACAAGAAAGATCACCATCTACACAGGTGTTGCAAATTGCAGGTAAGAAGGTGGAAGGTGCTTTGGAGAGGTTTTAGCTTTCAACTGGATGGACCAAAGAAGAGCTATTGGGCTCAGAGCCATTTATTGCTGAAGACAGAGGAGAAAAGGGCTTGTAGCAAAACCAGTGTGGAAAGGACAGGGGCGAGATGGAAATGAGTGCCTTCATAAGAGTTTGACATTAGGGAAGGAAGGAAGGACACACATTTCAGATCTGGTGTTTTTTTTTTCATGGGGAGAGATGGAGTGAATAATTTCCTCAGTTATGAGTTTGAATACAAGAGATGAAAGTGATGATGTGCAAGGGAGAGAGAAAAGTCTGCAAAGGAACTTAAAGAACTGGGCTTTGAATATGTTGAAATTCAGCCGATTTGAAGACCTCTGTACTCTAAAAACCTGTGTTTCACCTTTTTTAAACCTTTTTAAATTTCCTACAGACTTGCAGGGAAAGGATTGAGGGTAGAAAATTCTCTTCTTAGGTCTGCAAGTTTTATGTGCAAGACCAGAAGGGTTTAGTTTGGAATACTACATTGAGATTGAAGTTTGATTTTAAAGCTTTTTTTCTCAATTTCTTTAAATTAGCTTCTACTGATAGGTTATGATACACACTTTTTGGCCTCTTTTTATTCGCAGCATGCCAGGCTGTTTCTTTTTCTGCAGGTGACCAGGCTGGCCTCCCACTTGCTGAGGTGTTTCAGATCTCACAAGCTCTGTTAGGCACTTTTTTCTCCCCCATGATTCAAACCCTTCCAACAAATAGTCTCTTTGTAATTGCTTGCTCTAGACTCAGTTTCTGGGATTGCCAAAAGCAGAGCTGTTTGCAGCCAGTCTCTTTCTTCTTTTGGCTGCAGTAAAGACCTTGAAATTTTATTTTTTTTCCATGGTATTGAGTTTCAGTGATGTCTTATCTTCCTCCTCGAAGGAAGGTATGAATGTCAACTACAGAAAAATTTTCTTTCTGCATTTTGGCCAGGAAGAATGCTTTTCCACTGGACTTTAGACATACACTCAGGTACCTTGCTACATCAAGGCCAAGTTTTGTAGACTCTTTTGAAGATCTCAGTGAATAATAACTGGAAATTACATGTGAATATTTTTATCTTATTGTGAGAATAATATTGTAAGCAAATTGTTAGTAATTACCAAGAAAGTTTGAAGAGAGATCCCTTTCATGTAAAAAGAACCAAAACACCCTATTCATTCTACTTGTTGGCCTGGTTACATTTTAAAGAAATAAAATTCAAGTCTTCGAAATGAATTAAAAAGGAATTTCTATGAACCAGTGTTGATGAGTGACCCTATTTCTTTATAATAGCACAATAATGAAGAAAAGTTTATTTTATATTTTGAACTCCACATGTTTTTGTTTAAATATGTACAAATATAGACAAACCTGACATCCAACGTGCTCTTGAAAACAGTCAATCTATCACCACTTGAGTGTTTTTTTTGAAGTGTGGATAATTATTATGGAAAGATGTACTTTGTTGTGAAAACATGTTGTCTAGTAAACTGATGGAAACAGGATATCAAAATTTATATATGAAGTGTCATTCTTTATAAATTGTTCTTTCTGCTGATGATAGTTCAATAGTTGTAGACAAGTGGCAAAGATGATTTGCTTTCCTGCAGAGCTCTGTAATTACAAGGTCTTTGAACATCTATGTTAACAGGTTGAGAGGTACTGTGTGTGTTAGCTGACTGTGCCTCATAATTCCATTGTGCTGACTATAATTCATTGTCATTTTGATTGTAAATCAGTGTGACAGAAAGAGAATTTATCTCTGTGAAAATAGAAGTAGTATTCTAGCTTAGAATTTCATTTTCAAGTGTATTCACTGACTGGCACCAGTAAGTTTGAAATATTAATGAGATGGTGACCAACTTAATTCAGGGAAGCAACACATTGTGTGAAAACATGGACTCTCAGAATAGTCAGGTTGACACTGAAAACACAGAATTCTCATCCTGAATACTTTATGTGGGGGTGTCAACACTGGTCAAGTTGTATCTGAACTACTCATGATACTAACGGCATCCTACATTTCCTCAGTAAGTAGAATTTTGCATTTTGTGGTTCTCACTTCTTCAGTATGGATCGCTATTACTTATTTTCACCAAGAATTTTGAATATAAAATTTGCATCTGTAGACATCCTTGTTTTGACTCAAACCTTCAAAGATTCATACCACTACATAAAATTTGCATAGTTTGGTCTTCTAGTTCTTCTTTAATAGGGTGAGAAACATTTTTGTATTCTATCAATTTCTGTAAAAGTAAAACAATCTTGTAAAAGGATTGGCATATCTGAATTAAAACTGCATCAGGGCCTAGAGCATCACAAATAGAGTTTTATACACTCCCTGGTTTCAAGCTGATGCAGGATTTAACCCAGTGTATTTGCTCAGTCATTTACATTGAGAAATCGTCTCAGGTGCCAGTTTGGATGTAGCCTTAATAGTCTTTGTTTAGAAAGCATTCTTGGGAAACACCGTCTCAGTATTTTAGACAAGAATTTTAGAGATTTTCGTACTTTTATTTTGTTAGGAGAACTACATGGTAATCTAAGCATCTCAGTACTGAGTATAGCTTGAGGCTGTTTGCCTTGTGTTTGTATTCCTGTGTTGCTGGGGCAGGCGATGACCCAGAAAGGTAGAGACCACATAACCTGTGAGAGCAGCTAAATCTAGAGCAGACATGTCCAACCCGTTGCCCGCAGGCCGCATGCGGCCTGGCAGAGCTTGCAGTGAGGCCCGGCCCCTGCTGCCAAGCTAACATGGCAGTGGTGGCACGGCACGGCCTGGTCCCAGGCCCACACCCATCACTCAGCAGCTAACACTGTTTGAGCTCAAGTTGGGAGGGGGAAGGCACAGTGCAGTGTTAAGTTATGGCAAATAATTTTATGCATTTTGATACATTGGCTAAACACAGTCCTGTGAACAGTGCAAAATATGCAGCTTTGCTTTCTGTTTTGATAAAGGAATTTGAGAAAAGATTTCAAGATTGCCAAAAAAATCATTGATTTCGGCAAGTGTTCACAATCACTCCTCATTCACGTCATCACTTTTTGGTAGTACATACATTTGTGAACAACTGTTTTCAAGGATGAAGCACAGAAAGAGTGAAATTTCATCAAAAATCTCTGACGAACACCTTGAGAACTCACCAAGAATTGTAACCGCTTGCTTTGAACCAGGCATTGATGCATGAGTTTCACAAAACCAAGGCCAAATATCCCGCTAGTTTTATGTTTTAGTTGCTCATTTTTATGATTAAAAAAATAAGTTTTACTATTTATATACATTAACTATATCATATATATTATGTGTGGCCCAAGACAATTTCTCTTTACTCAGTGCAGCCCAGGCAAGCCAAAAGGTTGGACACCCATGATCTAGAGGAACTGGCTACATGCAGTGTAGGGTAAGACACTAAGTTTAAAACTTCGGCTGTGCTTTTCAGATCAGGCTGAAGTACTAGTTAAGGTCTATTCTCTTGTCAGCTACACAGAAGAATACGGATTCTTCTGAGTTGTTATCCTTTTTAATGCTCCTTCACTCCTGGGGACGTGGTGATGCTGGAAATAGATGTTTGTGCCTCAAATCAGGGGCTCCCCAGGGATTTACACTGCTATTGCTTCTCACAAAGCAACACTGTAGTTGTAAGGTAAAAATGTCAGACAGTTCTTTCACTACCAGTACAGGCCCTGGTGAAAGCAAGGCAGCAAGCTCCAGCTCTTCATGCTGTGATTTAGTTACTGGGTAGTGACGTCAGTTCTGAGAAGTCTCATTGCTCGTGTGTTTAAGAAACTGCATGCAGAAATATCAACAGAGAAGAGTTAATAATAGTAAGTACTAAAAAAGGCTTTGAATAAAAAGATCTTTATGTTCATGTTTCAGGGCCTTAGCTGACCCTTTTGTTCCTCCAGATCAGGAAGAAACTATCTAGAACACATTTATTCCAAAATTACTGACCTCCTTTCTGCCAAGCACTAGCCAGCTAGGAAGACATGATGCAACGGGGCGTGAGCAGTGGCTCAGAAGTGAAATGTTACCTCATCCCACTGGGAATCTGAATCAGGGACACAGGGCAGGCAATCCTTATCCCTGTGACAGGGCTCTGAAAGTGGTATGTGGCTCCTGATCAACAAGAGTTTGCAAGGTGGCATAGTGATACACATTTTGGCAAACAAGTGAGTATTCTAGGGCCTCTGTTATTCACAAGTAGGCATTCAAGATGAGGTCAATGTCTGCACCAAATCCTGCCAAACCTTTCTTCCATCACTGTCACAGAAGTGCAGAGACGTGTCCAGTTTGCTTTGCCTGCTAGCCAGTAAGTATCCATGACTGTCAAGTAAAACCATCCACTTCACTGTACCTGCCTGGGAGCATTTTGTGTAGACATCTGACTGATTAGACATGGAGATGAACCATAGTTTTATTCAGGATAGCTCTTTAAATCTCCTTTATACCAGTCTATGTCCAAAGAGGTATGCCAAGTATGCCTGAGTTTGAGATTTCACTGATTCTGCAAACTCCATTGAATGCATCTCCTCTGACAGAAGTTCCTAAGACCTGAGAAATGAGTGCAATGAAACATACCTCCTCCTGGGTTTTAATGTCTGTAAGAACGGATACAAATTATATCCCAGCAGTTCTGCTATCTCCTCCTATGATGGGGATGTAGAAAGCTTCAGTATTAACCATTACCTACCCCTTCTGCTAATTATAAGCACTTGTCAGTCTTCTCTCCCAATACATCTACTAATCAGAAGAGTGACACAGGTTATTAGCATTTTTGGCAGGAAACATAGGAGTGTTGGAAATCATGCCACTTTGAGAAAAAAAGATACTGGATATTTCTCCAAAAGAGTCCTGAGATTTTTCAGATCAAGTTCTGGAAGGCAGCTTTTTCTTTCTTCAGCTTGTGTGAAGTTTCATTATATTGTCTGCCTTTATGCTTCATGTTGTTATCGCAACAACAGGTTTCTTGGCTGAAAAATCATTTATTCCGGGTAGCAAATGTTTCATTGTAGTTAACAATAGTGAGGTTTGTTTCAACATGAGGTATAATGGAGATAACGTTGCCAGGAGTAGTTCAGCCATCACTTCCATGTTATAAACCTGAAGCACTGGGGTTTCCTGGGTACATTTTTTTTCATAACAAGTATGACTTGTAGCAGAAAAATTAGCAGGTTGTGAAAAGTGTGAATTTATTAAGAGGCACCGTTATGCCTCGTTATTGCTATACATTCACATTTGCTTTTAGCAGCTGTAAGATGCATTTGCACTTGATAATCCGAAAAATGGATATTTGAAGTCCATGAAAACAAGAAAACTTTTCCATGTTCTTAAGATAATGACTATTAAGAGATCTATTTAGAAACATCAAACATGGAGAGATTTTGTTCTTTTCAACGTTTCTCAAGAACGCTCTCTGCTAATCTGTTTCGTCTGATTAATATCAGATTCGGGGCCTCTTCATTACTTATTTTCAGAGAAACAGATGTTATCGCTTGTGGTGGAATGAAGACATATTCTGGGCATTATGTAACCTGCTTTGGCATTAACTTATGGTACATGTTTTTCCTTAATTCTACCACAACATTTTAATTGTACTCAAATGGTTCTCAACATGTTTCCATAGATACTTAGCATGTTCAGGCTTTGTTTAATATATGCCTTGGTCTCATAGGTAACTCTTGTTTTTTCAACTCAGATCTGCAATACCTGCAGTTTTCAAATTGCAGTTGGTGCTGGTTATAGCAGCAGTTTTCTTATGTGTATTTCAGTGTTGTCCACCAATTCTGCTTCTGTAGCCTAGGCTGAGTTATACAAAATCTCAGCTTGCCACTGTAGTGTTAGTAGAGTGCTGTGGGCTCTCCACATTTCCAATAGGATCAGGCAGAGAGGTAGAGGGTTGAAAACAAGGGCTCCAGAGCATGCAGCTGGGGAGAACTCTGTATGTGGAGGAACTATTTATAAACAACTAGATACTAGAGTCTCCCTAAAGATGGTTTGGCCTACCGTAAGACCCCTGTGCTTGCATTACCGTTTGAGGTTCCCCGACTTTGTTTGTAATACTGGAATTGCTGCTGTGCTTGGGTCCTGACAGTTATCCTCACGTTTTTAATTAGCTTGTTCCTAACCAGGAGCCTTGTCATGGCACTTGTCGCCAACTGGCCTGAACATGTTTTAAGTCACTGGGGTCAGAGATGTACCTGATGCTTTCTTTAGTTCTCTCCCATTCTCTTTCATCCTCCAAAGGTGGAAGGGGAGGACTTGGCTGACACTGAGAACAACTCCAAAGTATGCCTTGTACACAGCTCTTTGACCTGTCTGTTGTGGAGGGCTTTTCCTCTTCCACAGAATAAATTTATTGCTGTGTTTCTTTTAAAGCCTACTGGCTCAATGGCCAGCCTTCAGCTGGCAGGGGAGGCAAAGGACTCTGATTTCTTTTGAAGTGGAGACAATAGTTACTTCAAAAGCAGGTCAGCGGATGGGCTTGGACTGGGAAACATTTCATTTGGATGCTTCGAGAGTCTTAAAAACATCTAGGCTGCAGTCTAACCCTGTGTGAGGAGTATTATGCAGGGTAAGCCAGATGGAGCACCCCTGACAAAACAAGAGCAAATCCTCTGTCTTTTGCTAAATGCCTTTGACAGGCTTTGCTGGGGTTAACAGAAGAGCCTGTGTTGGGAGTGAGGACCAGTGTTACAGGTGCCATAACCATTGGCTAGGAGCAAACTGCTATCAGCAATTCCCATTCATTAACTGTAATTTTTGTCAGTGGAGAAGTATAGAAAGTGGGTGTGCTGAAATAATTTCAGTCTGTTCTTGCATTAACCTCCAGAGGACTTTGACTCCTTCCAGGACCACGTTTGCTGCTGGCCGACAGTGTTGATGTCCATACAGCTGAGCCAGCTGACTTGTTAGCCATCCATCTCTAGTTTCCTGTCACCAGTAAAGACGTGCTCAGAAAAGTAAAAGCACTGACAAGTTCTGCTTCAGATTGTGGGAGAAAGGAGAAGGAGGGTTTATGTGACTAAGGGCGTACAACCACAGTTTTCAGATCTGCTCCTGGCATGCAAATGTGGTGCTAAAGATTAGGTTGTGTTCAGGAACCTGGATGTTTCTAGAACGTGAGCCCCATACAATGCCTTACCTAGCTGTCTGGGATTGGGCAGAGCTGTCTGAAATTAATAGTTCATCACATTGATTTAACTCTAGAGTAAAACAGTATCTGTAGCTTTCACAGAATGGCAGTAGTTCATGACAATGTGTTGATGTGGAGGACTTCTATCTAGCTCTCCTGGTTTGAAAGAAAAAAGATAGTATTTCTGACCTCTTCCTGTCATTCACCATGACTTGCAGCTTTGGTTTCTTGCTGCATCACCCGTAGGTTTGTTATAGGTACTAAAATGTATCTTCAGGCTTATTGTACACGAGAGCAGGTAGAACTGGAGCTGTGGGCTGCTAGCTTCTGGCCTATATGTCTGGGCTAGGATTGTCATCCAGTCCCGTATTCTGCCAGAATTCCTTCAGCACTTCCACAACGTAGTCCACTTAAACTTGCCAAAAGCTTTTGTCAAAGGATTCCTTGCAAGCAGCACCTGAAGCCCTGAGGTAGGGCTGTGGAGAACTGGTGCTCAGTAGCTACAGAATCAGGATCAAGCGGGAAGAAGTGACAGGGTCCCAGAGAAGTAGACCCAGGCATCTGTATTTGAAACATTGATTTATCAGCTGGGTAATTATAACAGGAAAGACAGCAAAATTTTCAAGTGTAGGACAATCAAGACCAGAGAGACAGGAATGCCTTTCAGAAGCAACTAACGGGTAAATGGATAGACAGGACCTTGTCAGGACAAATCATGCTGACTGCTGGATAAGTAACGAGTACCCATGTTACTGCACTTTGGTGATTTTGTTCTGTAAGAGTATTATGTAGAGTGTCTGTTCTGGATTCTCTTCTGGGCTTGGTCTCCATTCTGTAAATGCCTTCAGGCGCAAGGAATGGGTCTTGGTGATTTGATATTCCTTTGCAGCCCTGCACTGTAAACTGCTGACTTCCTCCAAGCCTGGCCATGACCATGAAGAGCTCAGATGAAGCATCTGCTTCGGTGTTTTTTGCTCTGAAGTTAGGAAGTATAACAAAACACTTGAAAACAACATCAAAGATGTAACAATGCACATATGTCTATACACGGAGAGTGTGTTTGATTCAAGCTTTCTATCACGTCAGGCTGGTGGAATGTGAATCATTACAGACATGGAAATGGTCCCTTCTATCTAAACCTCTGGCTCTGAAGATGATGTTGTGCTGTACTCTGTAGAGAAAATTCACAGTGACAATTCACATTCTGCAATGAGATGATTACAGTTAAGGACTGGGTTAGAACAGACTTGGCTGAGGGGTATTAGGAAGTCTTTATAATATAGTACAGGACTGCTTGCTATTTGTAGCCGAATCATATGTCTGTATTGCTACTCTCGACATGCATCTGAACATCACCAGTTCAACAGTTAAATTAAAAATGGTCAGTGATCAATGGCCACATGTGAAGTGATTTGGAGCTACAGGGTGCATGGCTGACAAGACCTGCAGATCCATGATATGGTGAGTTGAGCTGCCTTATGGCACAATGGGTTTCACAGCAACTCCTGCTCCCTAGCAGGAAAAGTGTTGGTTTCAGCCTGAGTGTGGAGGGAATGGGTAATATCTGCAGCTAGTACGTAAATGACCTGCCATTGTTAGACTCAGGTTTTACGCTCTTCTTAATTGTTTCCAGACTTTTTCAAAATAGAGAGCACAGCCATCATTTTCATTGCTCCCTTTATAAACTGGATGTTAGAAAAGTGCAGTGAAGAAATTCTGGGAGATAACGCCTAATGCTTTCACCCTTGTTGCATTACCTGACATGTTACCGTTTAGGGTAAACAGACCAGTAAAAGCAAACTAAGGTTCTGATTCCTGCAACACCAGTGAAGGCATGACAAGGATGAATTAGGCACGGCATCACTATCAGGAGCTCCAGAGTAACAGCTTTAGCAGGACTTCCGTATTTCCTCTTAGTTAGAAGTCTATTCACATTACTACTGAAAGTAATGTATTTTTAAGTAATAGACTTTAAAGAACATAAAATAGCAATCTCACCATCAGAATCTCATTCTGCCTGTTGAAGAGATGTCAAAGCAGCCTGGCTCTGGTGTCAGTGACAGGGGCCCGGTGTTGACAGCAGTGTCCTCGTGCACACAGTGCAAGGCGGGGTGACAGCTAGGGGAAGCGTCAGCATAACAGCTTCCAGTTTTCAGGATGTATTTCACCTAGTTAATATTGTGGCTGTTTTGAAGCGAGTTTCTTTCAAAAATACAGCAGAAGAAAGCAATTTACACAAATGCCAGGAGAGCACATGAGTCTTTCTGTTATAAAACTAAAAACCTGAATTTTAACTAGAATTAATTAAGCAATCACCTGTGCCTTTTTTCTCTTGCTCTCAAGAAAAAGTTAAAAAATGAAAAAATAGCTAATTAGTATGACCTATAAAAACAGACAGGTTTAGTGGCTGTGTGTAAATGAGCAACACCTGCATCAGTGTTTATGGTGGGTAAATGACAAAGAAAGTACAACACAAACAAAAGTTTCAGAGGAACTAAGCAGAAATTTGCTATGTAGCAAATGACAGTATGACTAATATGGAGATGCTTTACAAATATTTTAAAAGAAGTGTCCTTTGCAAGGACAGTGTCCTTTCCCTGTAAAGCAATTGGGACTGTGTTTTTTGGACATTACATGTCCTTGTTATTCTAGGTTAGTGACAAACATTGGAAGTTTCAGTAACAGATTTTTGTCTCCTTTGTCCAAATATCATGTGGTGCTCTGGGCCATAAAGAGCACCTGGTTTTCTTGAAGGACTCAGAAACTCTGACCTGGGGCTGAGTTGGTGATAAGTTGCCTTCTGGCAGCCTGCGTGACCTTTTCCTGGCGTAACTTAAGCGTAGCTGTGGACCTTCCAAAGTCACTGTACTCTTGTTACAAATCAAGTAAGTCATATCTGAGGCCTATCTGAGGTCTATGCATTATTTTATGTATGTTCTGTAAATCTCTTTTTTTTTTCCAGGAATGAAAAGAAATACATAAGCCGATACTGGAAAGAAGTGAAAGTTGGGGACTTTGTTCAGCTTCGCTGTAATGAAATTATACCTGCTGACATCTTGCTGCTCTCTTCAAGTGATCCCGATGGGCTGTGCCATATAGAAACAGCTAACCTGGATGGTGAAACTAACTTAAAACAAAGACAAGTGGTGAGGAGGTTCTTAGAGCTGGTAAGTCACCCTTCTTTACTCTCATTTCAGATAAGAATGTGTTTCGGATGAGTGAACTGTTACCAATCCACTTCACACCAGCTAAATCGGCTTGTTCTAGTAGTGCTAATGAGCTAGTGTTATGGTTGTCATTAAAACACTAGAACTTGCCAAGAGCTGACCTCATAATAGTATCAGAAGTTTTACCATAAGTTTTTCCCTGAATTTGAATAAGAATTATTTGAGGCAATTGTGTGTGGTTGGAAAATGTTGGGAGGTTTTGCTGGCTTCTATTGTAGCTTCATTTTTGAAAACATTTTTTAACTGTCCAGTGAGAAGATATTTAAATATAAACAGCTACTTTTCCTGCCTGCAGACAGGAATTCAATTAGAAATTTTGCCTAAAACTCTGTGTTGCAGAATATGTCTCCACCACTTGGAGCATAAAAGCTGATAAAATTTAAAGGGGCAGGATGCATGCATTCTGGAGATTTGCATACTGAAAATCTGTTTTACTGCTCTCTGGCTGTACTTATCTCTCCTCAACAGAATTGTTTTAAAACAAAACAAAATCCAGGAGATCAGTTACTGTCAGCAGAATGAGAGGAAACTGCCTGAAGTTTTACTTGATTTAACAATCTTATTGAAATAGTGTTTAGTTGTATGCTCTCCTCTCCCATCTCTCCTGACAGCAAATCCCAGATTCCTGTATTTTGGCTGTGGAAAAGAAAAAAAAAAAGAAAAAAAAAAGAAAAAAAAAAACACGTATAGAATTCAGCTAAATAATTTTCCTAATCATTCTTCTCATTTGAAACATTTTGCAAACTATGGCAGCTTCTACCCTTGCCACTGTCATCAGAGTTAACTACAGAAGCCTATAGCTGTACTGAGGTATATCAGCATTAGTGAAATTGTAATCCAACCTGTAGGATAAAAACCAATGTGCCTTGCAAGTAATTGTTTATGATAGACAGAGCCTTTCTGTGAATAGCTTGTAAAAACGTGAGATAAACATTTGTTTAATATTAAGTGAATTCTGTGTAGAACATAGACATCACGTGAGCTACCACCATGACTAGAAGCTTAATCAGCTACAGGACAAATGTTTCAAAAACTCTGATTGTTCCAAAGAAGCTAATTAAATTGCTTCTCAAAAGTCTTATCCTGTTCCCACTGAGAGGAAATTTCTCCCAGTGGATAGAGCTCCATGGAGGTACTTAGATTACGTCCCAGTTCTCTGCCAACACAGACATCCTACATGACCTCAGGCACATTATGTAAGACAAAAACTATAGACTGCATATAGGGATGCTTTCATATTCTTAGGTATGGTGAGAAGAAAAGGACATGTCCCAGGTCTCCCACAAAAGAAGGCTAAGGAAGGTACCAGCTGCCCCGTTCCTCCAGATCAGATGGTTGGGTTTTCATGGTCTGAGACCTGACACACAGCAGGAGTTGTTGGTAAACAGAGTAAAAGGAATTATCCAAGTACAGAGCATCATCAAACTGCTGCCCAGAGGAATCCCTTTTACTGCACTAGGATCCGCAGCTTCCCTGGCAACAACCAGGGTTCAGCACTAGGAGTGTGATTCCTCAGGGTACCTGGCAACTTTACAAACTCCCCTGCTCCTGGGATTGATGACCTCTGAATGTGTGCCTGAGCCATTGGCTGTGAAGTCGCTCTTCTGTCACTACCTAGCAAACAAATACATGCATTAATATATCTTCATTAGTGGTCTGAACAATGGGGTAGAGTGCACCCTCAGTAAATTCACGGATAACACCAAACTGAGGGTGGCTAATGCATCAGAAGGTCATGCTGCCCTCCTGAGGGACCTGGACAGGCTGAAGAAATGGGCTGACAGGAACCTCATGAAATCCAACAAAGAGAAGGACGAAGTCTTTCACCTGAGAAGGAACAACCTCAGACACCAGTTTATGCTGGGGGCCCTGCTGGAAAGCAGCTCTGCAGAGAAGGCCCTGTGGGACCCAGTGCTCAAGCCATATGTGAGCCAGCCTAGCTCCCTCACAGCAAAGGTGTCCCACAGCCTCCTGGGCTGCTTGAGGAACAGTCAGCACCAGCAGGTTGGGGGAGGTGATCCTTCCTCTGTGCTCAGCCCTTGTCAGACAGCTGCAGTGCTGGGCCGGCTCTGGGCTCTGTGCAACAGACATGGACGTACTGAACATAATCCTGGTAATTAAGGGAATGGAAGGAAAGGAAAGGCTCAGAGCTGGGACTGTTCAGCCCAGAGAAAAGGTAGCTGAGGGAGATCTCATCAACGTCCATAAATACCTGAAGGGAGAGTGCACAGAGGATGCAGCCAGACTCTTTTCAGTGGTGCCCAGTGCCAGGACAAGAGGCCATGGGCACAGACTGGGACACAGGAGGCTCCCTCTGAGCACCAGGAGCAGTTCTATGCTGTGCAGATGATGGAGCACCAGCACAGGCTGCCCAGAGGCTGTGGAATCCCCTTCTTGGAGATCTTCAGAAGCCGCCTGGACATGAGCCTGGGCACCCTGCTCTGGGTTGGAGCAGGTGGACCCAGAGGCCCTTCCTACCTCAGCCATCTTGTGATTTGGTGATTCTGTAATACAGCTTTAGCAGGAAAACTAGGAACAACTATCCCAACAATCTCATGTTTTTCACACTCACTGAGGTTTAAGTTGTTGGTGTCCAAACCAGGCAGCTGAAGACTTTAAATCTGGATTCTGTTGAGTTCAGCAGGACCTGTAACCTTTAGACTCTTTTTGTAAGTGAATGGCAGTGTCATTTGCTCCTCAGTTTAAAATTTATGAGAGACTGAACTAGGCCCCACTGGGGAAGAAGACTAAGGAAAAAATGCCCACCAATCATAGCTAGGTTTATGTGCCAAGCAGCTCAGTCGAGGTATTTGTGGCATGGCATACTCAGCTTACCCTTCTTCACTGAATGGCATCTGAGCAGGCATTTTGAAGAAATCAATTATCATGTAGATACTTGTAGTCAACTTTGTAGACACCTGACAGTCTGCGTTTCCAGCCCATCCTCCATCTGTGTCTTAGTTCCTGGTAGTATAAGGTGATTGTGGAACTTTTCCATCCCAGAAGTGTGCTACCAGATGTATGAATAAATAATTTCATAAAATATTTTTTAGATCACAAGATGCCTAGCTGCGGTAGCAGTAGGGCCCATAATAATTTGTCAGGGGTTAAACTGGTGTCAATGACAGAAAGCTCATTCATTTCAAAGAAAGTAAGCCTGGGCCCCAAGAAGTCAAGTATTGAAAGAGAGCTTGTAAGAAAACCACGCGTGACTAACACCCCTCTTCTAAAATAGCTGAGAAAGCAGGAAATATCCAAGCCCTGGTTCCTGTGTCAACTAAGTTGTAGGCAAAGTGCGCACCTGCAAGTTCCAAGTCCTCAGTGGCTGCAGCATCACAGAGCCTCTCTGTAACAGTGCCACGGGAGTCATCCAGCAGAATGCTTGCCATTCTCATTAAAGTCATGGCTAAAACCTGTCTCAGCACACTGTTAACTCACGCAGCAGCATTACCTTCCTCCCCCCATACCAGTAGATGTAGGCTCTTATTGGTTCTTGAAGGTATTGCCCTGCTGAGAGACACTCAGTAGGATGGAGGGAGAGAGCTGCTTGGGAAATATTCAATGAATCAGAGGCCCAACAGCCATGTAGCGTGGAATAGCAAGGTGACACTTTGTTTTGGAGTGAAGTTCAATTTCTATCTGGATATTTCTAAGTCACCGTGTCCGGAGAGGGTTTATTGTTAGATCTCATGTAACGCTTTGGAAGACCAACATTTTCTTGCACCAAATGCTTTTATCAAACCTCAGCAATGTTTGTTCCCAAATCTTTTATAGAACCTACATCCCAAGCTACTCATGCACTGGACAAGAATGCTTCTGTATTTTTATATTACCATTTTACTCAGCAGAATAAGTCTCAGTTATGTTCATAGCTGTTTGGTGCTGTCTCATTCTGCATCCTTGTTGTTCAAGCAGGAAAACAAACAAATAGATTATGTAGTCCTGACCCTCACTTTCCCACACTGCTAAACTCATCCCCCACCCTCCTTACAGAATGATTTTGCCTGGTCATGTGGCTTATCATGGGACAAGAAACAAAGATTTTTTGGAAGCAGCTTCTGAAAATATCAGCTGTCCATAGTAGTCTTTGAATAATGTCTCTGTAGCAGTATCTCAAACATTTAAAAGAAGCTGTGTTACAAATCTTGGTATTTCTGTGTTTCCTGCATGAACTAGCTGCTTCTGAGCACATGCCTGTGCAGTAGGTCAATGAGGGATAGCTATTTCTATACCCACCACTCTATTGGGCATGGGAAAGGAGCAGGGGCAGCAGTAGGGACAGCTGTTTTAAGCCATTTTTATGCTTTCCTACTTCTGTCCTTGCCCTGTGCCTACCCATGCAATGTGCAGTCCCACAGATCTACTGCAGGCCGCTTTCCAGAGAGCTTTGCTATCAATTTGGCATGCAGTACGGTGTGCTCTGGGCACTCCTGCTGCAGCCACAGCACACTCTGCAACACCGCTTCAGGAGGTTAGCAGGCCCAGAGCTGTCGTGTTGGGCTCAGCTGCCCCCTCAAACAGACGCTGTTCTGCCAGCATGGTCTGAAGTCTCATTTTGTGTCTCATTTCAGGATTAACGACGTAGTTGCAGAAGATGTAACAGGCCTCACAGTTTCCCTCTTCCAAACCTTTGTTCAGAAAAGTACTGCTCTGATCTCTTTTTGGCCTGACTCTTGAAGCAGCAATTACAGCAGCAGTTCTGTGTCCTTGTCTCCAGTGTTTTGCAGACATTCTTATGCTCTAAACATATGCTCGGAAGATCCATGATCAGCATTTGTGGGCTGGGATTGGACCTCTCCACTTGTGAATTCCAAGAAACTGTTTTCCTTTATGGTGCAAATGACCAGAAACGTTGCTTATTTTAGTGCTGCTTTGATTCATCTGAGTAATTTATAGTACACCGGGAACTTACTGCTTGCTAGCTTTGTGCGTTTGTTAGCGAATGTCATCTGTCTGACACAAAACTGCTTTCTGTACACAATTCTATGTCCTATTGAAAAGTCATCAATACATTCTTCCTTGGTGGCTTGCATGCCTGACCATTCTATTTAGAATGTGTACCTTGTTCTTGGACATGCAAGACAGTCAGTCTTGCTAGCAAGGAAATCACACAGTGAGTGAGTTAAAAAAAAAAAAGATTTCTTCAAAGGCCTTGACAGTTTCTCCTCCAAAACTTTAAATACTGTGGTCTTGTTATCCAGAAACTGCAGTGACGTAGTGTGTTAGAAATGTTTAACATATTCAGAAATGTATTTCTGCATTCTTTACTTTTTCAAGTCAAAAGGATAGTGGACTGTCCACAGCAAAACACAGATCAGATCTGTGTGTGCAGCGTGATGCAGCCAGGAGGAGAAGTACTTTGCTAAATCCCTCTGTGGCTGATCTAATAGCAGTGTTAGCAGTGACCAGTAAGCATCTCTTGGAAAAAAAAAACAAGTGTTTCTTGGTATTACACAGCTTCCTTCTAGTTTCTAACCCACCCTTGCTGCTGTCAAGTCATAGCATAGTCTGCTGTGCTGGATCTAATAGGAGACACATGAAAGAAGAATCAATGTGTTTTCTGTATGACTCTCTGGGTTCCTTTGCCACCACACCCTGCCTAATGGCGTGTGGAATGTTTTACATGCATGTGAAACGTTTTGTCAGCCGCTCTTCACAGAGTGGATAAGCAGATACAGCTTTGACTGCAAAAGCTCAGAACTCCCTTTCAGGTCTCATAAACTTGATTTAGGATATTTTGATAGTATGAATCTAGACTCATGAAAAACATTTACATTTTCTTGCTGCCTTGCAGTACGAAACAAACAAAATGCTCCACTGTTTTCACTCAGTATGCCTTTCAACAAAGTCCACAAAGACTCACTGTGGATCCTGGAGCAGCTAGCTTATGGTTTATTAACCACTGGCCATATCCTGGATGTTTATGTGGAAAGCTTCAGTTTAGCTGAAAGCTAAGTTAAATCTAGAAGCTGCCATCGCTTTGGGAAGGTGCGTATATCCCCCCTGAGATCCGGTGGAGGTAGATGATGGATTTATTTTCTCTCTTTTTCTCCTAAGAGTAGACCTTTGTTCAAAACAAACTTGTACTAGCATGATTAAACATATTTAGATAAGCCTTGCAAATGACTCTCTGGCTGCTTATTTATTGTATCTAAAAAACACATTTGAATATGGTGTCTGCCTGTTTGGAGGATTCATTTGCATGCAGGCTAGCACCAAAATATCTCATCAGACTGATTTCCTTGCAAGTCAGTATGCGAACCCTTCTGGAATATGTATAAACTCAGAGACTGTGCTTACTGCAAGCATATTTGCTCTTTTATCCCAGCCTGGAAGCTAGGCTGAATTGACAGCTCTAACTTGCATCCAGCCCTACAAGTTGTTGCACAGTGCTGAAAGCATCCTGGATACACCTAGACTTAGAGAAGCAGTCCCACATCTCCCTCTTCCAAGCATTAGGGCATTTATATGTCTCTTTCTTTCTCTGTGAGCCCCAGACAGAAACAGGTCCAGAACAGGCAAGACTGCTTTCTGGAAGGACTACACTGTAAGTCTGGCTATATTCATAGCTGTAGGCTGTACTATCTGTGAGATGCTTTGAGAAGGGCAACTCATGCTTCTTGCATAAAAACAGCGTACAGGGCAGCTCAGTGTCTCAGTGTGGATGTTCGTTTTACATTCAAGCTCTCTGTCTTTCAGTTTTTCTCCTTAAAAATAAATAAATAAAGCAATTTTGAAGTTTTAAGTTAACAGAGCTAGGGTTTCTTGTGTAGGCATTTGCA
This sequence comes from Penelope pileata, assembly GCA_013396635.1. Classification (NCBI taxonomy): domain Eukaryota; kingdom Metazoa; phylum Chordata; class Aves; order Galliformes; family Cracidae; genus Penelope; species Penelope pileata. Next base: position 29,347 of record WBMW01004304.1, on the reverse strand, counting down.
TTGGTTAAGCTAGCCCAGTTTGCAAGAACAGCTAAAGTTAAATCAAAACAAATCCCAAACGGACTAACTTTTAACTCACTCATAATGAGCTCATTATCTCAGAAAGTCTGAATAAGTCCTTGTCACTGCTTGTCCCACTAATAAACTCACATTGTCATCATAGAATCATAGAATGGTTTGGGTTGGAAGGGACCTTAAAGACCATCCAGTTCCAACCCCGTGCCATGAGCAGGGACACCTTCCAATAGACCAGGTTGCCCAAAGCCCCATCCTTCCTGGCCTTAAACACTTCCAGGCATGGGGCATCCACTGCTTCTCTGGGCAACCTGTTCCAATGCCTCACCACTCTCATAGTGAAGAATTTCTTCTTAGTGTCTAATCTACATCTACCCTCTTTTAGTTTAAAACCATTATCCCTTGTCCTATTACTATGCTTCCTGATAATGGGTCCATCTTTCTCATAGGCCAAAGCCTTCTCCAGATTGAACAAGCACAGCTCCCTCAACCTTTCTTCACAGGAGAGGTACTCCAGCCCTCTGATCATCTTCATGGCCCTCCTCTGGACCCACTCCAGCAGCTCTGCATCCTTCTCGTGCTGGGGGACCCAGAGCTGTACCCTGTACTGCAGGTGGGGTCTTATGAGAGCAGATTAGAGGGGTAGCACCCCCCTCAGCTGACAACCCTCTTTCTGGGCTGGAAGCACACGCTGGCAGCTCAGGTTGAGCTTCCCATCAACCAACACCCCAAGTCCTTCTCCTCAGGACCACTCTTCAGACTTTTCTCCTCACAGCCTGTATTTGTACTTGGGATCGCTCTGACCCAGATACAGGACCTTGCACTTGGCCTTTAACTTCATGAGGTTTGCACAGGCCCACCTCTCAAGCCTGTCAAGGTCCCTCTGGTTGGCATACCTTCCCCTCTGTGTGGGCAATGCCACACAGCTTGATGTCATCTGCAAACTTTCTGAGGGTGCACTCAGTCCCAATGCATGTCACTGACGAAGATATTAAATAATACTGGTCCCAATACAGACTCTCGAGGGATACCACTTGTCGCTGGTCTCCACCTGGACATCGAGCCACTGCCCACAGCTCTTTGAGTACAACCATCCAGCCAATTTGTTATTCCCTGAGTGGTCTCACTTAAATAAGCGGAAATAGTACTCTCTTGTAATCAAGCAGATGTTGACTAATCAGCATACTCAGTCTTATTTAGACTGTAAGTTCTTTTACAGGGTAGAATCAGGCCACAAGAACAGGGAATGTATTTCTAGCATCTTTTGGGGATTATCTTATGTGCCTTTCTTTCTTGCAGTATTTTGAAAAGGTTGTCAAGGGTAGGATAAGTGACTTGAAAATTCCAGATACGCACATGTTAAAACATCAGATTAGTGCTCCATCCCACACACATTGCCAAAATTAGATTTCCCTGAGGGAAAAAAGTGTTTTTAAAAAAATAACCAAACAAGCAAAAGAAAATAATGTTTTTCCCCCTATGCACTACCACTATATTAAATGAAAAGCTATTTTTTTACATTTTAGCTGAAGATTTTAGTGAAATGAGTCTTGTAAATAGTGCAAAACTTGTGCATGTAAAAGCCTGAGAAGACTTTTGTTAAAGGTCACACAAAATGTTCAGTGAATTTCTTTGGTGAAGGTTGAATCACTATGAAAACCTCTCCGTCTATACTGTTGTATCTTTTTTTGGATAGCACCATGTTCAGAGATGACTTATGTGGAAACTGCAGATATCTCTAGTTAAAGAGGAAGCAACTACCATCTCTCTAAGAAGGAAAACACATGGAGAGCAGCTGCGTGCAGAACATCGTGTTGCAGAGCAGGATCTGAGCCAGTGCTATGGCAAACTTTTGTACTCACTGAGAGTCCTAGAGGACTGCTGATGACAATTTTTCACGTGGGTATTTGGCCATGGCACTTAGTCTCACACAGAGGTGAGGGGAAGGATGCAAATAAGAAACTAAATAGTGGTTGTTCACTTCCTGCTCAGCCAGTTTTGAGAAAGGTCACCATCTTTTTCTGGTTTCCATTGTGCAGGTGTCCAGGCCACAGGTTTGATTGTCAAGAGACAATTAGAGAGACAACAAATTTTAATAACTGTGAGACAAAATTTTGGATGTCTTAATCTGATCACTGGGGGCTGAGGTGAGGTAAAGAGTTTGGAATGGTGCTGAGTACTTGACTTTTACCGTTGATATTGGCTGTTTATGTTTTTGTGTTTAAATATGGGTGAAAGGGGCTGAAGTGATGAATCTAAGTTTGAATGGCTGTGAGGGACCTCCCATCCCTGGGGTAATACGTCCAGCACCGGTGGAACAGTGGTAAAGCCATGTAAGGAAATGTATTGTGCCAGTGCTTGTGCTGCACCTCTAGAGAGGCAGAAGATTTAATTCTCTGTATGGCTAGTCCAACATCTCCTCATTCTGCTGTTTCTCTGAAAAAAAGTTAGAAAACAAGAGAGCATTTCAGATCTGTAGAGAAAATGAAATGCTGTACTGCTTTCCTACTGGAGAGAAGTAAACATTTACACTTAATGCAATTTAAGAGGATTTCCCATCTTTTTTTTTTATTGCTTTCTCATGACTTTTCTGATCTCCTAGCCTAATTCAGTTTTACTAAACAAAAGTTTATTTTTGGAACTGTTTATTCCTTTTCCATACATTGGTGTCTCAGCTGGGCATGGGAAATATTTGGAATACCTGTTCTCAGAAATGAGATTTTGTAATATAACGCTGAGAACTCCTCATTTTAGGGCCAGGATCTTTGAACTGGAAACATTTGTCTCTGATAACACAATCTCAGTTGCAATATCAATTATTAGGAAAAAGTGGAAGGGCTTTCTTTTCCAGAGCAGGAGAGTTCAGAGTATTGATGTGTGTGTGACTGCAGCAACGATGGTGTGGTCTCACTTTCCTTTGGAAGCACCAAAGTGGGGAAGGGATCTGCTTTTCTGCCAGAAAAAGCAGAGGAACATAATGAGGAATTCCTGTATTTATCTCAGCAACTAGGATGTGCACCCCAATTCCACTTTTCTTCTCTCCACCTGCTACCATCCAAGTCTTATATGTTTTAGTACGGATAAGGCCGCAGAGAGCTGTAGACATTTGCATTAAAATGTTATTTACATGGGAAGTGGCTGGCTGTATGTCTCAAAACTGTTATTTCAAGAAATTCATGAAAATTTCTGTTCATTGGTTATGCTCACGTTCTTACTTTCAAGCTCTGTTATGATTCTGTGATGGTCAAACACTTTATGTATGTGTATGTGCCTGTGAGGAAGCTATGATCGTCTTGTAGGTACCTGACTTGAATTGACACTGCTCTCCACACATAGCTATCGTGCTTGTACTTCCATTTGTTTTTGAATTGAAAATATCAGTAGTGCATGGAGATTTATAGACAAAAGTGCTAATGTGCTAATTCAGCTTTCTTAATGACATAGTATTGGACTGTTATATCAAAGCAGGGAACACCCTTTTGGCTTCTAAAGGGAAGAGAGTTTGGTGTTTCACATACCAAAATGTGTTTGGTGGTTAGAAAGCACATATAAGTTGTCATGAACATTTACCATCCCATCGTTAACTTTTCCAAGCTTCCTTGCTTATTATACTTTTGATCTGATTTGATTCAGTAGCAGATTCACAGCTGTGCCCCGAATGGCTGAGTATGCTTATGCACCTGCATAGTAGGGTGGCCTGTGTGGCCACAGTTGCACAGATCTAACTTGCAAGCTGCTTCAGTGTAACAGGAAGGGATAAAAATGGCTTTGTCCTGCTATTAGCTCTGCTATTCTGCTGTGCTCTTACCCAACAGTTTATATTCCCGTATGTTTTAACTCCGTGCTTTCTGAACGAGGCACATGGAGTCAGTGAAGACAAGACCAAACAGGAACTTCTTGTGTGTTCCAAAGCACGAGGCTGGCTAGAGCGCTGAAGAGGGAGGCCTTCTGAGGCCCTTTTGAGGCCAAATCTAGAGAATTGTGTCCAGTTCTGGGCTCCCCAGTACAAGAAAGACGTGGAGCTCTTACAGCAAGTCCAGTGAAGGGCTACAAAGATGATTAAGGGGCTGGAGCATCTCTCCTCTGAGGAAAGGCTGAGAGAGCTGTGCCTGTGTAGCCTGAAGAAAACACAACTGCAAGGGTATGTTATTAATGTGTACAAATATCTTAAGGAGGGTATCAACAGGATGGGGCCGTGCTGTTTTTTGTGGTGCCTGGCAATAGGACAAGAGGCAACAGGATCAAACCAAAACACAAAAATTTCTGCACATGAGAAGAAGCTCCTTCACTGTGAGGGTGACTGAGCACTGGAACAGGCTGCCCAGAGAGGTTGTGGAGTCTCCTTCCCTGAAGATATTCAAAACCTACCTGGATGCGGTTCTGGGCCATGTGTTCTAGGTGACCCTGACTGAAGCAGGGGGTTTGGACTAGGTGATCCCAAGTGGTCCCTTCCATTCTGTGATTCTGTGATTTGGAAGCTGTCCAGAGCTGTTGTGCTACTAAATTAAAAATTACCAAGCAGTGCTTCTGCTGCTAATCAAGTGAAATTTCTTCCAGCACTTATGAAATGCAGCAGAAAGATTGCTAGAAATATCTCCAGAAAGGGAAAGTCATGACGTGAGGAGGGTTGCATCTTACATCTTTGGGGATGAAAATGAGAAGCAATGCAGGTTGTGTGCAGACTTTTGCAAGCCCTTGAGAGGCTTGGTCTGTGGTTGAGTTTAATGGTTGAATTAATGCTGAGGTTGGTTTGTACATTACTATGAACCCATCCATTTATTTCAGTGGCTGGCTTTTGGAACAGGCTTCCATAATTCGTCTGGATCCATCCTTCAGCCTCAACCTGCTCTTTTTCATGGAATCGTAGAATCACAGAACAGCTTTGGACAGAAGGGACCTCAAAGCCCACTCAGCCCCAACCCCCTGCCATGGGCAGGGCTGCCACCCACTGGGTCAGGCTGCCCAGGACCCATCCAGCCTGGCCTTGAGCACCTCCAGGGATGGGGCACCCACAGCTCTCTGGGCAGCTGTGCCAGGGCCTCACCACCCTCTGAGTAAAGGATTTCTTCCTAACATCTAACCCGAATCTCCCCTCTTTTAGTTTAAAACCATTTCCCCTTCTTGTATCACTATCTGCCTGTGTAAAATGTCGGTCTTCCTCCTGCTTGTAAGGCCTCCTTCAAGTAATGGAAGGCCACAATGAGGTCTCCCTGGAACGTTCTCTTCTCCAGGCTGAACAAGCTCAACTCCCTCAACCTTTCTTCATAGGAGAGGTGCTCCAGCCCTCTGATAATCTTCCCTCCTCAGGACTTGCTCCAACAGCTTTATGTCTTTCTTGTGCTGGGGGCCCCAAAGCTGGATGCAGTGTTCCATATGGGGCCTCACAAGGGCAGAGTATAGGGGCAACAATGTCCTCCCTTGCCCTGCTGGCCACCTCTCTTCTGATGCCCAGGACGCAGTCAGCCTTCTAGGCTGCAAGTGCATGCAAGTGGTTTCCTTACTACTCCCCATCATTGCTGTATTCAGTGAACGGATTCATTCACATCACTGTAATTTTCAGTGCACTGCTAAGACTTGCTGTCACCCTGAGGGACATTAGAACTTGCACGTCTTTATTTTCAGCACTGTTAACATTTTTTTGATACTGTTTTCCTGTGACTATCTAAAAGCAGTTTTTCATCTGTGTCATAGACAGACAGAGGTCTTCATAGACCTTACAACACATTTTGTTCACTGCAGACTGATTATTGTGCTGTTCCCTCATAATCTTTTCTACAAAGGCAAAAACTGTTCCTTAGGTCTGCAAAAGGAAGATCAGCCCCCTAATAGGTATTTGGCTTGCTCAGCTGTTGCACTATTTCTAAATACTGAACATCTCTGTTCCATTTAAACAAATAGTACTGAAAAAAATGTATTATATTAGTAGTTGTCAGTGTGGAAAACAAAGCTATTAAATTCTGATGTACAGCTGGATCTTTCTTGTTCCTAAATTGCATAGATCAAACTGTTTCTTCCTTTTCTTTTGAATCAGTGGCACAGATAAATTCTGCTAGTGACTAATGCAGTTTAGACATTAAAACATTTCAATGTTTCAGTATATAAACAGTCTACATGGTTTGGATACATAAAATCAATGTGTAATTCTGGTTGCACTTTAATAAAATATCAGATTAATTTTATATGGTAAATGCAGGGTACTGCTAAATAAAGCAGTAATAGGATGGACTGATGCATTAGGGAGATGCATTCTTATTGCACTTAAAAGCTTTTAAATTGGAAAGCTGTTGGGTTTTTTTTGGCTGAGGCAGAATTTTGTCTGTTAAATATTTTCTCTGAATTGACCCCATCACTCCATTGCTCCCATCTTGTTTCTTCCAGACAAATGCCCCAGAGCCCTTATCCAACACTTGTACTGCAGGGAGAAGTCTGGATATGTTGCCCACCACCACCAATAAACAGAATATAGTAAAAAAAAATAGCTGTCCCTGTCATCCAAGGGCATCCTGGTGTGTGCATGCTATCCTACTGGAAGGAAGGACTGAACATCAAACTCTGGTTTCTGCAGCAGTAAAGTAGGGCAGCTGAATAAAGGAAAGCCTTCTAATAACTATGCATTATTAATATCACTAGCAAGCCGTTAAATCACCCATACAACACACATTTAACGAAGGAGAATGTGTTGTTTGAACACTGTGTAATTGTCGAACTAACTCATTTGGCAGAGCAGCATGTTTTGCTTCTTGAGCTCTGGCAGCTTCGTGAGGTTGCCAGCAGAGCTGGAAAGGCTGGCATTTCACTGTAGAGACTCAGAATGATCTTACAGCTCCAAAGTCATGATGGAGAGAGCTAAATTCAGTTGCCTTTTTTTGAGACAGATGCCTGTAGTTACTGGATCTGTCTACCTATTGGTTCCCCCTTCTGTAAAAGAGGCATTGTAATGTTTTTTTTCCCTCAACACTTTGCCTTGTTAGGATATAAGCTTTTCATGGGGTGGCGTATCAACAGTCACCAGAGAGGTAAGGGATAGTGGTTTGTTTTAAGGAAAATTTTAAAGAAAACACCTTTCCTTTAGCGTTCCATTATGTTTTCTTCTCCTGTGTACTTTTGTACTTCCCCCAGAGAGACAGCCCAATTACTGTAGACCTGCATTATTGTTTTAAGTGGAACTCCTTATCAGATTTAATAGGTTTCGGTGGAGCATTGTTAAAGCCTAGTCACAAAACCCTTTATATCTGCAGTTTAAATGAATTTTAATTTGAAATTCAGCTTCGTAGGAATCAATATGTAGCAGATTTTTGCAATCTGACTAAGCCTGCTTACATAAGGAAAACAAGGTTTTCCATTACTGCATTTAGAGTAGGAATGAATTTCCCTAAGTTTTAAGAAATTTGAAGGAGTAAGATTTATGGGTAGGGTACTAAGTATTTTCCTAGCAAGAAGACTCCTGAAGAAATGAAATACGTTGTGTGGAATCCCTGAGTACATAAAATATCTCTAATATAAGTATCACTGTGTGTCTTTTTGACAAGTTTCAACCTTTCAGAAATACTTATGAGTTACTAAAATGTCAGCACTTTTTCAGAGGAAGGCAGTTAACTAAGGCTACTTTGGCAAAGTCAAAATGTGAAGTCAAGAACTGGATGAAAGTCAGTTTCTTCTCATTGAATTAAATCCGTTCTTTTTCTTCCTCTTCTTTTCTTTTTTTCTTTTTGATATGGAGTTTTGTGGCAGAAAAATTAAGCAAGAAGTGGTCTGCACTCGTCTGAATGAAGTTTCTTGTCCATCACTTCATTCTGCAGAAACCCCCAAGACCTGTTTTCAAAAGGATATTACTAAGAAAGAATTCTTACCAGTAGGATGAAGAGGATATTTAATCACTGAAAGCTTTGGAAGACGGGATATAAGCAGCCACGATATGGGGATATGTGTGAATATTTCTATGCATTTATGACTGACAATGTGTTTCTTCTTTATTTCTGAATATCTGAAACTCTCTAACCATATGGGCAGAAATGATTTAAACCTCTGTTTCACATCTTTCAAGACCTTATTGTGATTTACCTGTATAAAAAGAATTGTGTTGCACCATGTTGTCACAGTAACAGTTCCTGGATTCCACACATCACTGGATGAGGCCTGCTACCGATTTCATCTTGTCATCCCCTATGTACAGGCCTATGATCATTCCATTTTTCAGACAGCATTTACCAGCCATCCACCTGTTCCTTACGTTCTCCAGAGTAACAGCAACCAGACGCATTTTTTGTGTTAAAAGTTTCAAGTCACTTGCATAATCTTGTCAGTGTATAGAGAGCAGTACTGCTTAGCCCCCTATTGCAGAGTGACAGTCTGTCACACTGTGATGGCAATGTGATATTCAAACCCAACAGGAGAAACAACATCAGTCTGAAAGATCGACAGAGAACAAAATCGGAGCCCACATGAATGATGCTTATAACTGTGTTTGCTGTGTCAAAAAAGAAGGAGCAATATGTAACATTTAGAAAAGAATGACGTTACTCATTTTTTTTCATTTTAGAGTAATTGGATGTGCTTGGCTTTACTTAGACTTTGATATACGTGGTGCTCATACTGTCTTTTTTTTTTCAAAGTTAACACTCTCAGAAATTGGCATAAACATTTCTAGTCCTTCTTACAGACTTTATGGTTCTCTGATGATCTTCATATGTCCTTTCAAGCACAGTTTTCTGTAATGTCCTAACAACCACCAGTTTGTGCTTCAAATTAAGCCCTACCTAGTAGTAAGAATTCTGCTTGAAGGATAAGCAAGGCGTTTTGCCTTACTTGTGGTTTACAGGGACTCATCCATAGAATTAGTGATGACAATTAAAATTTATATTCTAGCAGAATATAAAGGAGAACAAGTTGTTTAAGAGAAAAATCTTACTGACATGAACATAATTTAGCCCTAGCCCTTGCCATCAAATAATTTTGTGTGATGCCATGAGAAAGTTATTTGCAGTCAGCAAATCTCTCCCAGGTTTGGATCAACCAGAAAGTCAGTTGTTCAAATCAACAGTGCAGAAAGCACAAGCCTGGGAGACATGCAAAGGAACCATATGACAAGTGTACATACCGTATAACATGTATGCTACACAAGAAAAAAATCACCTCCAGCTGCTTTTTCTGAGTGGCCTGATGTTGTTGATGTCTACTTGGAGACATTAAGTCAAGTTTTTAGGCAAACTAGGCACTGGAAACCCTCAGTTCAGATGCCAATCCAGCTAGTCATGGAGCTTTGCATCCTCTCCAGGCTGGGGCAGCTTTATTGCACAGCAGTTCTGTGCATGGGAAGTACAATATTTGAAAGTCTGGCACATGAGATAACCATTGCACAAAGGTTTGGGGAAGTGCTATTTTTGACCACATTTTGGTCGTGTACTGTGTGTCTCAACAGTGATGCACTGTGAGAGAAAAATTAAAGGTAGTGGTGGAGAGTTTCTTTTTTTTTTTCATGTACTTTTACCTAGAAAACAGCACAAATCATGAGTCGTGCACTAGAAAAGCAACACTTCTGCTTTAACATCCTTCTAGCTGCAGCTTCCTGTAGCTGTTAATGCAGTAGAACATCATCACAGTTTATGTTTCATTTGTTGCTGAAGTGTGGGTATCAGCATAAAAAAGGACAGAACTTTGATCACTGTGAAATCTTATGTTAACTTTGTGCTTCTTTATAACCACTGAAAGCAGTCGCATACAGGCAGCGTAATGTATTTGTTCATTCATTTACCGAAAGCATTTTCACATCAAAACACTGCCGTCGGCTGTAATATACAGTGTAAATCTACACTTCCATTTCACAGGGAAGAGATGCAGCTCTTTGATTTATTAGTAAACTAAAGAACCTTTGCTATAAATCAGAATTTAGCAGCTTTGTTCCCTTACGTAAACTACTATTCTAACTGCATTTTCTCCCCTCCCAGATATTATCTGGTTAAAGACGATAATCACATATTTCAAGTTAATTGTAACAGAACACAAGTACACAGACGGTTAGATTTAATGATACGGGGCTTTTAGTTCCAAAACTGAGTCATGAACACAAAGAATCCAACAAAAAGGTAGAAAGAGCATGTTGCATCGTAGTGATGTGTAAGTCAGGTAGGTTTAGTCCTCTCTAATCTTGACAGGATCTTCAGGATCTTTCCTTTGTGAAGATCTTAGCTCTAGTTATTAAGCAGATTTTGTTGTTCTTATTTCTTCTTAGTTGTTGGCTTTGCTGACATGATTTCATAGCAGAAAGGAAATTCAACTGCTGCAGAAGTTAATGTTCATGCATCTGTGTGGCACCGACAGCATGCTCTCTGTGCTGAGTTCAGCAGCCAGAGAAAGCCTGCATTTGATTACGTTGATTTTTGTCATTAGGTGTCTCCAGGATTCTCTGAGACCTTCGTGAAAGATACTCAGATTTCTTTCTATTCTTTTTTTTTGGACTACTGAACAAAAATTTGTACTAAATTAACTAACACTTGTAGCAATGTGTGTATTATAACAAAAAGACAAAAATGCTTCCCTTTCCAGTCTGTTCTTCCCCTCCAGTTTGCAAATGCAATTTAAACTACCGTGGTGATTCTTCTTTACCACAGTGCTTATGCAGGCAGAGAATTTATTAGCAGAATGCCTCGAGCAGTGTTTGTAGATTATTTTTCCTGTACTTTGGTGGTGGTACAGAGTCCATGGAAATGCACCTTAGAATGCCAAAGGTGAGAACACAGGGGTAGTAGTGCACAGGTTAAGGGCTGTGGTAACAGATCTCAGATGCCAAGACCTGGAAGCGTTATGATATCCGTTCCAACCAGTGATTCCTCCCTCAGGACTGCGAATGGCTCTACCTGTCTGCAGGGAGCAACTCAGGAATAAGGCTCAAAGGGGATGAATTGCATATTGCTTTACAGAGTCGGCCCTGTTCTGAACTCTAATGAAGGTTGAGGTGCCTCCATAGAGCTAAGTACTTCTGAGCATTCCCAGCATCAGACTTAGTCACCTAGAGAAGTTTAAGGCTGACCAAGAGAGATGTCTAATGAGCTTAAATACCAACAGTAATTGGTGTGGAGATCATCTGGATTTGTTGCTAAGGCTCAGGTACTTGACTGACAGCTTTGTTATAATTTAGGGAGTCTCATTCTCAGCATGGCAATCTTATTCTTTGCTCAAAGCAGGCCTGTGTTTTTACTGCTTTATTTCCCCTTGTTTACAAGCTCAATTTTGCATTTAAAGGTTGTTCTTTCCTCCTGTGTGCTGTAGCTGTTTCAGAGTGACAGCCCATCTTCGCAATTCTCTTAACATCTCTTGTTTCTCACAGTTACAGTAAGAGTTTCTAACAGTGTCAGGTTTGGGTGGTTTGAATTGTCTCCTGTGTCCTGCAAGTTGGTCGTTCTTCCAAGTGTATTTGGTAGAATTCTCCATCTCCCTTGAAGGAGGGCTGCTGATTGTGATCCTGACATACCCTCTGTTCTCTTTTATCTCTTATTTAAAACGTAGTTTCTTTCGCCTCTTCTGAGTGGAGTCAATATTAAAAGAATATACATATTTAAGACACCTGTGTGTTTCAGAGGAGCTGAAAAAAGCTGATACTCTGTCCTTTGGTTGCTGTAAAATAGCTTAAAAGGTAGTGATTAGGGTCTACAGCTGCTCAGTAAAACCATTATAAAACATGACATTTGCAGTGTTATCAGTGCTGAAAGTTTACTATATGATGATTCGTAATTGTTTCTTTCATTCAAACAATGTACAAAACTGTTTCCTGATGGTAGTCCACACTGATGGAGACAAGCAGCTGTCTCAGCAGCACCAGAGACAGGAATCTCTCATTTCACTGCATAGTTTATTTAGTCTGTCAAAGAAGGAAGAATCTTGATTTTTATTAAGCAAAATCAAATAATTTGCTGTGATAGGATGTTTTACCTCAGACACAACAAGGTGGTGCCTCCAGGTAAACATATCTGCAGCCAAAAAAAACAGCGTCAGACTAATGAGCTGGAGAACCAAGGTTTTAAGTGTTCACTAGGAAAAAGATATTCTGCTATATGTGTCTAATTTACTGTAGTAGATTAATTTACCTTTGTTGCCATAGAGCAATTAAGAAATCTAGCTAATATTTCAAAAGCTCTTGTTAGCTTTTTCATAATTGACGTCGTATTGACTTGTGTTGTCCTAAATTCACAGTAGCTTCACTGAATGTGATACACAGTGATACCTTTGAGTATTTTGAGCCTTCACAGATAAATTTGATTTTTCCAGTCCATACCAAATTCATTTGACTTGTGAGTTTGGATTCTTTTATCTAGTGCCTTACAAACACGTTTTTTCACAAAAAAAGTAAGGGAGGCTTTGCAAGGCACCTGCAGAAATTTCCTGCTCAGGTCCCTTTGTTCTTCTGTGGCAGTGGTCAGTGTCATTCATCTGACTGCCTTTGAAAGAAAAATGTGGACTTTAATATATTGTGAAAGCTATTTATGAAAGTGACTCTGGCTATAATTTGCAAGTCTTTGCAATAAGTAATTAAAGCTTTTATTATTTCAGGACTCAGAATTTGATCCCTTGAAGTTCACCAGTGTCATTGAATGTGAGAAGCCTAACAACGACTTAAGTAGGTTTCGAGGTTACATGTGAGTATTCCATTTAATATCCTTCAGTGTACACTCCTTTCCTCCAATACAGAATAAAATACATGCTGTTTCAGTTTGGACTGTGTTATATAAGCTCTGACATCATCACTGCTGAATATCTAGGGCTGCATATTCCGGGCTGTTGTAGAGGATCCTCACCTCCAAGGGAGCTGGGAGCCTCACGTTTCCATTCCTTATGATGAATGTAGTTGTTAGCTTTGATCAGTTTACACTCCAGAAATGAATGCATGAAGCAGTGTAGTTGCAGGGAATCTTCTCCCATCACCTTCCCTCATGAATCAAAAAAAGCCTCTCTGGAAATGAGAGGAAATAGAAAACCAGTCCAAGAGAGCCAACAAACAAGCACAATCTGTTGTACTCTCTTTTTATGAAGATGTGTGTGTTTGATGTTTCTTTTAATATAAGTGTCATTGAGGAAAATCAGAACGCGAAAGTGATATTTCTCCAGCCAAGGCAATATTCTTTTCTTCTCATTCAGACAAAATAAAACGATTGGCTCATACAATGGGCGTACTTGTACATTACCATGCAGAATCACGTACAACCACTTGACTTAATTCTAAACAAATGGAACTGTGTTAACTGGGTGCTCATCTCTGGCCAATTAGTTCTGCTCAGAAACAAATGAGAAGCATTTTAGTATGTACAGAGCCCTTAACTTCTAATGTAGCCAGGACCGTAGTGTGTGGGCATGCCAACAGTAGTGGCAACTTAAGAGATGCACTCTTGCGTGACTTATTTTTCTACAGTGTATAACTTCATGCAGCATGAGATCCCAGGATACTTTTTTTTTTTGGTCTAAATTTTAATGAAAAAAGCTAGACACTGGTGTATTTTAGAATACCATAATTTATCATCTGTATGGATTAGGAGCGATGAGCATAATTACATAAATGGTGCAAGGATTGAAAATTGCTGGGGCTTGGGGAGATTTTTATAATGATGCTATTTACCACCTCAGTTACTACTCTCAGATTTCACAGATTGTGTAGGATGTACTGTCAACTGGTGTGAACCAGGATAGCTTTTTTGAAACTGCATCAAGTTGTAGTGTGGGAAAATGTGTTCCTTTATTTAACAGCACAAAGCCCTACAGTTCATTTAAAGATAAAAGTTTAGTATTAAACATTACTGCGTGAGGGTGTGGAACTGTCTACATTAATAGCCTGCTTTACTGCAGAAATGACATTTCCAGATATGGAAATAGAAAGTTTGGCAGCTTTTCTTGCACACTTTGTGTCTTTGAATCTTATTCCCCAAAACAATGAGATTAATATCATACAATGGTTGACGTTGGAAGGCGCCTTTAAAGATCATTGAGGCCATGGACTGAGATATCTTTCGCTGGATCAGAGCGGAAGTTGAATGCTGTAGAAGATAGACATAAATTTGTCTTCAATTATGTATTTATTTATGTACTCCATGTGGAAAAGGTCTTTAGTATGTAAGTTACAGAAGCAAATTATGTAGCAGATAACACCACAGTATCTTTTGGAAGGCTGTTTCACAAATGATGTGATTATATTTTGGCACAGCAAAAAGTCAAGACATGACTTGTGAGTCTGGCAGGAAGCATCAGGCAATTTCCAGGTCTCATCAGCTCCAAGAGTTTTACAACTAAAGGACCATGGGACGTTTGAAGTGAAGAGCAGGGGGCCAACCATCAAGAAATAAACTCTCTGTCACCAAATTTGTCAAAGTAGAGGGGGCTTTTTCCCCCGTTTTTAGGTTTTCTTCATTAGTATCATGAAATCATGTCTATATTTCACATGTTAGGAAGATAAATAGTAATTAGCGTATCTGAATTGGAACATGTCATTGCCATGTCAAAATCAGATCCTAACTCAAAATCTTACCAGTGGTTACTGCGTGAAAGACAGATTCAGATAGCTCCCAGCTGGTAATCTCCCAACTGAAAAGAAATGCTACTAGGCTATTTAAATAGGGATGCTATGAACACAGTAGGTTTCCATGTTTGAAGAAGATTGTCTTTTTCTGTTTGAAGTATGAAATATGGTTCCAGTGTCTGCGCTGACAAATTTCTAGGGGAATAGAAATATTTGTGTGTGCATGGATGTTGTAAAAATTCTGAACTGTGATCACTATAGAGAACTGCACAGGCAGCTCAGGATGAAAGAAGGTATGATAATACAAACCAACAAAAGTACTGCAAAATGCATTGTGACAGACCTGGCCCTGTCCCATGTCTACACGTCTACAAAATAATAGCATTCATATTACTATGCATAACTTTGTTAGCATTCAACACACTTTTTTTGTGTGCAGATGAGCAGGGAGACTGCCTATTCTTAAGTGCTCACTTTAATACTGTTCTGCAGTTTCTGCACCCTCGCATATCTCAAGCATATTTACTGTATAAGAAGTCTTCTGGGTAAAAAGAGTAGAGTAAAACCTAACATGCCCTCTGCCTATTTGAGTCTAGCCAGAGTATGTACAGTATGCATGGCAAACATTCAAAAATCCTGTGCCAGGTTCCAAAAATAACAAAACTGGCCTTAAAATCTTGTACCTAACTTTTTATGTGTATGTGTGCAAGGGAGAAGGGGAAGTAGTAGTTCGCATTCCAGCTTCTCAGCTTTTCTCTGAAAGGTAAAAGGTTTTTTCTAGTAAAAGAACAGAAATCTTTATCTAATCATGTACTATGAGAAGATTTGCTTGGGAAGTACCAAAATGAATGTAGGAAGGAATGATAATAGTAGTAATGGGAATGCATCTGTGCGTTTCTGTTTCAAAGCTCATCCTGAGTTTACAAAACCAAACTAATTTTAAATCACATTACAATTTTTTTAAGGAAAAATGTGTTGCCATACATGTCAGGGGAGGTTGGGCTGAGCAAGGCAAGTTTTCTCCTTATGAAAAAAAGATGATGTATTTACCAGAATTGCAAGCAATGTTGCCTGCCTCATACCTTCTCTGTTTCTGGTCTTTGATCAGTGATCAGTGATCTGTTATCTGTTGTCACTGCTGCAGCTATTTCAGCTCTCAGACCCACCACTTTGTCTCCATTTCCCTAACTTTGCAAAGCTAAGCATACCTGTTGAAACACTATGGTTTTATGTTATATTTTTGAGCTCTTACAAGCAGGGAATGGGTATAATATATTGCACTGAAATGAAGACTCTGCATGTGTTTGTATATACATACGTATGTATGTGTATATTATTTATGGGTATGTTCTGTTCATTTTGAGCATTGACTAGAGGCAATAGCAACTAGCATAACCAGTTGCTTATTCTGCAATTAGCCCTACTAGACTGGGGATGACTACAAAGGATTCACCACTGGGAAGCTAGTTTTCTTGCAGATCTCTGGGTATTTGATGTAAGTCTTCAGGCCTAAGATCCTAGAAGTATGTGCTAAAATTGGAAATTTGGTCTTTTAGAAAAATAAAAGGTTCTAACTGTCAGAGAAAAGCAGAAAGATGCAACCCAGGTATGAGGGCTTAGAAAACAGGAATGAAATAAAAGAACTCCACTTATTTGTAAAAGTCAAAATCTTAAGTCAGTTCACAGATTTCAGGAGACACAATATTTTAAATTCTGAAATCCAGGTAGCCGTGAAGTTTGACATTACAGCAGCACAGTGCTAATTTTAGCATAATGCATTGTGATTTTCCAGGATTTCTCTTAAACTCCCAGGTTTTACTAGTTTTTTATTGCTGTTGGGTTTTTTAGAATTTGGAAGTGCGAAAGCAGAACATGGACACATTTCAGATTGCTTTAATCTGCTCTGAGGCATTAGGATGCTGCAGTCTGTTAAATTAAATTTTATTCATACGGAAAAGGTCTGTAATGATTCTTTGATTTGTCTTTTTTACCTCATAAAACATTGTAACATTATGCTTTAATAGTTGTTACTGTTGTTTAGCATTTTCCTTGTGACAATTCATTCTGGTAAGACTGTTTTCTGCAATTCTCGATCAATTGAAATTTGAGTCTGTCCACACACAGCAGATAATAAGAAGTTGTAGTGGAAATGTAGCACTGCTCCATTTTTCTCATGTGCTTTGGTGCATGCCAATCATAATTTCATCTATCTTACACAGAGAAATACTTCTGAAAGGTTTCTCTCTTCTTCTCATGGATGAACACGCGGAAATTTTTTCCTTTGTTCCTCGTTGAACTGACATACACTATCCCTGGCACATATTCCTTGGTGTCACTACATGTGAAACACTGCCCTGTCCCAATTTCCTCGTATTTCTTTCTAGGATTCTTTGATAAAAACATGTGAATGCTGTTTAAGTATTGTGCACTACACAACTGCTCTTTAGGTGGACTGGGTTTGCTGTGGTTGCACATGCACAATTTGTACATGCACAGAAAGTTTAATATGTTTTCAAAGCATAGCATTGGCTGCACACATGCTGTAGATTTGGCCTTCATATCTCTAGTGAACATTTGTCCAGTATATTTGTGTATCCCACAGCCTAACCAGAGCAACTGGTATTGCTCCAGCTGCGTGTCTGGGATTCCTGGATAGGGATTCTCAGTTGTCAAAGTCTGCCAGAGGATCATCTTCCCAGGAGGAAGATCTAAGGAAATATTTCACCGTCAGGTTGACAAAACTTCTTAAACTTTGAAGATGTTTCCCTGGCTTGTTGTATTACAGAGTAGTACAGTTTAACAAGCTTAATGTTTTGACATGCTGTTCTTTGTTGTGCTTTTAAATTTTCTGCAGTGTACATAAAAGTGGAAAGAAGGATGGACTGTTCAAAGAAAATCTTTTGTTACGTGGATGTACTATTAGAAATACAGAAGAAGTTGCAGGAATTGTAATCTATGCAGGTAAAAGTTGTTTTCTGTCTGACTAAGCACACTGCCTTTTTATAGTTTCCTTAAAATACCAAGAGGAATTCCTATTACATCATTTGATGCAATTGCTTTTGCAGGGCATGAGACCAAAGCTTTGTTAAATAATAATGGACCTCGTTACAAACGCAGTAAGCTTGAAAGGCAGATGAATGCTGATGTCCTTTGGTGTATCCTTATACTCCTAATCATGTGTCTGTTTTCTGCCATTGGTAAGTGCTCTTTAAAAACAGAAACTTAAGTATCAGGCTCTCTTGGGGTTCACACACTTAGCTTTATCAAAAACATACGTATCTGCCAAAACATGAAATCCGTATAGCTGCTTCCGTGCTATGGAATTTTGATGACATTTTCTTCCTTGAAATTATGATGTCTCTATACACAGACCCATCTAAATAGATTCTTAGTACCAATCTGCCATTGATTGCAGACCCAAGATTCTACCTATTCTAAAAATGTTAAGTCCAAAAGAAGTCACTTTATAAGCAGTGCCCTTGAAAGTACAGGTGATAGAGTGTAATATGTCTTAATCAGTCAACAGAGTAATTTAGGAGCAGAGAATAAACATTATTAGCACAGTGCTGTTCCCCAGTACTGTTTTTTAAATCAAGGCTGCAACTTGAAAACAGAAGAAATAGATAAAAGCCTAAATCTGCATAAATGCAATTAGAACATCCTCTAGTCTTTCTGGAGTGCGTAAGGACGTCCTGAGGTTCAGGTTAATACTCTTCAAGCTGTTTTTCTGTTCCTTTGTGAGAAGGAATTGATTTTCTTACTATTTGGCACCCAAAATGATTGTTAATATATTGCAAATGAATTCCATATCCTTAACGTTTGTGTATTCTCTTATGTTTGTGTGTGAGTCATGCCTCGGAAACACCAAAATGTTTCCTAACAACCACAGTGTAGTTTAGTAACAGTCTTATTCCATTTTAATAAGTCTCAGCGTGCCTTTTTCCAGGTATTGTTAAATACTGCTTAACGATGAGTTTTTCCAGCTGTGAATCAGCCTGTGTATTTGTTTCCACTGAGTTCATGACACTTTGGTTTAGCATCTCAGTGTGGGGGAGCCCCATCCTCGAGACGCTGCTGAAGTGCTGTGGGAGACTTAATTGCAGGGAGGCTTAATTGCAGGGAGTCCCTGCCTGCAGCCGTCCCCTCTGCCACCACAGCAGAGGCGATGCCCTGGAGCAGTGGCAGCAGGCTGTGTGCCATCGTGGCTTCACTGGAGCTGAGACTCCTGGTCTGTGGGAACACAAATGGCAGCAGGTGGCACATGGCAGGTGACACATCCAATGTCCACTCTGTTGCTTCTGCTCCAAGGACAGAAGCCACCAGCAGAGGGACGAAGCAAAGTGCTGGAGGTGATAACAGCCACACACAGCTGCAAAGAAATTTACTTGAGCGATTGAAAACAAGAGATGCCTGGTGCTTAAGGCGAGCAAAGCTGAGTTCTGTAAGAGTCAGGCAATTCTTGTGCCTTCTGTCAAGACAGTATAAGTGGAGAAAATCTGAGTCAAGATATTTATAAAACAAGTCTTGATGTAGGTCATTCTAGGTGTGGGAGTTCAATTTTTGCTCTCAGGAATAGCAATACAGACATCAGTAGGATGATACACTCATATTGGTAGTACAGGGACAAAATAATTTGCTTATTAGGCTTAAATATTGTTTATGTTTTTCAAAAGTTCAACGCTGTTTTTAATGTATCAAGATGTAAAGGCAAGTTTAAAATCTAGACAGATATGGGTTTTAAAAGAGTACTTCTAAAGTAGGCTTTTGTCCTCTTTTGCTGATTTATGACATGTACTGAAGAAAATTTGAATGCTTCTTACAGGGAGAATTCATCCTTGGTTTTAGCCCCATAAACATCAGGCAAACCATTTTAGGTTTTTCCTGCATCTTTCAGAAGAAACTAGCAGCAAATCCTAGCACTCTTCTTAAAAAAGCAACTTTCTGTTTTTAACAAGAATGACTTTTTCTCAAAATAATAATATCCTTATCTTTATTTAGCTATCATCACAATCAATAACAAAAGGTTTTGAGCAAGGGTTGGAAATCTTTTTGTTCTTAGCTCCTCAGCTTCCCTGCTGTTGGCTCTGCTACTACTCTTAGCTTGAACTACAAATTTACACTAGCCAGATCGTTTTGTTTGGATAAAGTTATGTAAAGTGACATAAATGGTCAGACAGATGCTTTTCCCAAGCCCCAAATCCCAGTGAGAAAAAAAATGTAGGTTTTTGGGACTTCTTTCTAGTCATACAGAACAGATGAAAACAAGTATCAGTTTCCTGTGTATCTCTTCTCTGAGGACAAATTCGTATCATATGCCTTTTTATCTTGGAGTTAATATAGACTTTTCTCTCTCCTGCAGGTCATGGCCTATGGGTGTGGCAATACGGTGAGAAGAAGAAACCAGTTTTTGATGTTCCAGGGCCTGATGGCAAATATTTGTCTCCTGTTTTAGCTTCAGTATATTTATTTCTGACAGCAATCATAGTTTTTCAGGTACCCAAGTTGTCCATGATGTCACCTCTGTTTTTAGTTTTCTTTAATAAAAGTGTAAATGTGCTGTAACCTTCTGCCACTAAGGCATGTGAGAATCTAATCAAGTAGTAGAAGTATATTTAGCCACTTTAAATTTTAACTGCAGCGAATGTGATAACATATAACCAGAAATCTAAATTAAAGAAAAGGAATGGTCTAACCACTGGTGAAAAGATGAAAACTTTTCTTAAAATAAACACACTGATCACACAGTAAGCTCTCAGAGCTGCATTGGCCTTGGAGAAGAAAACCACCTGAAAACTAACCTTCCCTAAAAGACTCAGGTGTTCTATTTTCTTTTAAACAAGTAGGAAGAGATAGTGCGTCCTGCTGGAAGAAAACAAGCTTTATGCTTCATATCCACTCACTGTGGAATAGCACCTCAGAGATATGGGGTGCAACTTTGAGTATACTGTCCTGGTATGAGCAGAAGTCATATGCATTTTTAACCACTTTAAAAATACATGGTTCTTAACAACTCCGTATCAGCTGAATAAACATCTGCAGGCTAAAACTCAAGCACAGATTAGATATTTCATGGAGTTCTGACAATGCTTAAGAAACAGCTGAATATCTTTTCTGGAAAAACTTCTCATATGTCTTTCTTCAGCAGCTATTTTTTTTTCATTCAGATAATCTAAAGTGCACAAGCCAAGGCCAAAGAGATTGTTCCTATAGAAAGCTTTACACTTCTCATTTTGTTTCTCCTACTGCTGCAAAGGGAATTTGTAAGCAGTCTATTATTTATGCAGAACAATTCATTCTGTTCTTTAAATGCAAAATACTCTTATCACATTTACAAGATTCTGACTCTACCATCTATTTTGTTTTGCTTTGCTTTGTTATGTTCTCCTGGCTAGTTTCAAATTCACCTTATTAGCCCAGAAAAAAGGTTTGCTTCTGTCCAAGTTTTGAAAGTCAGCCTTCTAGGCATAACAATGTGTTTCAGGTCCGCAATTCATGATAGGTTTTCCTAACCTGACACAGTAAATGAACTGTTTTCAACCATGCTAATAGCTTTAAAGTAGACACTTAAAGTACATAGCCTCTTTGTGTTCTAATCTACTGCCAAATTAATTAGATTTTAATAATTCAGGGTATCTTTGTTTCTGTTTTCTCCCAATTCACTTTCTTTTTCTGTATTCCAGGTTATGATTCCAATTTCTTTGTATGTTTCCATTGAAATAGTTAAAATCTGCCAAGTGTACTTTATTCATCAAGACAAAGATTTATATGATGAAGAAACAGACTCTCAGTTGCAGTGCCGAGCTTTAAATATCACCGAAGACTTAGGTCAGGTGCAGTTCATCTTTTCAGACAAGACAGGGACGCTTACTGAAAATAAGATGGTTTTCCGAAGATGCACCGTTTCTGGAATAGAGTATTCCCACGATGATAATGGTGAGCTTGTGATTTTGTTTTCTACCTAACTGCTGTACTTCGGTGCAATCCGAAATAGACTAAAAAGTTGCTGTAATCTTAAGTCAAAAAGAAGAACAAAAATAATTGCATGTATCCCTTTGGTAGACTCTATAATAGCTGTTTTCATGTTATTATAATTTGATGGCTGTATTCAGCTAGTAATGGCAATCTCATCAGAATGTTCTGTAACATCCATAGTATGTTGTCAAGACAAAGCTTCTGGCTTTAGCTCCTGATCTAGTAAAGCACTTCAGCACATGGCTAATTTAAGCCATACATAATTTGGATAGCACCACCAACACACAACTGTTCCTGTGCTTGAGGTATACAATGCAAAGTACCAGCTTTATGCCTCCCACCAGATCAGTGTCTGACTGAATAGCTGGAATAAGATTATTCTTTTGTGCCGAGAAAAAAGCATAAACAAAGCTGCTGGTTTTCATGTTCAAAGGAAACTTAATCTGATTTATTAGCATATTTTATGTTACCTTTATAAGATTCTTTTCAGTGCTCCTGTGTCACAGGTGTCTGCTTTAAGATGTCTCCGTTGCAGTTGAGAGAATGTGTCTTAAGTATCAGCATTGTGAAACGCTAAGATGTCGCTTTGTCACAAGGGGAACTGGGGATTGTCATCCCTGTGTCATCTCATCACCCTCTCAAAATAATGATTTCCTGGTTTTGTTTGTTGTTGTTGTTTGCAATTTGTGGCAAGCTGTTTTTCTGTAATGTTTTATTGTTATTGTTTTTTATGTAGCTGACCTTAACTCTTCAAATCATGCTCTGTCTGAGTACCAGAAAATATCGATAGCTACAATATTGCATTCCTAATTGCAAAAATTAAGTTTCTTAATCAACAGAACATTTAAAAATCACTAGTTAGAACGTTATCTTGAAGGCCTGTACGGAAGTTCAGCTTACAAAAAAAGATATAGAATAAGAGAGAGAATCAAAATAGACTGAAAAATCTAAAACATACTTTTAAAAAGTTCGTAAGATTCCAAGATGGTAAAAAATATTCTGAAAGTTTGGTTTATGCAATGATTGTTCTTTTTTTTTTCTCTTAAAGTTACTGACATCTTGCATTTAACAGACTCTTCTTCAAAAAAACTAGGTGTTTGGGTAGTCTTATTATCCCAGCGTTACTGAAACAAGAATTTGAATAGAGAAGTGTGACTTCCTACCTCTGTGCTGTAGGCAAGAAAGAAGGAAGAGTTAGTATTAGGAGTATTGTTCTGGACTCCTAGTTCTGCTTGTGATGCTCCATATTCATTCTTTTTCTTTCTTTGCCATTGATTGTTTGCTTGTTTATACTAATTTCAGAACATACTGTGTTCCTTGCAGGAATGATGATGGTACTGCCAACTAAAACAGTGCAGAAGGGGTACTTTTATGAGTCAAGTAGCATCAGCTAGTGTGGAGGCTGAACTCAGGCTCGTGAATTTGAGCCTTGACTTTCAGATCTTCTTTGCCTCAAACATAACGCGTTTAACAGAAATCTAAGTTCATGCATGCTTTCCTTTTTTTATTTCAGATTATAGTATAAATGTTAACAAGAGCAGAGTGAAATACACTACAAACAAAAGTGTCAATTAATTACCTAAAATAAACTAATTGATTCTTTTTTCTGCAATTCCTTTCACTTACCCCTATGTTTGGGCTACTTGTAAATTCAGTCGGTACAAAATAGCAGACATAAATATATTTTAAAATTGATATTTTATTTATACACAGTATTTAAAACTTCATTTCTTCTCCTCTACAGAAAATAGAACTTTCTCTGCCATTTTATGCATCAATAATGATATTTTTTACTGCTTTTCTTCCCTGTAGTCAGGGAATAAGAATTATTCTTCATTCAGGCTTTGTTCAAGCTGTTCTCCAGTCTGGTCTTCTAAGCATGTCTTAACTTTTCTGTTGTCAAAATCTTTTTGTTTAGATAGATTAAGATGCCTATCACAGCTCATTCTTTTTTAAGTGATGCATCAATAGCATTTCTTAACTCTTTGCTTAATTGCAAATGATCTGTCAGCTGCCTCTCTGTGTCTTGTATTTGAGTATCTGAATTCCCCTCTGAGGTTTTGGGACATACGTTATAACTGCTGGATGCCATCCAGCTTCCCTCCTGAGACTTTACTGAGGATTTCATGAACTAGAAAACTCTGAACACTTTGCAAGTGATCTGGGGCTGCCGTATATGCAAGAAAACCAAATAAAATGCATCTACCTTTTCTTACCCATTTCAATTATAATCTAGGTCTTTCTTTGCTTATCTGAATCTTATTCAGGCATAGTGGTTTGTTACTTGGAATCAAACTCTGAGTGCTCTTTCAGATGAAGGACTGAATTTAAAATTGTTGTACATAGCTCAAGATCAAAAAGCTGGAGTTAACAAGTTATTTTCTACTATAAAAGCAGATTATTCAGCGTGGAAATGTACTTGTCCTGAGCTCTTTGGTTTAAGTTTGTTATTCTGCTGTGTCTGGGTAGCAGTGCGTGTTTTTACAGTTGCTTGACCCTTCCCATGATAAGATCTTGTTTTCAGCTATGGATAGTTTTACAGACCTTCTAACTGTTTGGTTAAAGATTCCCATGCCAGATGTATGCCTCAGGCATGAAGTCTAGGGGAGTAATTTCAGTCAGAACTGTTCCATTCAGCCACATCCAAGAACAAGGCTAAGATACAACGCATTTTTTCCCATGCTAAGAAGTTCTGGCAAATTTTACTCTAAAGTCATGTACAGGCCCTATATTCTGGGGCTCAGACACGCATACACAGAAAGGGGGAAACTCGTGCCCACAATGGCAGATTGAGGTCTGAAATTTCCTCACTTTGGAACTTTAATTTTCTGCTGAAGTATTTTTTCTGCATAATTTAGGACTGCTATATATCGGTTAATTACTCAATCAGCAGATTGTGCATAGCCTTCACAAATTTTATGCATGCTGCACTGTAAGCTTTTCTCCCTAAAATTTGTTCTGTTATGAACAATTATTCCATTCTCTTCTGTCCTGCAGGCATTGTTATCCTGCAGTTGTCATCCTCAAATCTGTGTTTGTGCCGCTAGTGCATTGAGCAATACATGACATTTGTGTTGTGCAGCTTGTTCGATCCCCTTCTTCCTCTCCCTTTGCGTTCAGTGTGCAATTTGTGTGGGTCTGGAGGCTCATTGAAAGACATACACTATGCTGCGTTAAGTTTGACATTTCAGGAGGCATATATTTTTTTTGAGTGGCGGGAGTGTTCTTATTTTCTCTGGAAATTTTTTCCACAGTCGTGTAAATTCACCACGTAAAAGGTGAGGTTGGTGATGATGGAGAAGAGTTCTGTTTTGTATCAAAATTGGGCATGTTAATTATGGTTTTCATCACAGGGGCTCATGTAGACCTCATGCAGGGCTGAAGCAATTAAATGCTTCTAAAAGAAAACACATAATCCTGAAAAAGACTTAGTGCTTTTTTTAGGCATTATAGGGAGCAAGAACCAGTTTCATGAACTTGCTGGAGAAAATTTCCCTGCAGAATTCTACATTGGCTCTAAGTTTCTTATGGGGCTGATGGCACTACGCCCGGGAAGATTGCATTGTTTTAGTCTAGACAAGAGGTGACAAAAATATGAATAATAGAGACCAATAAATTCCACCAGCATGGGACAGTGTCCCCTAGCCAACTGGAGGTAGTACAGATTATTACTCATGGGTACTGCTATGTGAGAGCTTAGCACCAGAGAGGATCCAGGAACACGGGTGAAAGCTGTGAGGGAAGGTGTGAGCGTGCTCAGCAGCTGTTCCATGATGCAAGTTCTATCAAATATTCATCATTGTTGAGGTCACCCGTAGTTTTGGTATAAACTATGCAATGATCAAGATTAAACTGATTGGTGGGCCCTGTGGAGACAATGATGATAGAGTTGGGATTCTTGTAACCTAATTTGAGATATTTATGTGGATAATAGAAGACTAGTGACTTAATGGAGAAAATAAATAATTTGGAGAATTTAGTTCATCCAATTTGTTTTAGACATCTACATTTATTGTCTGTTACTTGCGTGTTTCTCTGTCGTTTAGAATTCTAAATATAAATGAAAAGAATTCCCATCACTTATGTGTATTACATTTTCTTAAAACAGTTTGTTTCCTTCAATGATTCCTCTCAAATCAGAGTGTGTTAGTCAAGGAGCAGGTTATGTCATAGACTATTCCAAGTGGAAGAATGATCCTCTCATTCATAAATGTCCTCAGCATTTATGGAATACCCATTGGCACTACACTGGTTAAATTGCAGAAATTGATGGAGTTATATCTATCAGTTGCTTATAAAAGCCAACTCCTCGCTGTGTGTTGATTCCACAATAAGATGATACTGCAAAGGAATGCCACATCACAAAAAAAAATGTTCTTCTAATCAGTACTTCCTTCCAGCCCAAAAGAATGTGGGCACCAAAACCCAAGGACTTGTTGTCCTGTATGTAAAACTACATTGCCATACCACAGCTTTTCTTTTTAGGCTAGTAGCCAGCTTCTAACAATTCTAGAAATTGGACGTGCCTCAAGTCTATCTGCTGATCCCAGAGACAGTAGGTGCCCAAAAGCTGACTGTGCTTGTGAAAATCATTATATGATTTAGCTACAGCCAGATGCTCTTGGCCTGACATTTGTCCTAGATATTTTCCAATTGCTAAATGAAATGCCTGTTGTCTATGGGGTGTGATCTCTGTTTTTCTAGTTTTAGCCACCCATTGTATGGAACTTTTGACAAAACACAAGTTGAATGTCCATAAACGCAGCCACACAAATCTGAAAAAAACAAATATTTTCATTTTTTATATTCTTCTTCCTTCCTTCCAATGACTGAAGAAACTCTGAAGAACAGAAGAAAAAGATAGTTTTATGGAAGTGAAGGCAAATGGTGAAACGCCCAGTGATTTTCCCTTGGCTAGCAAAATTTCTTAGTCACTGAATTTGAGAAAGGAGTTCTCTTCTGCATTCTATTTTTTCATGCTGAAGAATGCCTAGCAGTTACTTTCCATTGGAAAGTGCATTATATGGGAAAATCTTTTCCTTAGTTTGAGGGACTGTATTGTGGTGGAACTTTGTTACTCCTTTTGTACATAATCAAAAGGCATCGCCACAGCAGAGAATTGAATTTACTTAAAAAAAAAAAAAAAGCATAAAAATCAATAAAACCTTCTCCCTAAATGTGGCCGTTTCTTCCAGAGGGGCCATTCATCTACCTTTCTTTTCAATCCAACAACCTTCAGAAATCACTGGAGTCCATTTAGGTTTTCTCCAAAAGATCAAAACCATCGAGAGGACTGGGTGCTTCAGGCAGTCTGTATATTTTGTTTGTACTTTCTCTTCACATTTGTTACTGCATTCTGAAAAAAAAAAATATTGAAGAATGTTGAGAAAACCAGATGTAGAACTGAATATGTTGGGAGTTTTGTATTTTAGACTCCTAGAGAACACAGAATAATTCATGATGGACAGATTCAGAGACAGGTAATACTTTCTTCAAAGCATGCATGCCTTGAGTGTAGGTACATCGCCACTCAGAATTGGTCTGTAAGATCTCTAGGAAAAATCTCCATTTCTAAGTGGACTAAGGAGTTCATAATGAAAGATTTCAGGTTGTTCTTTTTGTATTCCTGGGATTCCCAAGAGGGGAGAGAATGGAAAATCTTCATGTTTTCTAATCTCAGGACTTGTTTTTATGGGGAAGTTCTTGCAGAGTAAATTAAGTTTATGTTAGCACAGTCATACAAGTTTATTGCATGCTAGCTGAGAGCACTTCAAAGTGAAATAAGCTTGCAGTCATAAAATAGTTAGGAAATAAGGTGGTGTGAAGACATACTGCACATCTAGACTTACTTCATGATAACTCAGTAACAGCTTTATCCAAATGGTTTGGGGGAAAATGGCGTTATTCTATGGGGAAATGAGGGCCCACACACTGACAGCTGAATTAGTCTGGTCTTGAGGGTCTGCAGTTTTATTCTACGTGGAACAAATTCTTTTATAGTTTCCTGATCACTCTCTTCTACTTAGTGAAATGTCTGTCTACATAGCAGTGATGCCTCCATCGGCCTCTAAAATGGATGCCACATAGCAGAGCATAGATAGCACAGAAGGTACATTTAGGAGACAACTGAAGAAGGTAATAAAAGGAAAACAAAAAATAATGAAATAGAAGAGTTTTTAAAATAAAAAATTAAAAAGTATATTCAAATACTCATCAGCTACTACAGGAGTTTTATTGATAGTTTACTGCTATCTTCTGAAAGATGGAAGAGAGCCTGTGGAATAAGTATCAATTATCCTTTCTTCTTTGTGCTGTAAATATCAGGTGAACTAGAGGACAGTGAAATTTGACTTTCATGACTTGCACTGCTGTGTTTCTTGAAGTCATTTGTGTCTCTGCCCTTAATAAAAAACTCTATCAGACAAAAGATCAAGGCCATGAATTTTCAGTGCTGAAACTGAAAAGCATCCCACAACAATGTCTTTCAGGTTATAACGTTCATAGGAAAAAGTTCTGAATTTGAGAGGGCTGAGTGGGTGGAGAGAACAGAATGTTCCTAAAGAAGCACGCTTCGCACAGTTGAAGTGTTATGAACCTTAGCCATAATGTAAAAACACACTATGTTTCATTATTTCTTCAAACTTCTTAATTCTTGCTGTATAATATGTAAGACTGCATTTGTGAAAATGTTGAAAGGTGCTGTGGTTTTTTTATACAAGCTTACTGAGGTATAAAATTGAACTAACACCCTTTGTATCGAAAGAGCTGCATTTGACTTGGTTAAATGAGATTCTACTCTTGTATCTGCTTTCTCTTATTTATTTCTCACTGCAGCAACAATTAAACGAACGTGCTACAAAGAAAATCTGCATAGAGAACAAGAGATAGCTTAGAGATACATAGAGGTTAGAATGTGTACCAATTCACTATTGCTATAACACTAATAAATAAGCTGGGTGCTGCATTTGGAACGAGCTCCTGCTATGTTGAGCAAGCAGTGAAGAATACAGAGATAAGATATGCAAACTTAACTGTATATTGTGCATGAAATGCATTCTTTGCTTAACCCTAGAATTTTTGTTTCTGCAATGACGTCGTAATTGGTTCAGAGTCTTTGGAGTCATGTATTTCAAGACATTTTTTGAGCAGAAGCTTAAATTAGGTATGATCATTAAAGAAAATGTGGCCTTTTTTTTCTAACA
Source organism: Penelope pileata (assembly GCA_013396635.1). Taxonomy (NCBI): domain Eukaryota; kingdom Metazoa; phylum Chordata; class Aves; order Galliformes; family Cracidae; genus Penelope; species Penelope pileata. The sequence goes on along the minus strand of WBMW01004304.1, from coordinate 661 downwards.
ACTCTGCCTGGAAAAGAATTTGACCAACTGCATGCCAGCTTTTGCGAAGCTGGAAGAATGATTGTACCCCATCCTTTCCCTGCCAAGGAGTATGTCAGCCAGTCTGCCATTCAAATGCCCACATCTGGAGTGAGGAAGATTATCCCTATGGCAAATCCAGGCTCTAACTGTGCTTTCCCTGAGGGGCTGTGTGTCCACACATGACACCAGCTCTCCTCAAGACTGAGTGTGTTGAGAAGGCACTGAAATGTGTTTTTGATTGATTTAAGTCTTAAGCCCACACTGCTATGTCATCTTCAGAAATGCTTTTTAAATCTGGGATTTGCAGAATGCAGCATACTACCATGCAACAGAAGGATCAAGGAGACTGGTGGCCACCCTAATTTTCTGAGCTGTCTTCTAGGTTCTACATCAAAGGACAAGGGAGGCACTGGGAGGAGAAGTCAGCAATGCTGCACTCTTCTGTTTGCAGGTGGCTCACCGAGCAGCTGCCCTCGCAGCGCTGCCTGTGCTGTTGCTCAGCCTCTTTCCCATCACGTAACACGGAGGAGTGTGGATCATTCCAAATAATGCTAATGAAGGAAACTCCTCAGTCATCCACGCTTAGTCTATTATCCGCCTCATGGTCTGGGCTGCAGGACTGTATATCAGCTGTGGGGCA